>JBAMDO010000037.1:0-320768 GCA_037074765.1 Mansonella perstans
TCTGCAACTTCCTTTTTCAGCATTTCCAAGTTGAGTGGTAAAACAGTGATTAGGAGGATTTGATGTATGGGACGATTGTGAAACTAGATTTTAGCTACCCAGTTATTTTATCTTACAAGGATGAAAATTATAGCATTCCTTTTAATTTAAAGAAATACAACTAGTTCTTAAATAATTATTCTTGCGGTGCTGGAAGCCAAATTAGTCATTTTCTGAAGTCACTACAGTTCGAATTTAACTACAGAACACACAAATGAAGAGTTGATCAAAGAGATATTGGAATTTTCACTTTTCACTTTCCATTTTTCCTTCGCGATTAGCTCTTTCGGATTTTTTCAAAACTGTTTCTCCAAGACCTGGAAACTAACCAAATAGTTGATCTTACGTGTGTTAATTGGCAGTGCTATCTCTACTGACCAACAACAAAGCATGGAATTCAAAGTGAAGATCAATTCCTAAAACTTTCTCAACAACTTGTCTTATTAGTCCCGTGATGTTCTCATTCTGTCAGAAAAGATCATCAATCTTTATTGCTCATACATTCACATCTGTCATAATTTCACTTCGAAGTTTATTTCATGAAATCAATAGTGTTTTTCACGAACAACATCGGATTCTTTTTCAGAACAGGCAGTGTTCCATCTTCCACCATACCACAATGGGTTAGTACTGCTGCAATCATAGTTGTAATTGGATTGTATCATCAAAAAGAAATAATTATATAATCTATTTAATATATAATTGAAGAAAGTTGACGAATAAATTTGCAAGTTCAGCTTGGAAGAAAAATTTAATAAATTAGAATTTTGAAATAATCAATTATTCAACATTGAATGGTAACAATGTTCAATCTCAATGGTCTAGACATACATTTTCCTACACGCGTTATGATTTGGTCACTGTCCAATAATTTGGTAAATGTGCAGTTTGTTGTAATACCTGCTCCTGAAATTCATATCAGAGTTTGTACATATTTTTTTTGGATGTTATCACTAGAATCGGCGATATTTGCTTTACGATATTTCAGAGAATATCTTTTGTAACTAACCAATGATGATAGATTCTGATTTCAGGTGATGGTTCTGATTTCTAGCTTTTCTGAATGAACTTCTCTGAATTTTTAAAGCTTACCGACCATTATAAATGGTTGCTGATCTCGTCGCCACCTAATACAAAAGATGAGTAATGCAAGATACAATGCCAACTTTGCCATATTTGAATTTGTTTATTTAAATTTATTTGTATTGATATCTAAAATGCTAACTTTCAAAAATGCAAATATTACGAAATGCACAATGTTTCATTATTTGTTAATTTGTAAACTGTCAGCAATTTCGACTTTTTAACAACGAATTTTATGTTATGGTTTCGTCAGAGAACGGAGATAGAATTTATTTTCTGATTTTAATTAACACAAAAATCATTTGAAGATTTTTTGTTGAATAACGGAATTATCAGTTTTGAAAGGATTTGTTTTATCATTGCTTATTGCTAAGCCCTTCACCAAAATTTGGATGGAATGAAGTGCGAATTGTGAAGCAGCCAGGAGCATTTTCCGCAGGAGAGAAAGGTAAACAATTATGTAAATGAAATCGCTGTTTTGTATATAACATTTCAATAAAAAAAATTAATTTTTTATATTTGAAATTTTGGAATAATTGAAATTAAATTTGTTTAATTCACTGATTATCCGTTTCCCTAACTAATGACAACCTGCATTTTTTCTAGTAAACACTTTCAGTCCGGAAAGTCTGCTGAAATCATTGTTGAAGTTATAAGTTAATGAGTCAATTTCACAATGAATATGAAGAAACAATGGATCATTAAAACAAAAAATAAGTAGAAATGCGACTCCTATTGCTATTTACAACATTTCCCAAATCTCTGAAACATCGAGCATTTGCTTAACTAATGGAAACTGTGAATAACTTCGAGAAATCAAAATTGCAGTTTTATTCGTCAAAAGGAAACCAATTTTTTTGTGCCTCAGTACGGAACCAATGAATATAGCCTGTTTTGTTTTGTAGAGATTTTTACCTATTGGTGTGTGGAACTACATGTCGCAATGTTAAACAGTCATTTTGATGACGCCAGGAATAGGAATACTGGGTTCAAAAGAATCAAGTAATTTTCCTTATGAAATGAAAAGACACATGAATACTTATTTCATTTTACAACAATACAGAAGAAAAGAAAAAGTTGAAAATTATCTTTCTTGTTCATATATTTTGCCCAAAATTGAATTAATGTGAACAGTGAATAAAAAGTAATTAATTTTTTAAATGCAAAATTTTGAAATAACTGAAATTAAATTTGTTTAATTCATTGATTATCTGTTTCTCTAACTAATGAATAGCTGCATTTTTTCTAATAAACAATTTCAGTCCAGAAAGTCTGCCAAAATCATTACTGACATTTATAGGTTAATGAACTGGCATCAATTTCACAATGAATATGAGTTATTAAAACAAAAAATAAAATAGGAACATTATCTTGGCAGATAAAGAGAAAACTCAACATAACAAATATATTCGCTTCCAAAATCAAAACTAACTTTTGGTGTTTCTGAGGATATCAAATCCTTACCATGAATTTTAACAAGGAAATTAAGACAAATTAATGAAGTATTTGGTTTCGTTTTTCCTATTGGTATTTACAACATTCCCCAAAAAAAAACGCCGAGCATTTGCTTAACTAATGGAAACTGTGAATGACTTCGAGAAATCAAAATTGCAGTTTTATTCTTCAAAAGGGAACCAATTTTTTTGTGCCTCAGTACGGAGTAGAAATTGTTTTGTAGAGATTTTTACCTACTGGTTGTGTGGAACTACATGTCAAACTGTTAAACAGTCATTTTGATGACGCCAGGAATAGGAATACTGGGTTCAAAAGAATCAAGTAATTCTCCTTATGAAATGAAAAGACACATGAATACTTATTTCATTTTACAACAATACAGAAGAAAAGAAAAAAATTGGAAATTATTTTTCTTGTTCATATATTTTGCCCAAAATTGAATTGATGTGAACAGTTACTTTTTCAGTGTTCAAATAAACTAAAGTACAAGAACATTGGTTTCCAATTTTCAACAATGCAGACGAAAAAAAAGTTGGAAATCATTTTCTCCTTTTTTTCTGCAGCCTCTTTTTTCAGCATTTCCAAGTTGAGTGATAAAACAGTGGATTAGGGAGGATAAGTAGAAAAGAATTTGATGTATAGGGCAATTAGAAAATTAGATTCCAGCTATCCAATTATTTTATTTTACAGAGATAAAAAATTATCGGCATTCCTTTTTCATAATTTAAAGAAAAAATTACTGTAACCAACAATGCTCCGATACTGTAGCCTACCTCCAATCTATTAAAAGCCAACACGTAAATTATGGAAATAATATAAACAACTCCCGCAAAATTAACTAGAGAAAGCATAAAATGGGGGGTTAATCAGCGAGATATTTATTTTTTTTTTCATCTATCATAATATCACTTCGAAATTCACTTCATGAATTCAATAGTGTTTTTCACGAACAGCATCGGATTCTTTTCCAGAACAGGCAGTCTTCCATCTTCCACCATACCACAATGGGTCAGTACTGCTGCAATCATAGTTGTAATTAGATTGTATGATCAAAAAGAAATAATTATATAATCTATTTAATATATAATTGAAGAATGTTGACGAATAAATTTGCAAGTTCAGCTTGGAAGATAAATTTAATAAATTAGGATTTTAAGATTATCAATTATTCAACAATAAATGGCAACAGTGTTCAATCTTAATGGTCTAAACGTACATTTTCCTGCATGCGTTATGATTTGGTCATTGTCCAATGATTTGCTGAATGTATAGTTTGTTATAGTGTCTGCTTCTGAAATTTATAGCAGAGTTTGTACACATTTTTTTTGGATGTAATCAATAAAATTGGAAATATTTGATTTATGATATTTCAGAGAATATCTTCTTCAATTATCAAATTATCAGCATTCCTTTTTCATAATTTAAAGAAATATAACTAGTTCCTTTAAATAATTAATTTCTCGGTGTCGAAAGCCAAATTAATCATTTTTCTGAAATCACTGCAATTCGAATTTAAAAATAAATATGCTTAGGCTTTGGGTGGGACACTTTCAAAACTCATCAAAATCTTTTCTACTTATCCTCCCTAATCCATTGTTTTACCACTCAACTTGGAAATACTGAAAAAAGAAGCTGCGGAAAAAAAGGAGAAAATGATTTCCAACTTTTTTTTCGTCTGCATTGTTGAAAATTGGAAACCAATATTCTTGTGCTTTATTTTATTTGAACATTAAAAAAATAACCTTTAGCATCAATTCAACTTTGGGCAAAATATCTGAACAAGAAAAATAATTTCCAAATTTTTTCCTTCTCTTCCGCAATATTGCAAAATGGGAATAAATTTTCGTGTGTCTTTTTATTTCGCACGTAGAATTACTTGATTCTTCTGAACCACGTATTTCCTGACATGTAGTTCTAATAGGTAAAAATCCTTACAACATAAAACAGGCTATATTCGTTGGCTCCATATTGCGGCGCAGGAAAATTGGTTTCCTTTTGACGAATAAAACTGCAATTTTGATTTGTCGAAGTCATTCACAGCTTCCATTAATTAAGCAAATGCTCGGTGTTTCAGTGATTTGGGGAATGTTGTAAATATCAATAGGAGTTGCACTGCTAAATTTTGACTGAAGCGCTCTTAAGAATGAATACTTATTAACTGGTTAATTAGACGAAAATTTTCCTTAATCGAATGAGCGGAAATATTTCGTATGGCTGAAGACTTCTGAATTAATTTTATTTAGCATACGGAGAATTACTTGATTTCAAAAAAAAAAACGGGGATAAATACTAACGAAAGTTGCTTGAAAAAACGAAGCTAAATATTTCATTGCTTTGTGTTAATTGTTAATTTCCTTAATTCCCTTGTTTCGTAGTATTTGCATTTCTGAAAGGTAGCATTTTAGATTTCAATACAAACAAATTCAAATAAGCAAATTCAAAAATGGTAAAGTTGGCATTGTATCTTGCTTTACTCATCTTTTGTACTTCTCGAATGCAGCGGCAACCAGGACAAAGTCAGCAAGCAATTATAAACGTCGGTAAGCTTTAAAAAATCAGAGAGGTTCATTCAGAAAAGCTAGAAATCAGAAGCTTCAATTATGTGAAATCATAATCTATCATCACTGGTTAATTAAAGAAGATATTCTCTGAAATATCATAAAGCAAATATTTCCAATTCTATTGATTACATCCAAAAAATATGTACAAACTCTGATATGTATTTCAGTAGGAGGTACTACAACAAACTGTACATTCACCAAATTACTGGACAATGACCAGATCATAACGCGTGTAGGAAAATGTATGTCTAGACCATTGAGATTGAACATTGTTACCATTCAATGTTGAATAATTGATTATTTCAAAATTCTAATTTATTAAATTTTTCTTCCAAGCTGAACTTGCAAATTCATTTGTCAACTTTCTTCAATTACATATTAAATAGATTATATAATTATTTCTTTTTGATGATACAATCTAATTACAACTATGACTGCAGCAGTACTGACCCATTGTGGTATGGTGGAAGATGGAACACTGCCTGTTCTAAAAAAGAATCCGATGCTGTTCGTGAAAAACACTCTTGATTTCATGAATAAACTTTGAAGTGAAATTATGACAGATGTGAATATATAAGCAATAAAGATTGATGATCTTTTCTGACAGAATGAGAACATCACGGGACTAATAAGAGAAGTTGTTGAGAAAGTTTTGGGAATCGATCTTCACGTTGAACTCCATGCTTTGGTGTTGGTCAGCAGAGATAGCACTGCCAATTACCATACGTAAAATCAACCATTGGGTTTGTTTGCAGGTCTTGCAGAAACAATTTTAAAAAAATCCGAAAGAGCTAATCGCAAAAAAAAGTGAAAAGTGAAAAAAAAATCCAATATCTCGTTGATCAACTCCGCATTTTGAGCATTCTTTAGTTTCTATTGCGGGAGTTGTTTACATTATTTCCGTAATTTACTTATTGGCTTTTAATAGAATGGAAGCAGGCTACAGTATCGGAGCATTGTTGGTTACAGTAATTTGAGAAAACAGGTAGTTATAGTATTGGAAGATTTTAAATAAAAACTCCGTTGAATACAGTTTGTTTTCTAAAATCCACATACTGTAGTTAAGCTGGATTAACAATCGATGAAAGACTATTACAAAATAGCACTGCAAAAAATTTGATTATCAATTTAGGAGAGGCATTGCATAATCAATCGAAATAAATTCACGGCAAAGAGATGTTAAGATAACTGTGAAGACCGGGGAAGATTACCTGGGTTTGAAGCGCATTTTATATATGATAATCAATATCAAAAATAAATGGATATCATGTGTATAAGATGTTGGAAATAATATACAACCAATTACATTATTTGAAGACTTTTCTTCGAATTACTCGACAATCTGAGCAGAAATTATATTACCGACCAAAATAGGCCATTTCGTTTCCACACGGTGGAGAAGTTCAATCTGATACATCTAACTGAGCAAAAGGATAGAAACTACTAAAAAAACATTTCTCTAATCACATTTCTTCTGGACCATATTAATATTCCCATTAACGTTTAGTTATCGAATTTTGATATTAAAGTAAATTTGATTTAAGTTCTTCAATTCTGATTAGTTTTAACGAATAGCAGCAATTCACAGCACAAAAAACAAACGAAATCGAATGCTTCTTTACTAAAGTTGACATAATGGAAAAGGAAAAAAATACGCAATTAAATAAAAGAATAAATATTGATTGGAGAATTAGAAGAAAAATTCCTGTCGAAAATTCGAGAGTGCTTTGAAAATCAATCATGTTTTTTGTCATTTGCATCAATCATCACGTCATTTTGTCATTTTGTCACTGTATTACGGAAATTTCTGCCTACTTTTCGCAATAAGTTTTGAGTTGATCAACGAGATATTGGGTTTGCATTGTTTTTTTTGCGATTAGCTCTTTCGGATTTTTTCAAAATTGTTTCTCCAAGACCTGGAAACTAACCCAATAGTTGATCTTACGTGCGGTAATTAGCAGTGCTATCTCTGCTGACCAACAACAAAGCATGGAGTTCAACGTGAAGATCAATTCCTAAAACTTTCTCAACAACTTGTCTTATTAGTCCCGTGATGTTCTCATTCTGTCAGAAAAGATCATCAATCTTTATTGCTCATACATTCACATCTGTTCTAATTTCACTTTGAAGTTTACTTCATGAATTCAATAGTGTTTTTCACGAACAGCATCGGATTCTTTTTCAGAACAGGCAGTCTTCCATCTTCCACCGTACCACAATGGGTCAGTAATGCTGCAATCATCGTTTAATTAGATTGTGTCATCAAAACGAAATATATATATAATCTATTTAATATGTAATTGAAAGAAGTTGACGAATAAATTTACAAGTTCAGCTTGGAAGAAAAATTTAATAAATTAGAATTTTGAAATAATCAATTATTCAACATTAAATGGCAGCAGTGTTCAATCTTAATGGTTAAACGTACATTTTCCTGCATGCGTTATGATTTGATCATTGTCCAATAATTTGATGAATGTATAATTTGTTGTAGTGGCTCCTTCTGAAATACATATCAGAGTTTGTACATATTTTTTTTGGATGTTATCAATAGAATCGGAGATATTTGTTTTACGATATTTCAGAATGAGCTTTTTTGAACGAACTTCTCTGAATTTTTAAAGCTTACCGACGCTTATAATTGACCGCAAGGAGCCACAAAAGATGAGTGAAACAAGATAGAATGTCAACTTTGCCATATTTGAATTGGTTTATTTGAATTTGTTTGTATTGAAATCTAAAATGCTAACTTTCAAAAATGCAAATATTACGAAATGCACAATGTTTCATTAATTTGTTAATTTGTAAACTGTCAGCGATTTCGAGTTTTTAACAACGAATTTTATGTTATGTTTCGTCAGAGAATGGAAATAGAATTCATTTTCTGATTTTAATTAACAAAAAAATGATTTGAACATTTTTTCTTGAATAACGGAATTATCAGTTTTGAAAGGATTTGTTTTATGACAGCTTATATTGCCAAGCCCTTCGCCAAAAATTGGATGGAATGAAGTGCGAACTGTGAAACCGCTAGAGCATTTTCCGCAGCACAGAAAGTTAAACAATTATGTAAATGAAATCGCTGTTTTGTATATAACATTTTAATAAAAAAAATTAATTTTTTATATTTGAAATTTTGGGATAACTGAAATTAAATTTGTTTAATTCATTGATTATCTGTTTCTCTAACTAATGACAAGCTGCATTTTTTCTAGTAAACACTTTCAGTCCTGAAAGTCTGCTGAGATCATTGCTCAAAGTTATGAGTTAATGAGCTGGAATCAATTTCACAATGAATATGAAGAAACAATGGATCACTAAAACGAGAAATAAAATACGAACTTTATCTTGGCAGATAAAGAGAAAACCCAACAGAAAAATTTAATGAATTCAAATAAATATATTCGCTTCCATTATCAAAACTAACCTTTGGTGTTTCTGAGGATTCAAATCCTTACCGCGAATTTTAACAAGGAAATTAGGATAAATTAATGAAGTATTTAGCTTCGTTTTTCCTATTGTCCGCAAACCTCTGAAACACCAAGCATTTGCTTAACTGATGGAAACGGTGAATGACTTCGAGAAATCAAAATTGCACTTTTATTCGTCAAAAGGGGAACCAATTTTTTTGTGCCTCAGCAAGGAACCAATGAATATAGCCTGTTTTGTTTTGTAGAGATTTTTACCTATTGCTTGTGTGGAACTACATGTCAAGCTGTTAAACAGTCATTTTGATGACGCCAGGAATAGGAATACTGGGTTCAAAAGAATCAAGTAATTTTCCTTATGAAATGAAAAGACACATGAATACTTATTTCATTTTACAACAATACAGAAGAAAAGAAAAAAGTTGAAAATTATCTTTCTTGTTCATATATTTTGCCCAAAATTGTATTGATGCGAAAGGTTATTTTTTCAGTGTTCAAATAAAATAAAGCACAAGAATATTGGTTTAAAAAAAATAAAATAAAGCACAAGTATTTAGCTTCGTTTTTCCTATTGGTATTTACAACAGTCCCCAAACCTCTGAAACACCGAGCATTTGCTTAACTGATGGAAACTGTGAATGACTTCGAGAAATCAAAATTGCAGTTTTATTCGTCAAAAGGAAACCAATTTTCTTGTGCTGCAGTACAGAGCCAATGAATATAGCCTGTTTTATGTTGTAAAGATTTTTACCTATTAGAACTACATGTCAGGAAAACTTGGTTCAAAAGAATCAAGTAATTCTACGTGCGAAATAAAACGACTCACGAAAACTTATTTCCATTTTACAATAATGCGGAAGAGAAGGAAAAAAATTGGAAATTATTTTTCTTGTTCGGATATTTTGCCCAAAGTTGAATTGATGTGAATTTTTCTTTTCCCAGTTTTCAACAATGCAGAAGCGAAAAATTTGGAAATCATTTTCTCCTTTTTTTCTGCAGCTTCTTTTTCCAGTATTTCCAAGTTGAGTGATAAAACAATGGATTAAGGAGGATAAGTAGAAAAGAATTTGATGTATGGGGCAATGATAAAATTAGATTTTATCTATCCAATTATTTTATTTTGCAGAGAAAAAAAATTATTAGCAAACTTTTTTCATAATTTAAAGAAATAGAACTAGTTCCTTTAAATAGTTATTTTTGACTGCCGGAAGCCAAATTAGTCATTTCTCTGAAATCACTGCAATTCGAATTTAAAAAGAATGTACTTAGGTTTAGGCTTAGGCTTAGGATTAACATTAACCAGTTCAGAAACAATTAAATGCAAATGACAACTGGCAGAGGAACAGTTTTCGACAAGAATATATCGTATACAATTAGTACTGAATTATATCCTGGACAAAAAGTCCTGCTGACATACATCTTTTAATGCATTTCTTGTCTGAGGATAACTTTTAGTTTTAGCTTTCTATTATTAGCTTGTTATCTGTTTAGTCTTTGCAGGTGAAAAAATTGATTTTTTGAATGAAGAGTCGGTTATTATAAATGCATTATGCCATAAACTTACTGCTCTTTCAAATATCATAAACTATTGATCGATCATTGATCAGTATAGGAACGTAATTAAAGAATGCTGTACATTTAATTATAAGTGATGTTGTGAATTAAAAATAAATGAAAAAAAATAATATATAATAAAATTAATAAATAAATATGCTTCGGCTTTGGCTTATGATTAATATTAATCAGTTCATAAACAATTAGATGCAAATGACAGCTGATACAGGAATAGTTTTTGACAGGTATATTTTCTGGACAATTTGTACTAAATCATATCTCTGCCATAAGTTAGCACAAATTGCCTGAAAATAGAAATTGCTCAAAACGACAACATCAGCGATACTGTAGTTTGTAAAATTCGATCCTTTTGCTTATCTTTTGTGTTGCGATTTGCTGCAGCAAAAGGAAATGAAGTGTGCCGTATTAAAGTATTTTTTAAGACTAATTAAAATTAGATATCAAAATTCGATAGCCGAACGTTGATGGGAATATTAGTATGGGCCAGGAGATAAAGGATTAGAGATACGTTTTTCTAGTAGTTTCATTCATCTAACTTTTGCTGAGTTAGATGAATCAGAATGAATTTCTCCACCGTGTGGAAACGAAATGGACTGTTTTGGTTGGAATATAATTTCTGCTCAGATTGTCGAGTAATTCGAAGAAAAGTCTTCAAATAATGTAATTGGTTGTATATTATTTCCAACATCTTATACACATGATATCCATTTATTTTTGATATTGATTATCATATATAAAATGCGCTTCAAACCCAGGTAATCTCCCCCGTTTCACAGTTATCTTAACATCTCTCTGCCGTGAATTTATTTCGATTGATTATGCAATGCCTCTCCTAAATTGATAATCAAATTTTTTGCAGTGCTATTTTGTAATAAGCTTTCATCGATTGTTAATCAAGCTCAACTACATATGTGGATTTTAGAAAACAAACTGTATTCAACGGAGTTCTTATTTAAAATCTTCCAATACTTACCTCCAATCTATTAAAAGCTAACACGTAAATTATGGAAATAATATAAACAACTCCCGCAAAACCAACTGGAGAATGCATAAAATGGGGAGTTGATCAACGAGATATTGGATTTTTTTTTAATCTATCATAATATCATTTCGAAGTTCACTTCATGAATTCAATAGTGTTTTTCACGAACAGCATCGGATTCTTTTCCAGAACAGGCAGTCTTCCATCTTCCACCGTACACAGTGGATCAGTATTGCTGCAATCATAGTTGTAATTAGATTCAAAAAGAAATAATTACATAATCTATTTAATATGTAGTTGAAAAAAGTTGACGAATAAATTTGCAAGTTCAGCTTGGAAGATAAATTTAATAAATTAGAATTTTGAAATTATCAATTATTCAACATTAAATGGCAACAGTGTTCAATCTTAATGGTTAAACGTACATTTTCCTGCATGCGTTATGATTTGGTCATTGTCCAATGATTCGCTGAATGTACAGTTTGTTATAGTGTCCCCTCCTGAAATTCATAGCAGAGTTTGTACACATTTTTTTCGGATGTAATCAATAAAATTGGAAATATTTGATTAATGATATTTCAGAGAATATCTTCTTCAATTTATCAAGATGATGGATTATGTTTGCATAATTCAATATTCTGATTTCTAGCTTTTTGAAAGAACTCTGAATTTTTAAAACTTACGGACGTTTATTGTTTGTCGTCCACCGCAAAAAATGAGTAAAACAAGATACAACGTCAACCTTGCCATATTTTGTTTGTATTGAAATCTAAAATGCTAACTTTCAGAAATGCAAAAATTATGCAATGCACAGTGTTTCATTAATTTGCTAATTTGTAAGCTGGTCAGCAATTTCGACTAAATCCGAACAAATTTTATTTATGGTTTCGTCAGGGGATGGAGATAGAATTCATATTCTGATTTTGTTGTTTTGTTAACAACTTTTTAATAAAAAGTAATTAACTTTTTAAATGCGTCTGAAATTTTGAAATAACTGAAATTAATTTGTTTCCTATTCGCTAATTCATTGATTTTCTATTTCTCTAACTAACGACAAGCTGCCATTTTTCTAATAAATAATTCTAGTCCAGAAAGTCTGCAGAAATCATTTTTGAGACTTATAAATTAATGAGCTGGAATTAATTTCACAATGAATGTGAAGAAACAATGGATTATTAAAACAAAAAATAAAGTAGAAATATAGCACATGCAATTCTCATTGCTATTTACAACATTCCTCAAACCTCTGATACACCGAGCATTTGCTTAATTAATGTGAATGACTAATGTGGAAACTGTGAATGACTTCGAGAAATTAAAATTGCAGTTTTATTCTTCAAAAGGGGAACCAACTTTTTGTGCCTCAGTACGGAACCAATGAATATAGCGTGTGTTATTTTGTAGAGATTTTTACCTATTGGTTGTATGGAACTACATGTCACGCTGTTAAACAGTCATTTTGATGACGCCAGGAATAGGAATCCTTGATTCAGAAGAATCAAATAATTTCCCTTATGAAATGAAAAGACACATGAATACTTATTTCATTTTACAACAATACAGAAGAAAAGAAAAAAGTTGAAAATTATCTTTCTTGTTCATATATTTTGCCCAAAATTGAATTGATGTGAACAGTTACTTTTTCAGTGTTCAAATAAACTAAAGTACAACAACATTGGTTTCCAATTTTCAACAGTGCAGAAGCAATAAAAGTTAGAAATCATTTTCTCCTTTTTTCTGCGGCTTCTTTTTCAGCATTTCCAAGTTGAGTGGTAAAACAGTGAAATAGGAAAGATTTGATGTATGGGACAATTATGAAACTAGATTTTAGCTATCCAATTATTTTTTTTACAGAGATAAAAAATTATCAGCATTCCTTTTTCATAATTTAAAGAAATATAACTAGTTCCTTTAAATAATTAATTTTGCGGTGTCGAAAGCCAAATTAGTCATTTTTCTGAAATCACTGCAATTCGAATTTAAAAATAAATATGCTTAGGCTTTGGGTGGGACAATTTCTTTGGGTGGGACACTTTCAAAACTCATCAAAATCTTTTCTACTTATCCTCCCTAATCCATTGTTTTACCACTCAACTTGGAAATACTGAAAATAGAAGCTGCGGAAAAAAAGGAGAAAATGATTTCCAACTTTTTTTTCATCTGCATTGCTGAAAATTGGAAACCAATATTCTTGTGCTTTATTTTATTTGAACATTAAAAAAATAATCTTTAGCATCAATTCAACTTTGGGCAAAATATCTGAACAAGAAAAATAATTTCCAAATTTTTTCCTTCTCTTCCGCATTATTGTAAAATGGAAATAAGTTTTCGTGTGTCTTTTTATTTCGCACGTAGAATTACTTGATTCTTCTGAACCAGGTATTTCCTGACATCTAGTTCTAATAGGTAAAAATCCTTACAACATAAAACAGGCTATATTCGTTGGCTCCATATTGCGGCGCAGGAAAATTGGTTTCCTTTTGACCAATAAAACTGCAATTTTGATTTCTCGAAGTCATTCACAGTTTCCATTAATTAAGCAAATGCTCGGTGTTTCAGTGATTTGGGGAATGTTGTAAATATCAATAGGAGTTGCACTGCTAAATTTTGACTGAAGCGCTCTTAAGAATGAATACTTATTAACTGGTTAATTAGACGAAAATTTTCCTTAATCGAATGAGCGGAAATATTTCGTATGGCTGAAGACTTCTGAGTTAATTTTATTTAGCATGCGGAGAATTACCTGATTTCAAAAAAAAAAGGGATAAATACTAACGAAGGTTACTTGAAAAAACGAAGCTAAATACTTCACTAATTTGTGTTAATTCTTAATTTCCTTAATTTCCTTGTTTCGTAGTATTTGCATTTCTGAAAGGTAGCATTTTAGATTTCAATACAAACAAATTGAAATAAGCAAATTCAAAAATGGTAAAGTTGACATTGTATCTTGCATTAATCATTTTTTGTACTGGGCGGCGACAAGATCAGCAAGCATTTATAAACGTCGGTAAGGTTTAAAAATTCAGAGAAGTTCATTCAAAAAACCTAGAAATCAGAAACTTCAATTATGTGAAATCATAATCTATCATCATTGGTTAATTAAAGAAGATATTCTCTGAAATATCGTAAAGCAAATATTTCCAATTCTATTGATTACATCCAAAAAAATATGTACAAACTCTGATATGAATTTCAGCAAGAGGTACTATAACAAACTGTACATTCACCAAATTACTGGACAATGACCAGATCATAACGCGTGTAGGAAAATGTATGTCTAGACCATTGAGATTGAACATTGTTACCATTCAATGTTGAATAATTGATTATTTCAAAATTCCAATTTATTAACTTTTTCTTCCAAGCTAAACTTACAAATTTATTCGTCAACTTTCAGTGACGTACTAAATAGATTATATAATTATTTCTTTTTGATATTTCAATCTAATTACAACTATGATTGCAGCAGTACTGACCCATTGTGGTACGGTGGAAAATGGAACACTGCCTGTTCTGGAAAAGAATCCGATGCTGTTCGTGAAAAACACTATTGACTTCATGAAGTAAACTTCAAAGTGAAATTAGAACAGATGTGAATATATGAGCAATAAAGATTGATGATCTTTTCTGACAGAATGAGAACATCACAGACTAATAAGTTAAGTTGTTGAGAAAGTTTCAGGAATTGTGCTTCTCGTTGAACTCCATGCTTTGTTGTTGGTCAGCAGAGATAACACTGCCAATTACCACATGTAAGATCAACCATTCGGTTGGTTTGCAGGTCTTGCAGAAACAATTTTAAAAAAATCCGAAAGAGCTAATCGCAAAAAAAAGTGAAAAGTGAAAAAAAAATCCAATATCTCGTTGATCAACTCCGTGAGCATTCTTTAGTTTCCATTTTGAGCATTCTTTAGTTTCTATTTTACATTATTTCCATAATTTACATATTGGTTTTCAATAGAATTGAAGTAGGGTACAGTATCAGAGCATTGTTTGTTACAATAATTTTTCATGAGAATACAGGTAGTTATAGTACTGGAAAATTTTAAATAAAAAACTGCATTAAATACGAATTTGTTTTTTATAATCCACATACTGTAGTTAAGCTGGATTAACAATCGATGAAAGACTATTACAAAATAGCACTGCAAAAAATTTGATTATCAATTTAGGAGAGGCATTGCATAATCAATCGAAATAAATTCACGGCAGAGAGATGTTAAGATAAGTTTGAAGACCGGCGGAGATTACCTGGATTTGAAGCGCATTTTATATATGATAATCAATATCAAAAATAAACGGATGTCATGTGTATAAGATGTTGGAAATAATATACGCTCGATAATCTGAGCAGAATTATATTCCCGACCAAAACAGTCCATTTCGTTTCCACACGGTGGAGAAGTTCAATCTGATACATCTAACTGAGCAAAAGGATGCAAACTACTAAAAAAACGTTTCTCTAATCACATTTCTTCTGGACTATATTAATATTCCCATTAACGTTTAGTTATCGAATTTTGATATTGAGAGTAAATTTGATTTAAGTTTTTCAGTTCTGATTAGTTTTAACGAACAGCAGCAAATCACAGCACAAAAAACAAACGAAATCGAATGCTTCTTTACTAAAGTTGACATAATGGAAAAGGAAAAAAATACGCAATTAAATAAAAGAATAAATATTGATTGGAGAATTAGAAGAAAAATTCCTCTCGAAAATTCGAGAGTGCTTTGAAAATCAATTGCGTCAGTCATCATGTCAATTCCTAAAACTTTCTCAACAACTTGTCTTATTAGTCCCGTGATGTTCTCATTCTGTCAGAAAAGATCATCAGTCTTTATTGCTTATACATTTACATCTGTTCTAATTTAGCTTTGAAGTTTACTTCATGAAATCAAGAGTGTTTTTCACGAACAGCATCGGATTCTTTTCCAGAACAGGCAGTGTTCCATCTTCCACCATACCACAATGGGTCAGTACTGCTGCAATCATAGTTGTAATTAGATTGTATCATCAAAAAGAAATAATTATTGAAAGAAGTTGACGAATAAATTTGCAAGTTCAGCTTGGAAGAAAAAATCAATAAATCAGAATTTTGAAATAATCAATTATTCAACATTAAATGGCAACAGTGTTCAATCTTAATGGTCTAAACGTACATTTTCCTGCATGCGTTATGATTTGGTCATTGTCCAATGATTTGATGAATGTATAGTTTGTTATAGTGTCTCCTTCTGAAATTCATATCAGAGTTTGTACATTTTTTTTTGGATGTAATCAATAGAACTGGCAATATTTGTTTTACGATATTTCAGAGAATATCTTCTTTAATTAACCAATGATGATAGATTATGATTTCGCATAATTGAAGGTTCTGATTTCTAGCTTTTCTGAATGAACTTCCTTGAATTTTTAAAGCTTACGGACGTTTATTGTTTGTCGCCGAATACAAAAAATGAGTAAAACAAGATACAACGTCAACCTTGCCATATTTTGTTTGCATTGAAATCTAAAATGCTAACTTTCAGAAATGCAAAAATTATGAAATGCACAATGTTTCATTAATTTGTTAATTTGTATGCTGTCAGCAATTTCGACATATTCCGAACAATTTTTATATTATGGTTTCGTCAGGGGATGGAGATAGAATTCATGTCCTGATTTTGTTGTTTTGTTAACGACATTTTAATAAAAAGTAATTAATTTTTTAAATGCGAAATTTTGAAATAACTGAAATTAAATTTGTTTCCCAATCGCGAATTCATTGATTATCTATTTCTCTAGCTAACGGCAAGCTGCCATTTTTCTAATAAACAATTCTAGTCCAGAAAGTCTGCAGAAATCATTTTTGAGACTTATAAATTAATGAGCTGGAATCAATTTCACAATGAATATGAAGAAACAATGCATTATTAAAACAAAAAATAAAGTAGAAATGCGACTCCTATTGCTATTTACAACATTCCCCAAACCTCTGAAACATCGAGCATTTGCTTAACTAATGGAAACTGTGAATGACTTCGAGAAATTAAAATTGTAGTTTTATTCATCAAAAGGGAACCAATTTTTTTGTGCAGCAGTACGGAACCAATGAATATAGCCTGTTTTATGTTGTAAAGATTTTTACCTATTGGTTATGTGGAACTGTCAAGCTGTTAAACAGTCATTTTGATGATGCCAGCAATAGGAATACTAGGTTCAAAAGAATCAAGTAATTCTCCTTATAAAATAAAACGACACATGAAAACTTATTCACTTTACAACAATACAGAAGAAAAGAAAAAGTTGGAAAATATTTTTCTTGTTCATATATTTTGCCCAAAATTGAATTGATGTGAACGGTTACTTTTTCAGTGTTCAAATAAACTAAAGTACAACAACATTGGTTTCCAATTTTCAACAACGCAGAAGCAAAAAAAGTTGGAAATCATTTTCTGCTTTTGTTTTGCAACTTCTTTTTTCAGCATTTCCAAGTTGAGTGGTAAAACAGTGGATTAGGGAGGATTTGATGTATGAGACGATTATGAAACTAGATTTTAGCTATCCAATTATTTTATTTTACAGAGATAAAAAATTATCAGCATTCCTTTTTCATAATTTAAAGAAATACAACTAGTTCCTTTAAATAATTATTCTTGCGGTGCTGGAAGCCAAATTAGTCATTTCTTTGAAGTCACTACAGTTCGAATTTAAATTACAGAATACACAAAATGAAGAGTTGCTCAACGAGATATTGGAATTTTCACTTTTCACTTTTCCTTTGCGATTAGCTCTTTCGGATTTTTTTAAAATTGTTTCTCCAAGACCTGGAAACTAACCCAATAGTTGATCTTACGTGTGGTAATTGGTAGTGCTATCTCTACTGACCAATAACAAAGCGTGGAGTTCCACGTGAAGATCAATTCCTAAAACTTTCTCAACAACTTGTCTTATTAGTCCCGTGATGTTCTCATTCTGTCAGAAAAGATCATCAATCTTTATTGCTCATATATTCACATCTGTTCTAATTTCACTTTGAAGTTTACTTCATGAAGTCAATAGTGTTTTTCACGAACAGCATCGGATTCCTTTCCAGAACAGGCAGTGTTCCATTTTCCACCGTACCACAATGGGTCAGTACTGCTGCAATCATAGTTGTAATTAGATTGAAATATCAAAAAGAAATAATTATATAATCTATTTAGTACGTCACTGAAAGTTGACGAATAAATTTGTAAGTTTAGCTTGGAAGAAAAAGTTAATAAATTGGAATTTTGAAATAATCAATTATTCAACATTAAATGGTAACAATGTTCAATCTCAATAGTCTAAACATACGTTTTTCTGCATGCGTTATGATTTGGTCGTTGTCCAATAATTTGGTGAATGTATAATTTGTTATAGTCTCTGAACCTGAAATTGATATCAGAGTCTGTGATATTTTTTTTGGATGTAATCAATAGAATTGGAAATATTTGCTTTACGCTATTTCAGAGAGTAATTTTTTTAATTGACTAATGATGATAGATTATGATTTCATAATTGAAGGTTCTGATTTCTAGCTTTTCTGAATGAACTTCTCTGATATTTTAAATCTTACGGACGCTTATAAATGCTTGCTGTTCTTGTCGCCGCCCAGTACAAAAAATGATTAATGCAAGATACAATGTCAACTTTGCCATATTTGAATTGGTTTATTTCAATTTGTTTGTATTGATATCTAAAATGCTAACTTTCAAAAATGCAAATATTACGAAATGCACAATGTTTCATTAATTTGTTAATTTGTAAGCTGGTCAGCAATTTCGACTTATCATTCTTGAGATTTATAAATTAATGAGCTGGAATCAATTTCATAATGAATATGAAGAAACAATGGATTATTAAAACAAAAAATAAAGTAGAAATATAGCACATGCAACTCCTATTGGTATTTGCAACATTCCCGAAATCTCTGAAACGTCGAGCATTTGCTTAACTAACGGAAACTGTGAATGACTTCGAGAAATTAAAATTGTAGTTTTATTCGTCAAAAGGGAATCAATTTTTTCGTGCCGCAATACGGAACCAATGAATATAGCATGTTTTGTTTTGTAGAGATTTTTACCTATTGGTTGTATGGAACTACATGTCACGCTGTTAAACAGTCATTTTGATGACGCCAGGAATAGGAATCCTTGATTCGGCAGAATCAAGTAATTTCCCTTATGAAATGAAAAGACACATGAATACTTATTTCATTTTACAACAATACAGAAGAAAAGAAAAAAATGAAATTATTTTCTTGTTCATATATTTTGCCCAAAATTGAATTGATGTGAACAGTTACTTTTTCAGTGTTCAAATAAACTAAAGTACAACAACATTGGTTTCCAATTTCCAACAATGCAGAAGCAATAAAAGTTGGAAATCATTTTCTCCTTTTTTCTGCGGCTTCTTTTTCAGCATTTCCAAGTTGAGTGGTAAAACAGTGAAATAGGAAAATTTGATGTATGGGACAATTATGAAACTAGATTTTAGCTATCCAATTATTTTATTTTACAGAGATAAAAAATTATCAGCATTCCTTTTTCATAATTTAAAGAAATATAACTAGTTCCTTTAAATAATTAATTTTGCGGTGTCGAAAGCCAAATTACTCATTTTTCTGAAATCACTGCAATTCGAATTTAAAAATAAATATGCTTAGGCTTTGGCTTAGGATTAACATTAATCAATTCAGAGACAATTAAATGCAAATGATAACTGACAGAGGAATAGTTTTTGACAGGAATATTTCCTGTAAAATTAGTGGACAATTTCATAATTATCCCACTCATCAAATTCTTTTCTACTTATCCTCCCTAATCCATTGTTTTATCACTCAACTTGGAAATACTGAAAAAAGAAGCTGCAGAAAAAAAGCAGAAAATGATTTCCAAATTTTGGGCAAAATACCGAACAAGAAAAATAATTTCCAACTTTTTTTCTTCTCTTCCGCATTATTGTAAAATGGAAATAAGTTTTCGTGTGTCTTTTTTTTTCGCACGTAGAAATACTTGATTCTTCTGAACCAGGTATTTCCTGACATGTAGTTCTAATAAGTAAAAATCTTTACAACATAAAACAGACTATATTCATTGGCTGCGTATTGCGGCACAAGAAAATTGGTTTCCTTTTGACGAATAAAACTGCAATTTTGATTTCACGAAGTCATTCACAGTTTCTACCAGTTAAGCAAATGCTCGGTGTTTCAGAGGTTTGGGGAATGTTGTAAATACCAATAAGAAAAACGAAGCTAAATACTTCATTAATTTTTCCTAATTTCCTTGTTAAAATTCGCGGTAAGGATTTGAATCCTCAGAAACACCAAAGGTTAGTTTTGATAATAGAAGCGAATATATTTATTGAATTCATTAAGTTTCTCTGTTGGGTTTTCTCTTTCTTTGCAAAGATAATGTTCCCCCTTTTTTATTTTAATAATCCATTGTTTCTTCACATTCATTGTGAAATTGAGTCCAGCTCATTAATTTATAAGTCTCAAAAATGATTTTTGCAGACTTTCTGGACTGGAATTGTTTATTAGAAAAATGGCAGCTTGCCGTTAGCTAGAGAAATAGATAATCAATGAATTCGCGATTGGGAAACAAATTTAATTTCAGTTATTTCAAAATTTCGCATTTAAAAAATTAATTACTTTTTATTAAAAAGTTGTTAACAAAACAACAAAATCAGAATATGAATTCTATCTCCATCCCCTGACGAAACCATAAATAAAATTTGTTCGGATTTAGTCGAAATTGCTGACCAGCTTACAAATTAGCAAATTAATGAAACATTGTGCATTTCATAATTTTTGCATTTCTGAAAGTTAGCATTTTAGATTTCAATACAAACAAAATATGGCAAGGCTAGCGTTGTTTCTTGCTTTACTCATTTTTTGTGGTGGGCGACAAACAATAAACGTCCGTAAGTTTTAAAAATTCAGAGTTCTTTCAAAAAGCTAGAAATCAGAATATTGAATTATGCAAACATAATCCATCATCTTGATAAATTGAAGAAGATATTCTCTGAAATATCATAAAGCAAATATTTCCAATTCTATTGATTACATCCAAAAAAAATGTGTACAAACTCTGCTATGAATTTCAGGAGGGGACACTATAACAAACTATACATTCAGCAAATCATTGGACAATGACCAAATCATAACGCATGCAGGAAAATGTACGTTTAGACCATTAAGATTGAACACTGTTGCCATTTATTGTTGAATAATTGATAATTTCAAAATTCTAATTTATTAAATTTATCTTCCAAGCTGAACTTGCAAATTTATTCGTCAACTTTTTTCAACTACATATTAAATAGATTATGTAATTATTTCTTTTTGAATCTAATTACAACTATGATTGCAGCAATACTGATCCACTGTGGTACGGTGGAAGATGGAAGACTGCCTGTTCTGGAAAAGAATCCGATGCTGTTCGTGAAAAACACTATTGAATTCATGAAGTGAACTTCGAAATGATATTATGATAGATTAAAAAAAAATCCAATATCTCGTTGATCAACTCCCCATTTTATGCATTCTCCAGTTGGTTTTGCGGGAGTTGTTTATATTATTTCCATAATTTACGTGTTAGCTTTTAATAGATTGGAGGTAAGTATTGGAAGATTTTAAATAAGAACTCCGTTGAATACAGTTTGTTTTCTAAAATCCACATAGTGTAGTTGAGCTTGATTAACAATCGATGAAAGCTTATTACAAAATAGCACTGCAAAAAATTTGATTATCAATTTAGGAGAGGCATTGCATAATCAATCGAAATAAATTCACGGCAGAGAGATGTTAAGATAACGATGAAAACGGGGGAGATTACCTGGGTTTGAAGCGCATTTTATATATGATAATCAATATCAAAAATAAATGGATATCATGTGTATAAGATGTTGGAAATAATATACAACCAATTACATTATTTGAAGACTTTTCTTCGAATTACTCGACAATCTGAGCAGAAATTATATTCCCAACCAAAACAGTCCATTTCGTTTCCACACGGTGGAGAAATTCATTCTGATTCATCTAACTCAGCAAAAGTTAGATGAATGAAACTACTAGAAAAACGTATCTCTAATCCTTTATCTCCTGGCCCATACTAATATTCCCATCAACGTTCGGCTATCGAATTTTGATATCTAATTTTAATTAGTCTTAAAAAATACTTTAATACGGCACACTTCATTTCCTTTTGCTGCAGCAAATCGCAACACAAAAGATAAGCAAAAGGATCGAATTTTACAAACTACAGTACTCGCTGATGCTGTCGTTTTGAGCAATTTCTATTTTCAGGCAATTTGTGCTAACTTATGGCAGAGATATGATTTAGTACAAATTGTCCAGAAAATATACCTGTCAAAAACTATTCCTGTATCAGCTGTCATTTGCATCTAATTGTTTATGAACTGATTAATATTAATCATAAGCCAAAGCCGAAGCACATTTATTTATTAATTTTATTATATAAATTTTATTATATATTATCTTTTTCATTTATTTTTAATTCACAATATCACTTATAATTAAATGTACAGCATTCTTTAATTACGTTCCTATACTGATCAATGATCGATCAATAGTTTATGATATTTGAAAGAGCAGTAAGTTTATGGCATAATGCATTTATAATAACCGACTCTTCATTCAAAAAATCAATTTTTTCACCTGCAAAGGCTAAACAGATAACAAGCTAATAATAGAAAGCTAAAACTAAAAGTTATCCTCAGACAAGAAATGCATTAAAAGATGTATGTCAGCAGGACTTTTTGTCCAGGATATAATTCAGTACTAATTGTATACGATATATTCCTGTCGAAAACTGTTCCTCTGCCAGTTGTCATTTGCATTTAATTGTTTCTGAACTGGTTAATGTTAATCCTAAGCCTAAGCCTAAACCTAAGCACATTCTTTTTAAATTCGAATTGCAATGATTTCAGAGAAATGACTAATTTGGCTTCCGGCAGTCAAAAATAATTATTTAAAGGAACTAGTTCTATTTCTTTAAATTATGAAAAAAGTTTGCTAATAATTTTTTTTCTCTGCAAAATAAAATAATTGGATAGATAAAATCTAATTTTATCATTGCCCCATACATCAAATTCTTTTCTTATCCTCCTTAATCCATTTTTATCACTCAACTTGGAAATACTGGAAAAAGAAGCTGCAGAAAAAAGGAGAAAATGATTTCCAAATTTTCGCTTCTGCATTGTTGAAAACTGGGAAAAGAAAAATTCACATCAATTCAACTTTGGTTAATTAAAATCAGAAAATGAATTCTATCTCCATTCTCTGACGAAACCATAACATAAAATTCGTTGTTAAAAAGTCGAAATTGCTGACAGTTTACAAATTAACAAATAATGAAACATTGTGCATTTCGTAATATTTGCATTTCTGAAACTTGTCATTTTAGATATCAATACAAGCAAATTTAAATAAACAAATTCAAATATGGCAAAGTTGATATTCTATCTTGTTTTACTCATCTTTTGTAATTCCATGCGGCGACCACAAAGTCAGCAAGCAATTATAAACGTCGGTAAGCTTTAAAAATTCAGAGAAGTTCATTCAAAAAAGTTCATCCTGAAATATCGTAAAACAAATATCTCCGATTCTATTGATAACATCCAAAAAAAATATGTACAAACTCTGATTTGAATTTCAGTAGGAGATACTATAACAAACTGTACATTCACCAAATTATTCGGCAATGTCCAAATCATAACGCATGCAGGAAAATGTACGTTTAGACCATTAAGATTGAACACTGTTGCCATTTAATGTTGAATAATTGATTATTTCAAAATTCTGATTTATTGATTTTTTCTTCCAAGCTGAACTTGCAAATTTATTCGTCAACTTCTTTCAATAATTATTTCTTTTTGATGATACAATCTAATTACAACTATGATTGCAGCAATACTGACCCATTGTGGTACGGTGGAAGATGGAAGACTGCCTGTTCTGGAAAAGAATCCGATGCTGTTCGTGAAAAACACTCTTGATTTCATGAAATAACTTCGAAATGAAATTATGACAGGTGTGAATGTATAAACAATAAAGACTGATGATCTTTTCTGACACAATGAGAACATCACAGGACTAATAAGTCAAGTTGTTGAGAAAGTTTCAGGAATTGTACTTCTCGTTGAATTCCATGCTTTGTTGTTGGTCAGTAGAGATAGCACTGCCAATCAACACACGTAAGATCAACTATTGGGTTAGTTTCCAGGTCTTGAAGAAACAATTTTGAAAAAATCCGAAAGAGCTGTTCGCGAATAATCACAAAAAAACAATGCAAATCCAATATCTCGTTGATCAACTCTCCATTTTGTGCATTCTCTAGTTTGTACTGAGGGAACTGTTTACATTATTTTCATAATTTACGTATTGGCTTTTAATAGATTGGAAATAGACTACAGTGACGGAGTATTGTTGATTACAGTAATTTAAAAACAGGCTACATTAAAACATAAAACTATATTCATTGGCTCTGTACTGCGGCACAAGAAAATTGATTTTCTTTTGACGAATAAAACTGCAATTTTAATTTCTCGAAGTCATTCATAGTTTCCATCAGTTAAGCAAACGCTCGGTGCTTCAGAGGTTTGGGGAATGTCGTAAATACCAATAGGAGTTGCATTGCTAAATTTGGCTGAAGCGGTCTTTAACAATGATTACCTATTAACTGGTTAATTAGACGAAAATTTTCCTTAATCCATTGGGCAGGAACATTTATTTTATTTAGCATACGGAGAATTTCAAAGAAACTTGATTTCAAAGAAATTTCAAAAAACAGAGATAAATACTTCATTAATTTGTGTTTATTTCCTTATTAATAATCACAGAAAGGATTTGATATCCTCAGAAACACCAAAAGTTAGTTTTGATATTGGAAGCGAATATATTTATTGATAGTTTTGATATTGGAAGCGAATATATTTATTATTTTATTTTTTGCTTTAATAATCCATTGTTTCTTCATTTCCATTGTGAAATTGATTCTAACTCATTAATTTATAAGTTTCAAGAATGATTTCAGCAGGCTTTCTGGACTAAAAGTTGTTTGTTAGAGAAAAGGCAGCTCGTCATTAATTAGAGATATAGATAATCAGTGAGTTCGCGATTGGGAAACAAATTTAATTTCAGTTTTCAAAATTTCGCATTTAAAAAAGTAATTAGTTTTCATTAAAAGGTTGTATACAAAACAGTGGTTTCATTTACCTTTCCCTGCTGCTAAAAATACTCTCTTGAGAATAATTGTCTCTTAGTCTCGCAATCAGACAGATACTCTTTAAGTCAATCAAGCGAAGCTTCTTTGCTGTTCTTGATTTCTGAATTAAAATTTCGTCAGCAATTAGATTGCAAGGATATCAGCGGTAAGATATTAACCTCGGTGATTTCAAAGTTGAACATATCGATTACTTTAAAGTAAAATAATTTCTGCAAAATGAAATGACTTAATGATTGGAATTCCGTTTTTTTATTGCCATTTGTGTAATTGTCTGTAATTGCCTACCAGTCACAAGAAAAGTTTTTAGAATTCGTTTTAAATTTCATTTCATCCATTTCTGCATGAGTATAAATCATTTCAATGAAATCTGAAAGAAAGGTGTGACAGTGTAGAAGATCATAAACTGAGTCCTTATTTGTTTTGTAAAACTCATATGCCCACATACATGGCATACTGTCAGTTAAACCTTCCCTCATGTGGGACAATGCATAATTCCAAACCTTTTCGACGGAAAAAGCAGTTACTTCATTTTGTATTAAAAGAAAAATTTAGTAAGAAACCGAATCGTAATGCAAGACCTGGTTGCCTTTTTTCTCGGGCCTTCTAATTTCCGCATTTCTTACTCCATTGGTAACAAGTTATCAGCAATCTTTTTTTTACTAAATTAGAGAAAAACAATTAGTTCTCTCAATGGGTAATTTAGCGATATTTGAAACGAATTTTTAAAAAACGTGCTGATCTTCTTTTAAATTAGTTATGGGTTTAGATTTTTTTGACAAATCGTTGATATTTTGTCATAAAAAAAAATTATTGCGAAAAGTAAGTAGGAATCATAGTAAGATCTGGTGATAAAGTGAAACTGTGATTTATGCAAATTATTTTTAAAGCACTCTCGAATTTTCGATAGGAATTCTCGTCTTAATTCTCCAGTCAATATTTATTCTCTTATTTAATTTCGTATTTTTTTCCTTTTCCATTATGTCAACTTTAATAAAGAACTTTGATAAATCAAACGACCCTTTCGTTTATTTTTTGTGTTGCGATTTGCTGCAACAAAAGAAAATGAAATGTGCCGTATTAAAGTATTTTTTTGAAACTAATTAAAATTATAAAATATAAATCAAATTTACTTTCAATATCAAAATTCGATAGCCGTACGTTGATGGGAATATTAGTATGGTCCAGGCGATAAAGGATTAGAGATACGTTTTTCTAGTAGTTTTTACCCTTTTGCTGAGTTAGATGAATCAGAATGAATTTCTCCACCGTGTGGAAACGAAATGGACTGTTTTGGTTGGAAATATAATTTCTGCTCAGATTGTCGAGTAATTCGAAGAAAAGTCTTCAAATAATGTAATTGGTTGTATATTATTTCCAACATCTTATACACATGATATCCATTTATTTTTGATATTGATTATCATATATAAAATGCGCTTCAAACCCAGGTAATCTCCCCCGTTTTCATCGTTATCTTAACATCTCTCTGCCGTGAATTTATTTCGATTGATTATGCAATGCCTCTCCTAAATTGATAATCAAATTTTTTGCAGTGCTATTTTGTAATAGTCTTTCATCGATTGTTAATCCAGCTCAACTACACTATGTGGATTTTGGAAAACAAAATGTATTCAACGGAGTTTTTATTTAAAATCTTCCAATACTACAATTACCTGTTTTCTCAAATTACTGTAACCAGCAATGCTCCGATACTGTAGCCTACTTTCAATCAATTAAAAGCCGACACGTAAATTATGGAAATAATGTAAACAACTCCCGCAAAACCAACAAGAGAATGCATAAAATGGGGAGTTGATCAACGAGATATTGGATTTTTTTTCGTCAATCATAATATCACTTCGAAGTTCACTTCATGAATTCAATAGTGTTTTTCACGAACAGCATCGGATTCTTTTCCAGAACAGGTAGTCTTCCATCTTCCACCGTACCACAATGGATCAGTATTGCTGTCGGAAAAACCGAACTCGGGAAAGTGATTTGCTCTTAGTGTAAATTAGTAATTCTCCTGCAACATTCGTTGTGACGTTTTTTGCCTATGTAAATCACATTCTGTTATTGTATCACATCAAAGATACCGCCGTTGTAACTTATCTACAGTGAATCATAATTAATCCAACTCCTTTAATATTATGACCTTTCTATTAAGCTTATTTCCCATTTTTTTTGGATGTAATCAATAGAATTGGAAATATTTGCTTTACGCTATTTCAGAGAATATCTTTTTTAATTGACTAATGATGATAGATTATGATTTCATAATTGAAGGTTCTGATTTCTAGCTTTTCTGAATGAACCTCTCTGATATTTTAAATCTTACCGACGGTTATCATTTGTCGCCCCAGATGAGTAAAGCAAGATACAATGTCAACTTTGCCATATTTCAATTTGTTTATTTGAATTTGTTTGTATTGAAATCTAAAATGCTACCTTTCAGAAATGCGAAAATTACGAAATGCGCAGTGTTTCATTAATTTGTTAATTTGTATGCTGTCAGCAATTTCGACTTATTCCGAACAATTTTTATATTATGGTTTCGTCAAGGGATGGAGATAGAATTCATATTCTGATTTTAATTAACACAAAAATGATTTGAAGATTTTTTCTTAAATAACGGAATTATCAGTGCTGAAAGGATTTGCTTTATGACTGCTCATATTGCCAAGCCCTTCACCAAGAATTGGAAGGAATGAAGTCGGAATTGTGAAACTGCTAAGAGCATTTTCTGCAGCAGGAAAAGTAAATGAAACCGCTGCTTTGTACAATGAAACCATTTTTAAAAAGTTGTATAAACTACTTTTACACAACTTTTTAATTAAAAGTAATCAAGTTTTTAAATGCGAAATTTTGAAATAACTGAAATTAAAATTGTTTCCCAATCGTGAATTCATTGATTATCTATTTCTCTAACTAATGAAAAGCTGCCATTTTTCTAATAAACAATTCTAGTCCAGAAAGTCTGCAGAAATCATTCTTGAGACTTGTAAATTAATGAGCTGGAATCAATTTCACAATGAATATGAAGAAACAACGGATTATTAAAACAAAAAATAAAGTAGAAATATAGCACATACAATTCTCATTGCTATTTACAACATTCATCAAACCTCTGAAACATCGAGCACTTGCTTAACTAATGGAATAACTTCGAGAAATCAAAATTGCAGTTTTATTCGTCAAAAGGAAACCAATTTTCTTGTGCCACAGTGCGGAGCTAATGAATATAGCGTGTTGTATGTTATAAAGATTTTTTCCTATTGTTTATATGGAACTACATGTCAAGCTGTTGAACACTTCATTTCGATGATGCCAGGAATAGGAATACTAGGTTCAAAAGAATCAAGTAATTCTCCTTATAAAATAAAACGACACATGAAAACTTGTTCACTTTACAACAATACAGAAGAAAAGAAAAAGTTGGAAAATATTTTTCTTGTTCATATATTTTGCCCAAAATTGAATTGATGTGAACGGTTACTTTTTCAGTGTTCAAATAAACTAAAGTACAACAACATTGGTTTCCAATTTTCAACAACGCAGAAGCAAAAAAGTTGGAAATCATTTTCTGCTTTTGTTTTGCAACTTCATTTTTCAGCATTTCCAAGTTGAGTGGTAAAACAGTGGATTAGGGAGGATTTGATGTATGAGACAATTATGAAACTAGATTTTAGCTATCCAATTATTTTATTTTACAGAGATAAAAAATTATCAGCATTCCTTTTTCATAATTTAAAAAAATACAACTAGTTCCTTTAAATAATTATTCTTGCGGTGCTGGAAGCCAAATTAGTCATTTCTCTGAAGTCACTGCAGTTCGAATTTAAACTACAGAATACACAGAATGAAGAGCTGATCAACGAGATATTGGAATTTTCACTTTTCACTTTTCCTTTGCGATTAGCTCTTTCGGATTTTTTTAAAATTGTTTCTCCAAGACCTGGAAACTAACCCAATAGTTGATCTTACGTGTGGTAATTGGCAGTGCTATCTCTACTGACCAACAACAAAGCATGGAGTTCAACGTGAAGATCAATTCCTAAAACTTTCTCAACAACTTGTCTTATTAGTCCCGTGATGTTCTCATTCTGTCAGAAAAGATCATCAATCTTTATTGCTCATACATTCACATCAGTCATAATTTCACTTCGAAGTTTACTTCATGAAATCACGAGCGTTTTTCACGAACAGCATCGGATTCCTTTCCAGAACAGGCAGTGTTCCATTTTCCACCATACCACAATGGGTCAGTACTGCTGCAATCATAGTTGTAATTAGATTGAAATATCAAAAAGAAATAATTATATAATCTATTTAATACGTAACTGAAAGTTGACGAATAAATTTGTAAGTTTAGCTTGGAAGAAAAAGTTAATAAATTGGAATTTTGAAATAATCAATTATTCAACATTAAATGGTAACAATGTTCAATCTCAATAGTCTAAACATACGTTTTTCTGCATGCGTTATGATTTGGTCGTTGTCCAATAATTTGGTGAATGTATAGTTTTTTATAGTGTCTCCTTCTGAAATTCATACCAGAGTTTGTACATATTTTTTTTGGATGTAATCAATAGAATTGGAAATATTTGCTTTACGCTATTTCAGAGAATATCTTTTTTTAATTGACTAATGATGATAGATTATGATTTCATAATTGAAGGTTCTGATTTCTAGCTTTTCTGAATGAACTTCTCTGATATTTTAAATCTTACGGACGCTTATAAATGCTTGCTGTTTGTCGCCGCCCAGTACAAAAAATGATTAATGCAAGATACAATGTCAACTTTGCCATATTTGAATTGGTTTATTTCAATTTGTTTGTATTGATATCTAAAATGCTAACTTTCAAAAATGCAAATATTACGAAATGCACAATGTTTCATTAATTTGTTAATTTGTAAGCTGGTCAGCAATTTCGACTTATCATTCTTGAGATTTATAAATTAATGAGCTGGAATCAATTTCATAATGAATATGAAGAAACAATGGATTATTAAAACAAAAAATAAAGTAGAAATATAGCACATGCAACTCCTATTGGTATTTGCAACATTCCCGAAATCTCTGAAACGTCGAGCATTTGCTTAACTAATGGAAACTGCGAATGACTTCGAGAAATTAAAATTGTAGTTTTATTCGTCAAAAGGGAACCAATTTTTTCGTGCCGCAATACGGAACCAATGAATATAGCATGTTTTGTTTTGTAGAGATTTTTACCTATTGGTTGTATGGAACTACATGTCACGCTGTTAAACAGTCATTTTGATGACGCCAGGAATAGGAATCCTTCATTCAGAAGAATCAAGTAATTTCCCTTATGAAATGAAAAAACACATGAATACTTATTTCATTTTACAACAATACAGAAGAAAAGAAAAAAATTGGAAATTATTTTTCATGTTCAGATATTTTGCCCAGAATTGAATTGATGTGAACAGTTACTTTTTCAGTGTTCAAATAAACTAAAGTACAACAACATTGGTTTCCAATTTCCAACAATGCAGAAGCAATAAAAGTTGGAAATCATTTTCTCCTTTTTTTCTGCAGCTTCTTTTTTCAGCATTTCCAAGTTGAGTGGTAAAACAGTGAAATAGGAAAGATTTGATGTATGGGACACTTATGAAACTAGATTTTAGCTATCCAATTATTTTATTTTGCAGTGATAAAAAATTATCAGCATTCCTTTTTCATAATTTAAAGAAATATAACCAGTTCTTTTAAATAATTAATTTTTCGGTGTCGAAAGCCAAATTAATCATTTTTCTGAAATCACTGCAATTCGAATTTAAAAATAAATATGCTTAGGCTTTGGCTTAGGATTAACATTAATCAATTCAGAGACAATTAAATGCAAATGATAACTGACAGAGGAATAGTTTTTGACAGGAATATTTCCTGTAAAATTAGTGGGACAATTTCATAATTATCCCACTCATCAAAATCTTTTCTACTTATACTCCCAAATCCATTGTTTTACCACTCAACTTGGAAATACTGAAAAAAGAAGCTGCGGAAAAAAAGGATAAAATGATTTCCAACTTTTTTTTCTTCTGCATTGTTGAAAATTAGAAACCAATATTCTTGTACTTTATTTTATTTGAACATTAAAAAAATAACCTTTAGCATCAATTCAATTTTGGGCAAAATATATGAACAAGAAAGATAATTTTCAACTTTTTCTTTTCTTCTGTATTGTTGTAAAATGAAACAAGTATTCATGTGCCGTTTTATTTCATAAGAAAAATTACTTATTCTTCCGAACCAAATATTCCTATTCCTGGCGTCATCAAAATGACTGTTTACCAGCGTGACATGTAGTTCCATACAACCAGTAGGTAAAAATCTCTACAAAACAAAACAGGCTATATTCATTGGTTCCGTACTGAGGCACAAAAAAATTGGTTTCCTTTTGACGAATAATTTTAATTTCTCGAAGTCATTCACAGTTTCCATTAGTTAAGCAAATGCTCGCTGTTTCAGTGATTTGGGGAATGTTGTAAATAGCAATAGGAGTTGCATTTGCTATATTTTGGCTCAAGCGGTATTTAAGAATGATTACCTATTAACTGGTTAATTAGACGAAAATTTTCCTTAATCGGATGAGCGGAAATATTTCGTATGGCTGAAGATTTCTAAATTAATTTTATTTAGCATGCGGAGAATTACTTGATTTCAAAAAAAAAAGAGATGAATATTAACGAAGGTTACTTGAAAAAACGAAGCTAAATACTTCATTAATTTGTGTTAATTGTTAATTTCCTTAATTTCCTTGTTTCATAGTATTTGCATTTCTGAAAGGTAGCATTTTAGATTTCAATACAAACAAATTGAAATAAGCAAATTCAAAAATGGTAAAGTTGACATTGTATCTTGCTTTACTCATCTTTTGTACTTCTCGAATGCAGCAGCAACCAGGACAAAATCAGCTAGCATTTATAAACGTCGGTAAGCTTTAAAAATTCAGAGAAGTTCATTCAGAAAAGCTAGAAATCAGAACCATCAATTATGCGAAATCATAACCTATCATCATTGGTTAGTTACAAAAGATATTCTCTGAAATATCGTAAAGCAAATATTTCCAATTCTATTGATTACATCCAAAAAAATATGTACAAACTCTGATATGAATTTCAGTAGGAGTTACTACAACAAACTGTACACTCACCAAATTACTGGACAATGACCAGATCATAACGCGTGTAGGAAAATGTATGTCTAAACTATTCAGATTGAACATTGTTACCATTCAATGTTGAATAATTGATTATTTCAAAATTCTGATTTATTAAATTTTTCTTCCAAGCTGAACTTGCAAATTTATTCGTCAACTTTCTTCAATTATATATTAAATAGATTATATAATTATTTCTTTTTGATGATACAATCTAATTACAACTATGATTGCAGCAATACTGACCCATTGTGGTATGGTGGAAGATGGAACACTGCCTGTTCTGAAAAAGAATCCGCTGCTGTTGGTGAAAAAAACTCTTGACTTCATGAAGTAAACTTCAAAGTGAAACTATGACAGATCTGAATGTATAAGCAATAAAGTCTGATGATCTTTTCTGACAGAATGAAAACATCACAGACTAATAAGTCAAGTTGTTGAGAAAGTTTCAGGAATTGTGCTTCTCGTTGAACCCATGCTTTGTTGTTGGTCAGCAGAGGTAACACTGCCAATTACCACATGTAAGATCAACCATTGGGTTGGTTTGCAGGTCTTGCAGAAACAATTTTAAAAAAATCCGAAAGAGCTATTAGTTTCGAAAGAGCTATTAGTTTTAACGAACAGCAGCAAATCACAGCACAAAAAACAAACGAAATCGAATGCTTCTTTACTAAAGTTGACATAACGGAAAAGGAAAAAATACGCAATTAAATAAAAGAATGAATATTGATTGGAGAATTAGAAGAAGAATTCCTGTCGAAAATTCGGGAGTGCTTTGAAAATCAATTGCGTCAGTCATCATGTCAATTCCTAAAACTTTCTCAACAACTTGTCTTATTAGTCCCGTGATGTTCTCATTCTGTCAGAAAAGATCATCAATCTTTATTGCTTATACATTCACATCTGTTCTATTTTCGCTTTGTCAAACCTTGCCATATTTTGTTTGTCAACCTTGCCATATTTTGTTTGTATTGAAATCTAAAATGCTAACTTTCAGAAATGCAAAAATTATGAAATGCATAATGTTTCATTATTTTGTTAATTTGCATGCTGTCAGCAATTTCGACATATTCCGAACAATTTTTATATTATGGTTTCGTCAGGGGATGGAGATAAAATTCATGTCCTGATTTTGTTGTTTTGTTAACAACATTTTAATAAAGAATTAATTTTTTAAATGCGAAATTTTGAAATAACTGAAATTAAATTTGTTCCCCAATCGCGAATTCATTGATTATCTATTTCTCTAGCTAACGGCAAGCTGCCATTTTTCTAATAAACAATTCTATTCCAGAAAGTCTGCAGAAATCATTTTTGAGACTTATAAATTAATGAGTTGGAATCAATTTCACAATGAATGTGAAGAAACAATGGATTATTAAAACAAAAAATAAAGTAGAAATGCGACTCCTATTGCTATTTACAACATTCCCCAAACCTCTGAAACATCGAGCATTTGCTTAACTAATGGAAACTGTGAATGACTTCGAGAAATTAAAATTGTAGTTTTATTCATCAAAAGGGAACCAATTTTTTCGTGCCGCAATACGGAACCAATGAATATAGCCTGTTTTGTTTTGTAGAGATTTTTACCTATTGGTTGTATGGAACTACATGTCACGCTGTTAAACAGTCATTTTGATGATGCCAGCAATAGGAATACTTGGTTCGGAAGAATCAAGTAATTTTCCTTATGAAATGAAAAGACACATGAATACTTATTTCATTTTACAACAATACTTATTTCATTTTCAAAAATAATTATTTAAAGGAACCAGTTTTATTTCTTTAAATTATGAAAAAGGTCTGCTAATAATTTTTTATCTCTGCAAAATAAAATAATTGGATAGCTAAAATCTAATTTTATCATTGTCCCATACATCAAATTCTTTTCTACTTATCCTCCCTAATCCATTGTTTTATCACTCAACTTGGAAATACTGAAAAAAGAAGCTGCAGAAGAAAAGCAGAAAATGATTTCCAAATTTTGGGCAAAATATCCGAACAAGAAAAATAATTTCCAACTTTTTTTCCTTCTCTTCCGCATTATTGTAAAATGGAAATAAGTTTTCGTGTGTCTTTTTATTTCGCACGTAGAATTACTTGATTCTTCTGAACCAGGTATTTCCTGACATGTAGTTCTAATAGGTAAAAATCTTTACAACATAAAACAGGCTATATTCATTGGCTCCGTATTGCGGCACAAGAAAATTGGTTTCCTTTTGACGAATAAAACTGCAATTTTGATTTCACGAAGTCATTCACAGTTTCTACCAATTAAGCAAATGCTTGGTGTTTCAGAGGTTCGGAAAATGTTGTAAATACCAATAGGAAGAACGAAGCTAAATACTTCATTAATTTTTCCTAATTTCCTTGTTAAAATTCGCGGTAAGGATTTGAATCCTCAGAAACACCAAAGGTTAGTTTTGATAATAGAAGCGAATATATTTATTGAATTCATTAAGTTTCTCTGTCAGCAATTTCGACTTATTCCGAACAATTTTATATTATGGTTTCGTCAAGGGATGGAGATAGAATTCATATTCTGATTTTAATTAACACAAAAATGATTTGAAGATTTTTTCTTAAATAACGGAATTATCAGTGCTGAAAGGATTCGCACCAAGAATTGGAAGGAATGAAGTCGGAATTGTGAAACTGCTAAGAGCATTTTCTGCAGCAGGAAAAGTAAATGAAACCGCTGCTTTGTACAATGAAACCATTTTTAAAAAGTTGTATAAACTACTTTTATACAACTTTTTAATTAAAAGTAATCAAGTTTTTAAATGCGAAATTTTGAAATAACTGAAATTAAAATTGTTTCCCAATCGCGAATTCATTGATTATCTATTTCTCTAACTAATGAAAAGCTGCCATTTTTCTAATAAACAATTCTAGTCCAGAAAGTCTGCAGAAATCATTCTTGAGACTTGTAAATTAATGAGCTGGAATCAATTTCACAATGAATATGAAGAAACAACGGATTATTAAAACAAAAAATAAAGTAGAAATATAGCACATACAATTCTCATTGCTATTTACAACATTCATCAAACCTCTAAAACATCGAGCACTTGCTTAACTAATGGAATAATTTCGAGAAATCAAAATTGCAGTTTTATTCGTCAAAAGGAAACCAATTTTCTTGTGCCACAGTGCGGAGCTAATGAATATAGCGTGTTGTATGTTATAAAGATTTTTTCCTATTGTTTGTATGGAACTACATGTCAAGCTGTTGAACACTTCATTTCGATGATGCCAGGAATAGGAATACTAGGTTCAAAAGAATCAAGTAATTCTCCTTATAAAATAAAACGACACATAAAAACTTGTTCACTTTACAACAATACAGAAGAAAAGAAAAAGTTGGAAAATATTTTTCTTGTTCATATATTTTGCCCAAAATTGAATTGATGTGAACGGTTACTTTTTCAGTGTTCAAATAAACTAAAGTACAACAACATTGGTTTCCAATTTTCAACAACGCAGAAGCAAAAAAAGTTGGAAATCATTTTCTGCTTTTGTTTTGCAACTTCATTTTTCAGCATTTCCAAGTTGAGTGGTAAAACAGTGGATTAGGGAGGATTTGATGTATGAGACAATTATGAAACTAGATTTTAGCTATCCAATTATTTTATTTTACAGAGATAAAAATTATCAGCATTCCTTTTTCATAATTTAAAAAAATACAACTAGTTCCTTTAAATAATTATTCTTGCGGTGCTGGAAGCCAAATTAGTCATTTCTCTGAAGTCACTGCAGTTCGAATTTAAACTACAGAATACACAAAATGAAGAGTTGCTCAACGAGATATTGGAATTTTCACTTTTCACTTTTCCTTTGCGATTAGCTCTTTCGGATTTTTTTAAAATTGTTTCTCCAAGACCTGGAAACTAACCCAATAGTTGATCTTACGTATGGTAATTGGCAGTGCTATCTCTGCTGACCAACACCAAAGCATGGAGTTCAACGTGAAGGTCGATTCCCAAAACTTCCTCAACAATTTCTCTTATTAGTCCCGTGATGTTCTCATTCTGTCAGAAAAGATCATCAGTCTTTATTGCTTATACATTCACATCTGTCATAATTTCACTTCGAAGTTTATTCATGAAATCAAGAGTGTTTTTCACGAACAGCATCGGATTCTTTTCCAGAACAGGCAGTGTTCCATCTTCCACCATACCACAATGGGTCAGTATTGCTGCAATCATAGTTGTAATTAGATTCAAAAAGAAATAATTATATAATCTATTTAATATATAATTGAAGAAAGTTGACGAATAAATTTGCAAGTTCAGCTTGGAAGAAAAAATTAATAAATTGGAATTTTGAAATAATCAGTTATTCAACATTAAATGGTAACAATGTTCAATCTCAATAGTCTAAACATACGTTTTTCTGCATGCGTTATGATTTGGTCGTTGTCCAATAATTTGGTGAATGTATAGTTTTTTATAGTGTCTCCTTCTGAAATTCATACCAGAGTTTGTACATATTTTTTTTGGATGTAATCAATAGAATTGGAAATATTTGCTTTACGCTATTTCAGAGAATATTTTTTTAATTGACTAATGATGATAGATTATGATTTCATAATTGAAGGTTCTGATTTCTATCTTTTCTGAATGAACTTCTCTGATATTTTAAACCTTACGGACGTCTATCTTTTGTCGCCACCCAGTACAAAAGATGAGTAAAGCAAGATACAATGTCAATTTTGCCATATTTGAATTTGTTTGTATTGAAATCTAAAATGCTACCTTTCAGAAATGCAAAAATTACGAAATGCACAATGTTTCATTAATTTGTTAATTTGTATGCTGTCAGCAATTTCGACTTATTCCGAACAATTTTTATATTATGGTTTCGTCAGGGGGTGGAGATAGAATTCATTTTCTGATTTTAATTAATAAAAAAATGATTTGAAGATTTATTCTTGAATAACGGAATTATCAGTGCTGAAAGGATTTGCTTTATGATCATTTATATTGCCAAGCCCTTAACCTAGAATTGGATGGAATGAAGTTCGAATTGTGAAGCTGCTAAGAGCATTTTCCGCGGCAGAGAAAGGTAAACAATTACGTAAATGAAACCGCTGTTTTGTATATAACTTTTTAATAAAAAGTAATTAATTTTTAAGATGCAAAATTTTGAAATAACTGAAATTGAATTTGTTTCCCAATCGCGAATTCACTGATTATCTATTTCTCTAACTAATGACAAGCTGCCTTTTTTCTAATAAACAATTTCAGTCCAGAAAGTCTGCTGAAATCATTATTGAAATTTATAAGTTAATGAGCTGGCGTCAATTTCACAATGATAATGAAGAAACAGTGGGTTATTAAAACAAAAAAAAAAAAAAAAAAGGAACACTATCTTGGCAAAGAAAGTTAAAACCCAACAGAGAAATTTAATGAATTCAATAAATATATTCACTTCAGATATCAAAACTAACTTTTGTTGTTTCTGAGGATGTCAAATCCTTACCGTGAATTTTAACAAGGAAATTAAGACAAATTAATGAAGTATTTATCTCTGTTTTTTCTTTGAACTTAAGTATTTCTCCGTACAAAATATAGCAAATGCAACTCCTATTGCTATTTACAACATTCCCCAAACCTCTGAAGCAGCGAGCATTTGCTTAACTAATGGAAACTGCGAATGACTTCGAGAAATTAAAATTGCAGTTTTATTCTTCAAAAGGGGAACCAATTTTTTTGTGCCTCAGTATGGAACCAATGAATATAGCCTGTTTTGTTTTGTAGAGATTTTTACCTATTGGTTGTGTGGAACTACATGTCAAGCTGTTAAACAGTCATTTTTATGACGCCAGGAATAGGAATACTGGGTTCAAAAGAATCAAGTAATTCTCCTTATGAAATGAAAAGACACACAAAAACTTATTTCCATTTTACAACAATACAGAGGAAAGGAAAAAAATTGAAAATTATTTTTCATGTTCAGATATTTTGCCCAAAATTGAATTGATGTGAACAGTTACTTTTTCAGTGTTCAAATAAACTAAAGTACAAGAATATTGGTTTCCAATTTTCAACAATGCAGAAGAAAAAAAAAGTTGGGAATCATTTTCTTTTTTTTTGCAGCTTCTTTTTTCAGCATTTTGAAGTTGAGTGATAAAACAGTGGATTAGGGAGGATAAGTAGAAAAAAATTTGATGTATGGGACAATGATGAAATTAGATTTTAGCTATCCAATTATTTTATTTTACAGAAATAAAAAATTATGAGCAACTCTTTTTCATAATTTAAAGAAATACAACTAGTTCCTTTAAATAATTGTTTTTGCGGTGCCCGAAGCCAAATTACTCATTTCTCTGAAATCACTGCAATTCGAATTTAAAAATAAATGTGCTTAGGCTTTGGCTTAGGATTAATATTAATCAGTTCAGAAACAATTAAATGCAAATGACAACTGATACAGGAATAGTTTTTGGCAGGTACATTTCCTGGACAATTTGTACTGAATCGTATCTCTGCCATAAGTTAGCACAAATTGTCTGAAAGTAAAAATTGCTCAAAACGACACCATCGGCGAGTACTGATCTCTGTTAAGAACTCGCATGTAGTCTTCAACAATAATCGATTTTCGACTGGAAGATAAATTTGTTCGTCAACTTCTTTCAATTACATATTAAATAGATTATATAATTATTTCTTTTTGATGTTACAATCTAATTACGACTATGATTGCAGCAATACTGACCATTGCGGCACGGTGGAAGATCGTTGTTTTCCTATATCAACTATTTAAAGCTTCTTATTTTTATTAGTCGTGTATTATGTATTATCCTTTTAAGCAATTGAGAATCGAAAAACTGTTTGTTTGGGGTCAACATATTTCTACTGTAACACTACTTGAATATGGATGTGCATATCGTGCTGATTTTAATGTATGTTTGATTTTTATAATTCTTCAAATTTTCATAAAAATGCTCCGTTTTCAAATAAAGTAGGTTTCCTCGAAATTGAATTTCACTTGCAGAAAGATTTTATTAAAGATGCATTTTTGGAGCCAAAAACAAGTGACGTGCGAAGGAATCTTTTCAAATACTCGTAGTTAACCACAATTTAGATCATAATCTGTAGCTAGGAGATAAAGAATTAATTAACAGATACGGAGAACCAGTAGGATGTTCAACGTCGCTTATTGTACATATACTTTTGATTGTTAGGTAATTATCCAAATGCGGCCATTAACTACAACCCATTTGCATATAATCAGTTTTTAAATAGTATTTGTTTTGTAAATGAAAACCCTTGATCCTGAAGTCATAAAAGTCGTTGCTTTTGTTAGGTCTGCATTAGTTATGTCGAGAATAAGCAAGAAATTGAGTATACTAAAAATGAGAGTCATCAGTTGGATGTAGTGGGTAAATTCCTTCCGGCATAAGTAAATTTATTCACACTAACTTGTCTGTAATTTTTGCCGAACATTTTGATCATTTTCGGTTCAGTGAAAATGACGCTCGTTGCTAAAAACATGTATCTTTTCTTTGCCTGTTTACTTTATTTTTCTGTTCAGTTATTTAAACCTTTTATTAAAGCTTATTAACAATTATGAAAATCCTTCATACCCTTCAGAACGATTTTTCATGAAAACAGAAAATACCTTTCTGAGGAAGTTTCTTACTCTGTTCGATATTGTGCGTATTGCAGGAGATGATAAATTAGGAATGAAAATGGGAGCTGTTTGGTTTTCATTTCAAATTTGAAATTTTTTAATTTCACGTTGTTTTTTTTATTTTTAATTTAGCTTGCATATTGTTATTATATTTTTTTAGATGCAAGAGATTCTTCTTTTTCTAAAATTTCTTTAATCATTTCTGATTTACACTCTTCTCAGTTTCATTTCTACAATAAAAAAACTCAATCAAAATCTGAAATATAAAAACAGTTTGTAATTTTCGCGGATAAAAAATAAAAAAATATGTATGTGATCGTTTTAGTTTACAAATCTACTGAGAGGTTATTAAGCGTTCCTATTGCTGCTGTACACTTTCTCGACTATGTTAATTGCAGGAAATTTGTAAATGAATGATATAAACTGCACTGGATAGTTTTATTCTCTAATAAACCCTCGCTTTACTCTATAGAAATCACTTGCAACGAAATGGAGTATAAATTAGCATAAAATTTACAAGCCAGGAATGATTTTTTTTCCATAATTTGGCTGCTATTCATTTTCTATTTCAAAAGTCTACGTCAAGTTTGCTGCATGAGTTCGATCTTTCTTATACAATCAATAATTAATAGACCAATTCGATTATTAATGGTGCAGATAATTATTTTACACGGATACCTGCAATGAATAAACTACACATAATTAAACAAAATATCAACATCAGAAGTAATGAAATCTGAATAATGAAAAGAAAGCATATCAGCTATTACCAAACATAACACTTATTGACTAAGGTATGCTACAGTTACCGTGGATTATTTAGATTTGTTCCTGTTATAAATATACAACATGAGCAAAAAGACTGTATATTTTAACATTCCTTCATTATGAATAGTTTGCTATACAATTACCTGTCAAAACTCTGAAACCCATAATGAAACAAAAAAGTTAGTTCGTGTCCGAAATCCTTGATAGTTTTGTGGTAGTAATGTCTATAAAACCGGAATATGTGCTCCCGCCAAATTTGCATTGTTTGATTATATTAATTCAGTCTTTTCACGGATCAGTGCTTCTGGATCACGTTTTCCTTGTTTTGGAAGGAATCTTTCCGGATGTCGACTCATTTTGAGATATAAACGTTGCATGGCCAAATTACCCAAACGTTTCTTTGCTTTGTTTTCAGTAATAATATTCGGCTTATCTCCTACATCCCAACGAGTATGCAAAAAAATTTGTAAATTAATAAGTTCATTCTGAAAAAACAATGCGATAATTATGGCTACGAGGGCAGCAGTAATGATAGGGAAGAGAAGCATAGCAGCGAACCAGCCTAGAACAGCCCATTTGGAATCATAGCTCACATCGCCAACTTCATCGATGAACATAATCATACGGCGTTTAGTTTCAATCATTAGACGACCGGCCTTTACCAATCTATTTGTGATGCTGAAGAAAGCATCCGTAATATTGTCGATAGTATCCGAACGGGCATTGTCAATATCCAGAAATAGATTCCTATCTGCCAACCACTTTTCTTTCATCTTCTCAACGGAATCTTTTGCCGCTTTTACATATATATTATTTGATGATAATAAAGAATAAAAAATGAGAATTGTAATGAAAACGACACGTGCACTACGATACATTCCTCACAATTCCTGCAGTGTCATTCAATGCTAATTTGTTAGTCAATAAAGTGCAAATCATCATTCTGTAATTTAGCTTTTGTAGTGAAGTAGAAATTTACATGTTTCCATCAAAAATTTAACTATTTCCTCTTTTGCATATATAATAATGTAGAAGTAAAACAATGATAAGTAAGGGTCATTTCAGTTCAAAAAAAAAGTAAAACAATGATAAGTAAGGGTCATTTCAATTCAAAAAAAAGAAGAGTGATAGGTAAGGGTCATTTCAGTTCAAAAAAAAGAAGAGTGATAAGTAAGGGTCATTTCAGTTCAAAAAAAAAGGAGAAGAGTGATAGGTAAGGGTCATTTCAGTTCAAAAAAAAAGTAGAAGAGTGATAAGTAAGGGTCATTTCAATTCAAAAAAAAGAAGAGTGATAGGTAAGGGTCATTTCAGTTCAAAAAAAAGAAGAGTGATAGGTAAGGGTCATTTCAGTTCAAAAAAAAAGAAGAGTGATAGGTAAGGGTCATTTCAGTTCAAAAATTCATTCAAAATCTTCAGAAAAACTAAACAAGTGAAAACCTATGGTAGCTTTCAGATCGATTAAAAATGTCCATGTTGGTTTATAATCAACTTGCGAAATCAGATTTTAGATCAGAAAAAGAGATCTTGGGAATGTTTCTCAGTCTAATTTAATCTGTTGAACTGATACACTAAACTGATACGTAGTATCAGTTTCCACGTCTTTTTTTTTTTTTTTTTTTAGTACGTTTTTCGAATTTCTTAAGAAGAATTCAAAGATATTTCTTGATTTAAGCAATTGCCATACTTAACTCCTAGAAATGTTCCGAAACAGTGTTGCTTAGTTATCTTTATCATAGAAAATATCGAGCGATTTGTCGTTATTTCTACTTTTGTAGATTGTATGTATTGTGTATTGTATCACTACTACTTATAATAATTACATCTGATCAGAGATAATTTTTATCATGGCTTGAACTTTGAACCCTCAAAAGATCTGTTCATTATCATTATGTAGTCGTATCTACATCAATTGGTGACATACTACAGTGATATGTCGAAAAAAAAAAAGTCAAATTTTTGAACAAATTCTTTTTGTAAAAGCTAATAAAATTTGATGTGTTGATTAAGTGTGTCAGTACAGGTGTAATATATTTGATTCAATTATTATTTCAATAACAGGAAACATTGAATAAATCATCTAAAGAAAAAATAAGAAGAATTTTGTCGACATTTGCGCTTGTAAGTATACTTTGATGTTCTGAGAATCAGTTAAACTATCAATGGCTAGTCCACAAACACGACGTATCATTCGAGATATTCGAGCTATTCCTGGAAATAATGTTAGTTTTTTTTTAAGTCATCAGAAGTAAAAGATTGGTTCTACTTAGTTTTAAATCAGTTCTCTCTGTTTAATATAAATTTTTTTCAGATTTGCTTTGAATGTGGTGCTAGTAATCCACAATGGGCTAGTGTAACATATGGAATTTGGCTATGTTTGGACTGTTCTGGTTTACATCGTGGTTTAGGTGTACATTTCAGGTTTGTATATGTTTTTGTACTTATCCAAATTTTATGTTATCAATGTTTAATATGATTATTTATTTCTATTAGACAGTGAAACATCACATTCCAGGATTTTAAGTAAGTAATTTTTGATATGGTGATATGAGCTAAAAAAAAAAGAGAAATATTTTCGTTTTAAGTTTTGTTCGATCAACAACAATGGATAAATGGAAGAATAGTGAGCTTTGTAAGATGAAAGCTGGAGGCAATGTAAAAGCATTGGAGTTCTTTAAAAGTCAATCAGATTACCGTCCAGATTGGTCACTTCAAGAAAAATATGGTTCAAGAGCTGCTGCTCTTTTAAGAGATAAGGTACTGTTTTCTCGAAATTATCATAATAATCAAAGCGAGTTTCGAAATTATTTCAAGATATTAAATATAAAAGGGAATATTAAAATATTTCATTTCTAGATTTTAACAGAGTCAGAAGATCGTGAATGGTCAGCTGAAACATCGCCAGCAAGAAATTATAATCCAACAAAACAATCAAATTTATCACATTTGCAAATTAGTGGAAACAGTAGTTCAAATAGTGTATCAGCTTATTATGGAGGCAATACGGCGCAGATTGGAAGCGATTCATACCATTCTGATTATGATAATTGGCAATCTTTTTTAGTTTTTTTTCAGCAATTTTTATTAGCTTGCATCTGTTGGGCTTTATTATTCAGTGTTAGCTTTCGTCTTGGCGATTTGCCCCGCATTATGAATCTATTCACTACAGTTCATACTGTTTTCGATCATTCTAATGGATCTTAAAAGCACTTCTGTTTCATAGAAATTTGTAAAGAGGCAATTTTTTTAAAAAGTTTAGCAAAAGTCGTTACCATGGTTTTGGCAACGTTCTGGTGAACAGTGATGACCCACCCAGTGAATTGCTGTCTGGTGCCTTGTCATCTCTTTCTGCGGTAAATTTTTATACTCAGTTTGATTCGTTTAATTTACAACTATAGACATTATCTACAAATTTTGCGGAATTTTTTCAAATAAATTACTAGTAATTGTTGCTTATATAATTTTTTAGACTTTTTTTTTAGGGTTGGAATATCCTAAGTAAAGGAGCAGCAACCGCTGCTTCATACGCTAAAGATATCAGCTCACAAGCAACAGCAAAAGCTACCGAACTCAGTGGAAGTGTTAGTGAAATAATATCATTATCGTACTTCGTCTACACTCGTACTTCTGTGTTGTTTTATATATATATAAATCTAAAACATTTTAACTGCACTAAATTTTCATGAAACAATTGTAACTCTACAGCAAGAATTTTACTATAGCTTAGGTGTGACATAAATTATGCCATATAAGATTACTGCAATACAGGTGCGAGATGGGGCATTGTCGAATAAACCAGCTTTGGGAAGTTTAGCGCAAAAAGCTACCGAAATAGGATCCAAATCATGGATGGGAATTTCAAATTTCATCAAAAATCCATCCTTGCAACGTTTCGTTGCACCGGGAAAAAGGTTATCAATTTTTATTGCTTGACTGTTTTATTCTAAAAATTTTACTTTGTGGAAGTTTTAACTTCTAAAAAATTTTTCCTACTGATGAAGAATTATGCAGAGATTTTGCAGATGAAACGTGGAAAATAAAAAAAAAAAAAACTTTTGGATTGAATTTGATTTGAAACAAATCAAATCAAACAAAAAAAATCGAACTTTTTACTGTAAAACGTTAAATATTAAAATTTCATTTCCTCTTTAGTGATTATGATGACTTAGCTATACCAGACAATCAAGAAAGCAGATTATTTGAGCAACATTCAGGCAATTACCAAACATGTAGGTGAGTATATTTTTTTATTTTGTTGCGAAGTTTGAGGATCATTTTATTAATGTCTGTCCTTCATGACGATCAGAATGTATTTGAAGCATTTTAGAAATAATTCAGTTGGATGTAATCCTGCAAAACCTTCAGTCATACCTGATTTCGTCGACTACGGTAATTATTTTTCTACTTTTTTTATTAACTGTGGAAAGCACTTTTTTATTCACTGTGGCATCATCCTGCCAAGTTAATCTCGGTATTAATTTAGCAATTTATTTTCCGGAAGCAACTCAAAAATAACTCAGTGAAACGGCAGTTGCTTAAAATAATTAGAATTTTAACTATACTTCTAGCATAAAACTACTAATATTCAGATTCTTGAAAAATATATTTTTTCATAAGTGGTTATGTTTCAACATTTAATAAATCCATGTACAGGCAATGCGATTCAGTTGAGCTCGTCGACAGATTCAAAGCGATCTAGCAGCAGGGCATCAACAAGAACAGAAAGAGAAGTTTGTATTTATAGTATCACAAAATATTTCAACTGATTTCTTCGTAATAATTTTCATTTTAGCTAATTCCTTCGCTAATCGATTTTTCCTTGAATGACAATGAAATGGCTGGCGTACAAGAAAAACCAGTCGCGATAAACAACAAGAAAGCAGCATCAAAAAAGAATTGGGATGATGATGCATGGGAACTATTGAATCAGTAAATTCATTTTTGGAACTGGTTTTAGAAATGGTTTCCAAGTACTTCGAAGAATGCAAAATATCACATTAATGAAGCCTTTGCTTTCCCTGTATTGTACTAAAAGCTGCTTTATCTGATGGGAGCAAATAGTTTTGAACACTAATAATATTAAGGAGATGAAAAAACCTATATAACATAGCTTTCTTTTAATATTGTAGAAACATGGATATAAATTTTTTTAACTGTTTAGATTGGTTGTTTTGTCCCGGTTCTTGAACTTCTTACCTGAGAAAATGTTGTGGAATTATTTCACACTCATCCATATATTGTGTACTTATTAATTGTTTGGAAGCTTTATTTGAAAAAATTAATTTAAATTCATTATGTAAAATGTTTCTAACTTATGTTTTGACTGTCTTTCGATCTAATTTTTCTTGTAACTTTATCTTCCAGTTTTAATTGTAATACTTTTATATTATTACAATTCTAAAAATTTCCTTATGATATAGTAATATAAAGTTTATGCTGTCATTCTTCATCAGATGAATTCATGACAGTTTTTTATTTCACGATAAATGAAACGAATTCTCGTAATTGTTTTGAAGTTTAGAAAAAAATATTGCAAATATTTTTATTAGTTTCCTTATGTGAGTTGATTCCTTTCTCTTTACCTGTGATGTGTTTTTTTTTTGGTCGTACCTGTCTTTTCACGTATTTTATGTTGCTTCTTTCAAAATGCTTAGACTTAATCTCTTTATAAGTTGTTCACTTTATTGTCCATCACTGCAGAGAATCCAAATTTCTTGACTAGACCTTATTTATGCGGACATTTTGACTTTTTGCTACCAGTGTGACTTCAAAAATGTTCTCTCATCAACTATAAATGTTTTATTAAAGTCACATCATTAACTTCTTTTTGTATAAAAGTTAATGCACCGATTGGAGTGTAATGGGACAAGAGATAGATAGGAGTACATAAGTTAAAACAGCGCAATCTGTATCACTTTTCACTCTACTTCAGATGCTTGTTTGACAACATCTTCTATCTAGAAGACGAATCATTTATGTTTAGAATTTTGAATTGATTTTTGAGAGGAATTACTGTATTGTTAGTGATAATTGAGATTAAGTATTTTTTTGATAAGGGGAGGTATCATCGGAGAGAATACATAGTGATAAGTGAAATATTGACATGGTTAATTTCAATGGCGTTATCTACAAAGATCTAAAATGCCGTAAAGTGTTTGAAATGAATTGAGGAATTAATCTGTAATACTTTATGTATCCTCATCAATAGCTCGTTATTCTATCTTCATTCTCGTTCATTGTTGCATTCCTCATTTGAGTTCTGTTCATTATCAAGATCATATCAGTAGGTTGAAAAGCTGCTTTTATCCTTCAACTATCACTTTTTCGTTATGCAAAGTTGGCTATAATATGCACAACTCTCTTTTTTCTTTGATTGCACTAAGTAGAACTACATTACTTAAATTTTTGCAGTGAAAAACAGGAAAGCTGTATTTACAGGACGAGAAAATTAATAATCTTCACATACCAAATAGAATATATATAAATATAAAGTTCTAAATGGTACAAAAATCCTGTACAGAGAAAAGACATTGCTGAAAGATTTTTTTTTGTTAATTCCACTGATGCGAAAAAAATATCAATGTGAAAAAGTGAATATATCTTCTTATCAGAAAACAACTTTTGCTTCTCGTCTATTGCCATTGTGTTTCTTGTTTCTTCATTTCATTTTAGTCAGAAATATTTTTCAATTAAAATTAAATACTGCATGAAACAAAAAGAAAGATATAATATATCGAACTCTACAGAAACGGAAAAAATTATTTAGTAAAAGACAGAGCTCTTATACTCAGTGGTCAGTCAGTAAAACCACTAAAACTAAGTGGGAAATGCTAACGTGGTCAGATTATGCTTTTACTTCTGTTATTATGCTTAATTTGCATTACAATTATAAAAGAGATATTTTTTTTCAGCGAATAAAAAGTAAAAGATGGGAGTGGTAAACCATCGTAAATTAAACCGAGAGCAATGCAAAAAGTTTAAGGGAAATGAAATGTTTTTCATCTCTTAAAGAGTTTCCTACAGTGCTACGGATTTGAAATGTTTTATTGGGAGTATTCTACAGAAACTTTCTCTACCTCCCTTTAAATACTTGTTGTCATTTTGTTGTCCGGAAATATTTACATATGTACGCTGCTGTTCAATTGAGTAGCAGCTAGACATTATTATCAGCATTTGATCATAGATCAGCAACTAAGGAAGTTTCTTATCAATGAAGTGGAAGAGAAATTGAAGTGCATTCTGCAATTGATAACGTAATAGATTTTCGATTAACTTCAATAACAATAAAATTTTCTCCAATCAAAAATACTTTCTTCAGAAGCTCACTAAATTGTTCGAAAGATGAAAAAACAAAAAAATTATATGGGCATTTCTAGTCTCGTGGATATCAATAACTTATTTAAAAATTTTTAAAATATCTAACCATAAAAATTATCGAAGGCAAAATAACCCAAAAATACTTATTTTTATGCTAAAAAGTTTAACAATGAATCACACTGATATAAGCAATGATTTAAATCATTTCAAATTTTCAGAATGATAAAAGTCATTTCTCGAAATAAACAAAAAGAAGAAACAAAATCCAAAATATATTTTTTTACTGCTAGTTAATTGGCCATGGTACGAACTGATTGGTGAATTTCTGTAGAAAAATTAGGCAACCAATAGTAGCTAAGAAAGAATAAGAACTTGTACCTCTTCCGTAAGGTTTTTTCAAACGAATAATAATCTAGCAGGACAATTTAAAAAAGAAAAAAATTCCATATACATTTATTTTTAGCAAACAAATATAAATAAAATGACTAGAAGGAAAACCAATTAAATTAAGATTAAAATTGCTGAACTATAAATTCTCTTTTTCATACAAAAGTTGATATAGATAAGAAGGATGTCCATTTTAACGATGTAAATAATTTTTTTTTTTTTTTTAAAGCAAGAAATAAGGATTTTGCGGCGGTTGTAAGTAAAGAGCTGAATTATAGCACTAATTCATTGGAAAGTACGTACTTATATTTAATTGTTACATAACAATTTTTCGGCAATAAGATTTAGCCAAGTTATAAGAGATTTTCTAGTCAGCTAGAAAAGATCGCGGTCTACAACCAAGGATACCTATTTAGCAAATACAAAATGTTTTAGACCGGTACTCTTTCTTACTTTTCACATTTGTCCGTTTAGATTAGAAACTGATGTGAATACAGTGCATAAGATTTAATAATAACAGCACAGCAGTATCTTTTTCAAATATATTTTGCTGAGGTCCACTTCTCTTCCGTTTCATTAATTTCCGAAAAATCCTAAGCGCTGTCTCTGCTAGAATTCTTAAAAATATAAAAACCATTATTATCTCTTTTATTCAGCATAACGGATAAACATGATGCACTCATCCTTACAATGAAAATGAAATCGAAAGATAAAAAAATGATTTTAATTCAAAATAGATTGCTTGAAATAGCTTATTTTTGTTGATATAACATTTTTAGACACAACAAAAGCAATTAAAAAATTCCGCAATATTGAAAATTGAATAACAATGGAATGCGAATTTGTATTAGCAAAGTAGATATTTTTTAGAAGATCTACCTATATATATGTGTTTTATGGAACAATATTTTGAAAATAAGTAAATACAACGCAGTCCAGGGATAAAACCAAAAGAAGAAAATTTAACATAAACTCGTTTCGAGTAAAAAGAATGATTAGAAAAATATCCTAAGAAATGACCAATGCCAACAATCGATTTCCATGATAAAAACAGATTAAAGCAGATTTATTTAGAAAGTCTAAAAGTCATCAGAAATTTCAGATTTAGCCGTCAACAAATGCTTCAGAATTTTAAAAAGAATAATCACAACATAAATAGCATTGGATAAACTGAATCTTAGAAGATAATTTGACAAATGATAAGCATGATAACGATCAATTCTCAGTTTTCATCCAACTTGAGTCGACGAATATCTTCCAAAACACTTTCAGGAATTGTGTGAGTTTTAGTTGGAACTTGCAATGATTCGCGTTGATTCGTTACCAAACTAAGCTGCTCCTGAAAAAGATGAATTCAAAAAGACTTTTGCAACCAACCAACCGATGTTTTACCATTTAAAAAACGCAAAGTACTACTGCTAATTCTATACAAAAATGAGATCAAAATTATTGACTTATCAAATCCATTTTTCGAAAAATTCAAAAAATTTTTAGAATACCCGAGTCTATTTCGTCTTATTATTCTACTGTTTTCGATTCATCTATTAGATGGATAAACTATGGAACTTTTAAATGAACAGTAATAAATCCATTTTCATATAACACCTTATAGTGATGAAGAATATCTTGGTCTGCCGGACAACTTTCGATGAAGGCTGCAGTACGATAAGCATTCAACACATAATTCCACAGATAGGTTAGATTTAGCGGAATGTCAAAGTTAAGCAGACGTTGTCCAACAATTCGAATGTGATGAAGACGCGGCATCAGTTCGCAGTCATATTCCGTCATACTTTGTCCCAAAAGATATCGTGAGTTTCGCTCACTCAAAAGCTAAAAATCAATAATGGTAAAATTTCACTAATATTATTTTTTGAACGAATTAGAAAGAAACAGTAATGAATTCATCCTTTTGTTCTTCTACAAACAATATAGTAGCTGCTACAGAAGATGGAAAATTCTTCACTTGGTCAATATTAGCCAGCTGTTCAACAAGTTTATTGTAAGATGCTTTTTGCTGCGGTGGAAGCGACTCCACTGGTGTTGGTGATGATCCTTTCTGTTCCCTGTCGTGCTCACTTTTGGATCGCAAAAAGATTTTGAAATTCTGTAAAATGATTTTATTTTATGTTACTAAATTATTCAACAGCACTTGTTACGGTCTCTGGAAATTCCTCTGAATATCTTCCCGATTTAGAGACCAGAATACTATAGACAAACAGTAATACGTTTATATAAGCAATGGATCTTTGTTTGCGCTTATAAACTAATCCGCCAAGCATTGCATTGAACTCTAACATCGCGTTTATAACAGCTGAAGAAAATGTTTGGAGAACTCGTAAAATTTACTCTGTACAAACTTTCGATTCGTTTCTCTACCACTGGATCTTTCTCAAATAGCGGCACATTAAACTCCTTCGCTAAATGAAAAATGCGTCCTTCGATTTCACGGTTGTCTGTGTAAGTTGCATTCCTAAAACAGAAGAGATAAGTAAGTATTGTATTTGAGTTTCTAGCAATTAAAATGCTAAGCAGTTCTTTCTAACTAGAATTAAACTGTTCTTCATCAAACGTACTTATAAGATCATTTATGCACATTGCGATGTATCAAATGAGAAAGGCAAAAAAGCACGAACTTGTTCTCCACCATTATTGGTGGTTGTGCTCCTAGAAAACTTTTCTTGAATGCTTCAGAATTGATGTTTACTGTCTTCACTTCAACACGAGCAACTCCAATCTCATACAGAGCATAAAGCTCCATCCAGAATTCTTGACAAAACAAGCATGCACCAATGCGCCGATTTTCAATTCCCGAAGCCTAAAAATTTACCGAAACCACATATTTTTTAGCAATATCCTCCTTAATTTATGACTCATCGTAAATAAAGAGGATCTTTCGCAACCTGTCACAAAGCATATTTTATTTTCATTAAAATAAATGGTCAGTCAAATTAGAGTAAGTTAAACTCAAATGACTGGATCCATCTTTCATTAAGATAGATCATTTAACTTAATAATTTTCTTTGCTTCTAATTCAAAACTATGTAATTTTTTAATTGCAATTTTTTTATTAGTTTGCAAAGATTAAAATCTAAAAAAAGTTCCTGCATACAATAGTAAGAAATTGAATACATTTAGCAATAGAGTTGGAATAAATTCTAACACATGATAATATGAAGTTAAAATTTGATTTACTGATGCATAAAATTCGAGTTTATTTACCTTAACATAAAGTTCTAGAAGTGGTTTCTGACCCGCAACAATCTGATCGCCATTTGTTTGTTGCATTTGATAATCATCCGCCATTTCTACAACTTTCTTCTGTGCTGCTCGTTTTTATCTTTAACACAAAATACTATAAACTAATACATACGTTTTTCTAATCCGGAAATCCGAAAATCAGGAAATCAGGAATCGTTAAGATATGCAACTGTAAAGATTGAAAACTAACGAATAATACAAATGAAAGATGAACCCGCTAAAACCACAACAACTGATCCGACTAGGCAACGTAAGTCAACCACATCCACTGTAAAACAGTACAAAATAACGAACACAGCCGTGGAATGCAATTTCAAAAATCCCACACGGTGAGTTAACATATATGTTGAATGGGTGCGGGAAAGTAGATGATATGATATGTAACGTATTTTATAGAAATGACAGTTTTCACGTACGCTTTACATATAATGCAAGTGAATAAGCCTATTAATATTTCAAAAATAAGGTTTAAGAATGCCGAATATTTCAAAGATAATGGAGAAAAGCTCCATAATCTTTTTGATAAATAGATGTAAAAGTATTAAAAGAGGATATAATTCAAGCCATTTCAAGTAGTAGCTTGATAATTTTAAGGGAGAGAATCAATTTGAAGCTTTTTTTAATAACTGCTAAAAGAATCGCTCTCTGTTTTGAAAGAAAATTTTGAAAGGATTTCAAAAAAAAAAAATAGACAAAAAAAACGAATAACTGATAGAAATTATTGATGAAGATGTATTTTTGAATGATAGTGTATCGATGAATCAACTATCAATAAAAAGTTTTTGAAAAATGACTAAAAAAAAAATCAAAAACATATTTACGGAGTGAGTATGTGATTCGTTGGCTCTGTAATGGATGATGCGACGACAATGTGTATGTAGTGATGATGATGATGATGATGATGGCCTATAATATTTGATGATGATATAACATACTAAAAGTATTGCTTGAAATGAACCAGGTCAATAAACAATGATTATGCATCAACATCCATTTGTCTGACTGATTCAAAACTATTAAGTTTAATTACAAGAAGAGAGCAAAATATTCCATTCTTCCACTTTTCATTTCATTGATAGACATGAAAATGATTACAAATATATTGCACAAATAGTTTATTCCATCTCATGAACCAATTTCCAAATCAAAATTATAACATATTTGCTTATTTGTAATTTCTCAGCTCATCCAAGCAAAACTTTTTTAGACCACTCCCACTATTCAGTTTAACTTTTTGAAGGTATACACAGAATACACTGACTGATACATCGTTCCAACATATACCAGGCGATTAGAAGTCATCACTTTTAAAATATGCCTTTTAACGAAGAAAAGGTAAGCAGCATAACAGTATAGGGAAGCATTTAGTGCATCATCAGTACAGTATGATAGCTATCGACTGATGATATAACAAATTTGACAGGGAACTAACAGAATACAAAAAGTTTTGTTTAAAAAGCATTTATAAACAGTGCATTTTGAGCAAGTTGTGAAATTTTAGAAAACAATCAATGCCATTGAACAAACGCTTGGATCAGCATGAACAACTATTCACTCGTTTCAATTATTCGATATGTAATTATAGAAATGAAATTAATACTTTTGTTCAAAGAAAAATGAAAAAACAAGAAAAATTTTAGGTTTTAGGTTTTTAGATTTTAGGTTATTTCAAATCATTTTCATTTAAATTTCTAGGAATTTATTATTGTTGAAATAAAATGAAAAATAATTCTTTTTTTCATAAATTGTTTTCACAAGCTGCACTGTAAGAAAATTTCCAGTATTTGCACTTTTTCAATGTTCAGTATTGGCAAAATATAATAACAGGTGTGGAATAAATATATCTATAAGCAATAGAACAGGTAATTATTATTTAGAACAAAGCTATAATCATATATAATATCAAATGCTGCTGCATAACAGCCATAATTAATTCTTCTCATTCGCAGCAGCTATTTTTAGCGAAAAACAAAATTAACCTCAAAATGGCTCTATTACTTGACAATCATCAAAATACATTTTTATCACCAACAAGAATTTTCGTTTCGGAATCAAATGAATAATCTGAGAGAGAGAGAGAGAAAAAAAGTAAAAAGAATCTGTTGCTATGAACAAGTTATATTAAAAGTGATCAATGTGTAAATTTAATAATGTATTTAAAAAAATAAAATTAAAGATATGGTAGGAATCATTTTCTTAGATATGAACATTTTAAAAGTGAAATTATTATCCATTCGAAACGAAAAGTTTTCGTACAGGAAAAGTAAATAGATCCAACAGAAAGTTTCTCTTGATAAAAAGCATAAAATTTAATCATTTTTTGAGACATTTTGTAATGTTTGGGACATGTAGCTTAAATGATCAAACGAGCAGACAAGACAAACTATATTTAAATGCTTGCGATGTAATTCATGAATGGTGAAACATGAAAAGGAATTGCATTATTTCTGATATTTACAAGAGATGATACATTGACAATGTTTGTAGAATAATAGACGATCATTCTCGATTGTATTTCTTCCTTTTTTCAGATCTTTGATGCAAAAGTTTGAAAAGGGAAAGAAACATCGTAGATCGATATGATGCAATCGAAGAGTAAAAAGCAAGCAAAAGAATGGAACTGGAAATTCTTGACAGAAAATCGGCTAAAAAATATTTGATAACGAAATTGCGTAGAAAATGCATTTGAAGTAAAACATTAAGAAGATATTGATTCTTTAACCAGAAAAAGATTAACTGAAATTGGAGAAGATAATAATCAACTTGGATAAATATTGAATAGAACTGCAATACTTCAGATTAATTGGCATCAATACAATACATTTCTAAAAAAATCAAGGTGAAACTGCATTCGTGGATATAAATGAAAATCCTTTGAGGACCTATATTTCTACAATTAAATCCAAAGTTTATTCGATATTTTCTAAATATTGAATTTGTTGAATGAATTCCCAAATTTTCCTCAAAAATTGTAACGATTCATCAATATATTCAAAAAGAATGAAAATCTCGGGAAATAGTTAGATATTAAAGGCGGCACAAAAATTATCACAAATAAATTGATAAGCAAAGTAAACGATGTTCAAATGCTCCATTTCATTATGCTCATTTTTGTCGCTATCATAGTTCTGAATACTAAAGATAGAAAGAGAAAAAAAAAGAGAGAATTGAAATTTCTTTGAAAGAATCATAAGTTGAAAAGTTTGTTATTCATGTTGGAATGATTTTTCCGAGTGATCTCAAAGATAATTTTAGAATTTTTTAGAACAAAACAATAAAAATACATTAATGATAGTAGCGTTGAATCAGAGTTAACAGAATTGTTCATTCAGCAACATAATCAACAATAATCACTCAGCAACATAATCAGTTCAGTCAGCAACATAAACAGGTATTTCTCTTTTACACAACACTTCGAAATTTCTTAATATCGTCCACCAAATGATATAAATCAAAGTGCTAATTCGCCCCACATATATATATATTGATTGTGCTTATAAATTTTATTTATCAGAAAAAATTTCATGATCAAAGCCATTTTTAGAAATAATAATCACATAATAACACTTCGAATCATCAAAAAATTCAAATAAAATCATTATTTTTCGATTATCAAGAAATTCAAATAAAATCATTATTTTTCGATTATCAAGAAATTCAAATAAAATCATTATTTTTCGATTATCAAGAAATTCAAATAAAATCATTATTTTTCGATTATCAAGAAATTCAAATAAAATCATTATTTTTCGATCTCATATGATGATAAAACTTGTGCGTTTCTTTTCTTTTTTTTTTTTTAAGTTGCCTTAAAGCATTCCTTCTTGGCTTGCTCAAATTTTCTGGAAATAATTCTCAGTTTAATTTTTAGCCCCGGTCAATTCCATAAGGTAATGATGAGATGTCCAAGTGGACTAATTTTGTGTACGCTGAAAATATAAAACGAACAACTTCTGATATGATAAAACAGACATTGATATTAATATGTAGAGAGATAGAAGATGATATGCAGACCAGATCAGAAATAACAGGAAATCTAATATTTAATTGCTAAGACCCCTACAGCAATTATTACAACGAATTTCTCAAGAAGGTACGGAACAAACTACTCTTAACGTTTTAAATCGATCTCTGATATTAATGTTAATGTCTATTTTATCATGATATTGGATTACAATTACTATAAGTAACAAAATCATTCTTGTACCTATAGCTTTCTGTTGATAGGAGAAGGAGTCTCCGATATATCAATTGATATATTTGATGATCGACAACTGTAACCCAACATCATATACTACCGATGTCATGGTACCCGATATGCTATGTCAACTGATATTATCATGGTCTTTAGCAATAGAGTGACCTGCTGATATCATATCGAAGAGCGACTTTTACCGCAATGAACTCACACTTGAATTGATATTTACTATTAACAATCAAGTCATTCGTTATACATATATGCAGCTTTCCCATTCTAGAACTATTCTAACTTTGCTCTTTAATTACATCCTAAATTTTTACCTGAATTTTTCAGTAAATCTGAAAGCCATAATTTTCCCGGAAATCTCTGATAATTATTTAGGAGAAGTTTCAAAGCCTCCAAGTTTTTCTCATTAAACGTTTTTTTTTTCTACAGTTTTGTTAATTTAAATCAATTTCGAAGAGTCCTAACTTTCCCGCTTTATTTCCATATACTAAAAGTTTCAAAAACAAAAATGAGATAACAGAGAGAGAAGTAGCGATACCGTCAGAGTAACACACAAACCTGTACTACAATGATTCACATGAGATGACACGACATGCGACAATGATCTTTGTGTTTCAGGAATTTGTAAAAAAATTCAATAATTGGTGGTAGAGTGGTTTTCTGTTGAATTTCCCACTCGCAAACTCTGATGTTAGAAGAGCATATTCGTCAAGGATTTAGTCCCCTATTAGCTGTTTTTACATCGGATGCTGTGGAGCGTATCGCTTCTAAGAATAATCTTAGCTTCACCGATTTACTTTTGCCATTTGCTACTGTTAATTGCACATTAAAGGTAATTTTTTAGTTCTTTTTCATAAATTAGAATTTTTGCAATGAAGCTTGAAATTTTCTTCAACTATAGAAATTAAAAATGAATTAAAATCACGTACGACTAGAAACTAAAGATGAATTAAAATCACGTACGGCTAGAAACTAAAGATGAATTAAAATCACGTACGGCTAGAAATTAAAGATGAAATAAAATCACGTACGGCTAGAAACTAAAGATAAATTAAAATCACGTACGGTTGCGCTGAAATAAAGATTGTTAACGATTATGAGAAATTTTCAGCAAACTAACACAGATATTTCTCACCTCTATATGAAATCATAATTCCACTTTCCGCTTTCCATGTGGGGTAAACATGAATTACAGCTTAAGATGAAATTAAAGACATAAGCATCAAACAGATTTTATCATATTTCTCGTATTGATCTATACGTCCTAAAAGTTTAAAAAAAAAAAGCTAAACTCGTAAATAAATTGGAGGGAATATAATCGATAGGTGAAATAAATTGTTTAGCAGAATCAAGTGTTTATATGGAATAAATATATCTGAAGAAATTGTTACGATTGAGGGAAAGAAACTAACTAATCTCTTACCTTTAATATCAAAGTACTTCACAGTCAGAAGCATTTTTTTTTACTTTGAAAACAATGATTCTTAATCTTTTCCTAATAAAATAGTGCTACCGCTCTTCAGATTCTTTTATTGTGAAAGGATTTAGATCTTTCTTAGTTTAAATTAGTTTAATCCGTGAAGTGTTTCTTAGGAGATTTTTCCTGTTGATACATTCGATCAGAATTAATGAATGGAAATTTATTTCTTTTCATTTCAAGCACCGCAATTTCAGGATCCATCAGGCTCATCGGTAACATCACGTATATTCTTTGACTTTCGAGATCTTCGACGAGACGGTTTTCTTCTAAGTTTAACTGTTTTACCTTCTGTCTTACATGAAGCTGTATCATCGGTTGCATCCACATCGGATTCCAATCCCGAACTTGCTTCCGTTGCTTTCAGGTTTGTTCTAATTCGTGATTTGGTTATAAGTTATTAAATACTTGAAGTATCATTTTTAAATATAGCCAGTGTATACTATCATTTTTGCAGTTCTTCCAATAGATTAATGGTTTAATCAACACCATTTTTTCACTAGATTAAACGACTATTGTTACAGCGAAACTTTGCTGAAATGGTCCGAGCCAGCAGAACATGAATTCCTCCGAAATTACCTTGGCTGCGTATTTTTTGTGTCCACCGATGACGAGAATCCTGTGGAAGATTTATCGAAATTGATTGATGTTCAGCATCAGCAACAAGTGGGTCACTATTATTTTGATATCTGATGAAGGACTAGAGAGGAAATGAACTGCTGGATAACACATAATCTTCTGCACTAAAAACCTGATACATATCAAACATAATTTTCGAACTATCACGGTCGTTATTAAGTGTTTTTCACGAATGTTTTCTTTATTTTTCACGAACAATGCAAACTGGCCTTTATCGAGACGAACTTGAGTTTCGATATTTTTGGCATATTGATTTGTATGTAGTCAACTTATTCAATGTTTATCCATTATTGACAAAAATTAACTGCTCATCGTTGAAATCATGCATAAGAAATCTTTTTTACCACATTAGACTCATTTTTATATACATGTCAGTCACAAAAAATGGTTACTTCACACACAGTTTGCGTAGTGTGGATGAGAAAATGCAGCATGGAAATGAAATCGATAGTTCAATAATTATGATTGGATCGATTCTTCGTCGCAAGGGGTGTTTATATCCGCTTAATGGTACCTGTCTGTTATCTGTATGCTGTGTGTATATATAGTTTACTGCTTGTGAGATATGGCTATAGGTTTGTTTTTCTGACTAAATAGATTAGCATTTGGATGATAAAAGAAATCGTAATGCATTAATTATTAGGCTGTATTTGAAGTGTTGAATAAGTAGACGCCGAATTTTAGATTTGAATATCAGGCGGCTTTACGAATTAGCATAATTAGCGAATTAGTGTGATGTTGTTCCTGTGCTGTCCGCATTTATTGTCTTCATTTTATTTTTGACTCTTCTATTAATTATTTCATCTCTTTTTATTTTTGTAGAACTTCACTCAGGATCTTGAGTAAAGACACGGTATTCGAAAATATTGATCCTAAACTTGAAGTAAATTATACAGATTTTGCAATCTTTCACAACGAACTGCTTAACAAGCGGATTTTACTTTCAAGATGCAAGATTACTGGATATAACAATTTTTAATATTATTTTTAATGTAATTTATTTTGTAGTGTGGACAGAATGCCTTTGCTATTGGGCCGGCGTACTGCGCAATGCCGAGATGGATGCTTCCAAATACTTTTAAATATTTCGTAATTGTAGATGACGAATCGTCAGGAAATGGATTGTCGAGGTGATTGGTTGTCTTTCCATTTCCAAAATTCGTTTTTGTTAGAAGTTACTTTATAGTAGTAAAATTCAATATGCGAATGCATTAGCTTTCAGCAAGTTTGTGTTATCAACTAGCACATTTGTTTTTCTTGTTCCTTAAAGAATAGTTGATGTCAGGACCGTAAATTTCAATAAAGAAATGTATTTTCATTTTTTTAGGGGGCCTTCAGTGTTTTCAGCAATCACTGCACAATTCGGTGCTCAGAATTGTTACTTGCTCAAAGTGAATTCAAAATATGATGGAGGATTAACAGATCCTTGGCGTTCACATTTAGAATCGAAATATCGTGGATTGGAAAAAGGACTAGAGCTTGCGAAACATAAAGTTCTCTCAAAAACGATAACATTAACTGATGGCTTGGCACGTTCTCATTTTTTCTTTCTATAAGCAAATTAGTACATGTTTCATATCAAACAGATAATTGTTCATTTTTAGTGGGAAAAAACTGATTTCTTACAGTTTAGCAGTAATTTAATGTTAGTTATTCCGTCTGTATAGCACTGCTAAACTAGTTACTTATTAAAGCTTCCTTTCACTGAAAATACTGAAAATGCGCAATTATCTGCTTTATATGAAGCGTACTAACTTACTCGCAGAATAACTTTGTAAAAATGTTTTTGTATTTTCAGAATCAGTCCGAATCTCTGTACAGAAATTCGTTTTGGTAACTGAATACTAATATGAGTTTGCGTGGGCATATATTTGTAGAATGCATAGTTTCCATCTGATATTTACTGAATTAGAAAAAGTTCGTAGCCTCTGATTCTGCTAAAAGGGAAAAAATTATCTTCAGATCTCATCTGCAGCTGAATCATCCCTAACAAAGCAGAATAATGGTGTTCTTGCTAGTTTTGGTTCTGTTTCCGCTGTGCCTCATGGACAATATCTCAGCTGTAATGATCGTGAAAATGTTACAAAAATGATAGAATATATGGTTTACAATGCTCTATTACCCTGGGTAGAGCAAGAAATGCGCACTCTTAATGAACAAGTTATTGCTCGTCGTGGAATAAGCAGGTCATTAACTACGGGAGTTCGGAAATGGTTTGGAGCAGCAGCTACCCAGCAAGCTATATCAATAAGGTATGAAAACCTTTCATCGTTAGCTTTTTATCGTTTGGTAGTTTGATTTTTTTTAGTTTTAAAGTATTATCTGACTTTTTGTTTCAGTGCTACTTCTATTTATTCAGTGCCAAAGTTTCTTTATAAATCTCTTTCTTGCACAGTTTATTTTTCTTTGTTGGACTGCTCTTAAGCATTTTTTCCACTTTATTTTTAAATGGAAAATACAGATAATCTCAGCTATTAATTCTAGTTATGCACGGGATAGCGGCGAAATGCAAATTAGATTGTTAGCCGATCTTTGTTTCATTTTTGGACTTTATTCTTATGCATATCAATTGTACCAAACGGTTAGAAAAGAATTTGCTGTGGACCAAGCATGGTTATACAATGCTGGAGCACTTGTGAGTACCAATTGATTTTCTGAAATTTTCGAACTAAATTAGAAATCGGTTTAAAAAGTTTCAGCAACGAAGAATTAAGAATTTTAATAGAGGAGTCAAGTTATCGTTCTCTTTTAGGAAATGGCAGCGTTAAGTTTATTCTTAAATACATCTCGGATTACTGCGAAGCAGTATCCACAGCATTACATGGACGACGCGATCAACTTTTATACAACAGTCAGCCTGTAACTGCTAAAAATTTTCAGGCATTGAGTATTTAACAAATGATATAATTTCTGCTTATTCTCTTCCGTTTAACATTTTAAAGGACATTTGCAGGAAAGGGTATGAGGGGATAAAAAAAGAATGGAAATAAGGAAGACTAAAAGAGGGAAGGAATTAAGAATAGATAACTTGGTAGATTTTAATATAAAGCTTTCAAGAATTGATTGTCATGCAGTGCTTTTAACTAGATATAATTTCCAACTTTTTCCAGAAGACCAGTTTTGACAATGAGAGCCGCTATTGTTAGTGCGCTGATACTCTCTGCATTAGAATTATATATTGAAGCGTGTTCGCAGCTTCTTAAACTTACGAACTCTGTTAGTTCTACTATTTCTTGTCAAAGTTAATTTTCGAATAAAAATAGAAACAAAGTTTTTCGATTTATATAACATGGACTACTGGAAGAATAAAAATGATAGTTAGTGAAAAAATGATTATTTTTTTGGCAGGATAATGACTTGTTCAGTGGTATTTTACTGGAAAGGGTAAGTGTTTATTTTGGAAATGCCAAGATGCGTCGAAAAATGGCATTTCACTACGTGTTAGCGGGACATCGGATGTCAAAAGCTGGTCAGAAACAACTAGCCATGGAATGTTACAAGCGTGCTCTTCCTGAATATCTTTCCAAACGTTGGATTTTTGCAGAAGTAAGTCATTTACCTCAGTTTCAATTTGAGGGTTTTACGTTAATACGAATGTAACATAGAAATCCATATCGATCTAAGTATGCCTGATAAACCAGTAACTAACAGCGAGGGACTTTAATATCTTTAATTGCTAAAAAATCCCAGCCTTATCTAGAAAAGCGAATAATTATCTCAGTTTGTAAGAAACAGCTTTATCCATGATATTATTATAACACTTAATGGTATGTTCACACTTTTCACAATACGCGGGGCATATGGAGCACCGCAAACATAAAATATGATAGAGAGGAAAGGTAAACGAGGACAACCAGGCGGAAACATTATACGTATTTTGGAACGGAATCTCAGTGAGCGAAAGTTGTTAATGTAAATCATGGACCATATGAAATTTTTTTAATGTTGCAAGCATTTAAATAATATATTAAGGATAGTATTGAATAACATAGCTATTTTAGGATCATATTCTTTATATATTGGCCAACGAAAGTGAGCGTCAAGAAGAAGCACTATCGTGGTGCTCACCTTTGATAAGATCAAAGTCGGTGCAGCATGCCGATCAGCAGCAACTTTTTCTTAAGCGTTATCTCCAGCTTCTGAAACTCTGTAATAGTACTCGAACTCATACACTCATGATGCTACCTCTAGTAGATTTTCAAAACATAGCTGTCATTTATGGCGAACGTCCAGTTGAATTAACACCTGAATTACTTACAAATATGGAAACTTTGGTATGTTCAGTTATTTTTTTTCATTTATGCTTAAACAGCTCTTTGCTCGACTCATCAAAAATGGCTAAATTTACTACCGGTTTTCAGAAGAATAGTGAGGATGGATGGGTAAATTTGGCTAAAGCGGCGTATTGGGCATTGACAGGTTCTTTTGCTGGTTTTCGAGAAACAGGAACTGTTCGTACAGCTTCTACAAATAATTCGAAAGTGAATATTTTTTTGGCGTGACACAGTATTGCAGTATAACTCATTTTTCTCCCTTTGGATTCTGTACATTAACTTTTTATAACATTGTTTTCGTTAGTTTTGTTTAGGGTTTTGCTACAATCACAGATTTTCAATTTAGGTACCTTTTGCTCCACCTTTAGAAAGAATGCGAATAATTTTGTCATTAAAAAATTCTTTGGATATTCCCTTGCTTTTAAAAAATATTCATTTGGAAGTATCAGCTGATCCAACGATGTATTTGCAAACCTTTACTGATAAAGTTAGTTCATTTTATCTTGTAACTTCTTATTATTTTTTTCCATCCTGCGTTTCTTGAGCTTGAAACTAGACATCAATAGAGTGAATCATAAATATCATAATTTCAAGCTATTTGTCGCTAATGTCAGTATTTTCTGAACTTTGTTCGAAGGTTTAAAGAAGCTATCTTTCTTTAATTGAAATTAATCTTTTCTTTTTCAGATTACTTTAGAACCGAAATGTAATTGGATTCCTTTTGAACTGTCTGTTATTCCTAAAGAAGCCGTCGATAAATTGCAAGTGCGTAATTTGTCTTTTAATCTCGTTGTTGACGAAATCAGTATTGCATATTCAATTCCACTTAATATTCGTGGACCACGACTGAACAACACAAAGAAAGAGGTTAGATTTTCAAAAAATAGCTTATATTCAAAAAATTTCCCAAAGGATGTTGAATCCGGCTTCTGAAAAAATTGATAATGATTCGTTTTTTTTTTTTTTTGTCGAAGCATTTTCTCATGCGACAATAAAATCTTCAAAAAAAAACTCTTTGGGATGCATCTGTAGTCGTGAAATTTCAATAATTTATGATAATTTACTATTAAGCAATGGCACTCATGAAGAAATCCAGTAACATAAATGCGAATAATGCTGAAATAAAATGACATTAAAAATATATACTTTAAGATTTTTTCCAGAAAACATCAGTCTTATATGGAGAGGATTATCGCTTAATTGCAAAAGTGACAAAAAAACAGTGGCCACTGGTTGAAATTGATTTGCCCCCAAAACGACGATTAACGGCATTCTGTGGCCAAATTTGTCGATTTAATTGTGACGTGAGCAATATAGGTGTAGTTAATGTGGAAGCTTTTTGCATCGCAACTGATCATCCGGAGCTGATTTCACTTTATGAGGAAGAGTGTCCTGGAAGTACTACATTTCAGTCTGTGAAATGTACTTCAGTAGCTACAGATGCTGCAGTTGGTGTTTTCAATTTGGAACACGGCGTTATTGCTATAGGTCAAAAGAAAAGGTTGGAATTTTCCGCTTACGCTACTCGAATCCTGTATAATTTTACTCGTTTTTTTAACCCATTGAGCTTATACAGACATTATATTATATATGCAGTTTTTAACTTTGTTTTTCTAAGAATTTTGAAATTTCGCTCTTCTGTTGTGCTGGTTTCAATACAATTATTAGGAGAAATTGCGCAGTTATTATTGTAAAATGCGGAAAATAAGAAATTGTTTTCATCACGTTTTTTCGTTTCAGATTGCAGTTAGCAGTTCGAGCTCCTACTACTGAATCTGTTGGATTTAACGTGATGCTGGTTTGCTACTATCGTGGTGATAATTGTATGGTCAGGGAAGAGAGACATGTAATCGTGATTGATACTCGTGTAATTTTGGAATCTTCATTAAGGTTATTTCTTTAATGTTTTTACTGCTAGCTATTTTTCTGATAAATAAGTCAAAATTTTTAACTGTTGCTGTTTTCAGGCTTGTGGATCGTGCCACTGGCGCATGCGTTTTGCAGCTTCGTAACCTGACACCAAATCGTAGTTCTTTACACGCCAAAATTCAACTAATAAAAATACGGTCATTGATAGCTGATGCTATGACATATTTCACTTCAAAAACACAGCAAGCCTCCTTGCCGCAAATTTTTTTTCATGCTCTGCAAAAGCGTCAAGGTAAATTGTTTCAACCAGGAAAAGTGTAGTAGTGGAGATAGAGATCATGAAAAAAATAATAAATAAAGAATAAATGAGCTCCTAGCGAGTGGGTCCCACACATATTTTATTTATTTACTTGGATTTTTATTTAGTGGAACTGGAAAATGAACAAACAGATAGCATATCATTTTTGGTTAATGGACATGCAGGAGCAGTATCCTTATGCTTTTGCGATGAAATCGATGGTATTCCGGAATGGTCTAGTCCTCCTGATTATTTAGCTGAAGTATTAGGTGTTATGTCTTCATCAAAACAAAAAATGGAAGATAATACAACAGTTCCGGAACTTAATTTGTTCTTTGCAGTCTTCTGGAAAGTCAGTGTCGTTAATAGCGATGGCACTGCTTTTACAGGTTCATTGTTTATTATTGTTGCTATTAGTTGTTAATTAATATTATTTTGAATAACGATCTTATTGTTTAAAAAAAATCATTTTGTTGTAGTGACAGTCATGGCAACGATTTCCAAAAGGATATTTATTGAGTTACATCCCGTTCCATATTATTGGGTAGATTATGAACCAAGCATTTTTGAAACTTTCTAAAACTGTTAGGCACATGTTGACGATATATCGCAGTTTGAAAACTTTGAAGTTAACTGTGCACTCCTAAATTAAATAATTCCTTGCTTCAAGTGTTCAGATGGTTGAATAATCCTGTTTTTTTAGTCTTCGGTGAAAACTTTATGCCAAATCCATTTCCGCTTGGTTGTTTTGTGCCATTCTGCACTCATCATATTCTTCGGCCATTTTTACAAAAATCGAATCGAAATTTCTTAGAAACGAAGTGTGTTTCTAATGTCTTATCAGCAGCAACCGATAAAAATCTTCTTGCTATTATTTGCAAAATATCGACACCTTCGCCCATCATATATCACAATTTTAGTAATGAAAGGTATTATTGTGAATGCGAAATCTGTATATATTTTGTTCAAAAAATTTATGTATTCTTTGTTTTAAAGATAATGATTTTGAACTGTTAATGTTCAGGTCGTGTCACATACCAGTGCGGATAACAGTAACGAATGATGATATATTATATGGTCGTAATTGTACAGTCACTATTCATTTTTCGGATTCCACTGTGATTCGAAAGCAGACAAGAGATTTGGAAAGTACCAACGTTTTGGAATTTCTACCACAAAACATAATTTCACCATCAAGTTCATCTGTAAATTCTTCATCAGCACAGCAACCAGTGATTATTGCTGATCGTTCATGTATGCATGCAACAATAGCTTTTGGTTGTACACAAATTTTTAATATCCGGCTCACTATCTATTGTCCGTCAGTCTATGACATCGGTCGTTTTCAAGCCATTAGCTTATTCGATGATGACGAAACTGAAGTGCCTATACATGTACCATCAACGTATGTTACTGTGATTGATCAACGGGTTTAAAAATTTGTTTAAAAAGTGACTTATTTCTGTTTTTCAACTTGTTAACATCTGGGATGTTCCATTTTCTTTCAAAATGACAACTGTTGTGATATTGAGTCTTGATACGAAACTTTTTCATTACTTCTTACTTTTTTTCATAGTTACAGTAATTATTGAGTGCAAATGGGACTTATCGACCTTGATGATGTAAAATACTGTGACTTCAAATAGTTCAGCTAATTTCGGTTAATGTTTTATACAGAAAAATGATTAGATTAAGTCGTCCAACTCTCAATTCTTTTGTGTTAGAAAAGACGGGAAAAAGAAGGAAAGATTCCTTCAATGCATTCCTGCTATAGGTTTTACCGAAAATTGTAAATTTAAGAAAGCGGATTTTAAAGTATTTTTTCCTTGTCAAACGGATGTATGAAATGATAAAAAATTGTATTTTATGAACCGTTTTATTTACCGTTAGTTTTGCGATTCATAATATTTGTTTTGCAATTCATATTCGTTTATCACTATGATAGTTGTGTTTTTTTAGTTGTGCAATAAGTTTGATAGAAATTGGTAATTTCAAATATGATTCAAAAAAATATGGGCTGTCTGTTTCTTTTTCTTGAGAGGATGCTTTTTTACGAGTACGATATCCTATTGTGTTCATGAAGTTGCATTCATTTCTCCCATGAGGTTTTATCCTTTTTTCGAGAAATTGGGAAATAGTTCTGTTTGAGGTTGCACTAATCCTCTCGTTCTGTATTTATTTGGTTTAATCATTTTCGCATTAATTTAGATTAAAAATCATGAATTATGTAAATTTTTTTTTTCTGTTTGCTATTTCTGTTCTTTTCAGTGTGCTATCTTTTATACTTCATCATGGGAATTATACAGGTTTTTGAGGATAATACATTTTTGAATTTTATAGGATCGTTTTCCTTTTCTGGAAATCTGTCATTATAGGAATATGAGTTTTTGCATTATTACTCAGCTATTACTCATAGCTCAGCGAATGTAAATGAATTTGGATCATGAAATCAGCTATAGAACTTGTGATAAGCCAAATTTTAATCGTAATTGCAAGATTCACAGTGTTCTTAAGATACCGCTAATTTAATCGTTTTCGGTAAAGCAATCATTATGGCATCACAAACACAAGGCATACAGCAACTTCTAGCGGCAGAAAAACGAGCTGCAGAAAAGATCAATGAAGCAAGGAAACGCAAAGCTCAACGTCTAAAGCAAGCGAAACAAGAAGCAGAAGCTGAAATTGAACGATATAGAGTGGTGAGAGATATTTTTATGAAGTTAATTTTTTTTTTTCAGCGAAATTCTTTGGTTGCTTTGAAATTTCTTTAACGTCTGATAATGACAGAATGTTTTTAGGCTGGATTTGTGTTTTTATTTGATTAAGTATTGTGGAAATTTTAGACTTGGGTTCGGAAAATGATAAATCAGTAAACTGCAAATCAATCAATTTATGAATAAATGTGAACCTCAAGTTATAGTTGATTTAGGATAGTCATAAATCCAAATAGAATTATCATTAATTAATTAGCATTATTTTTTTTGCTGCATACTTAGTCATTCCACATATCATGTCTCAGGATTTTTGCAAAGATGGCTGTATTTCTGAATTATCTTTGAAGTACTATTTGTGTTTCTGTAGGAACGAGAACGTCAGTTCAAGGAATATGAGTACAAATATCTCGGGAAGAAAGAAGACATTGAAATGAAAATCAAACAAGATACTGAAGATAATATTAAACAGATGGAAAATTCTGTTGCAAAGAATAAGCAGCAGGTTTGTTACCAATAGAGCTAATTTTTCAATCCAGAAAAATTCGAAATGAATTCATTCACTGCATATTAAGTAAATTTAGAAATAAGCTTTTTCATATATATTTGAAAAACAACAAATTAGAGCGGATCATTTGAAGTTTAGAAGATGGTACCAGCTATCAAGATTTATATATTCCAGGTGATTGTGCATTTACTACAGTTAGTCTGCGATATTCGACCGGAACTTCATATGAATCTTCAAATTCAGAAGAAACTTCATGGAACACATTTTTAGATTTTATAGCAAAACTACTCCATTTATTACATTTACTGATTTTTATTTCCTTTCTGTGATATCTTCAATAATTTGTAGAAAAAGCGCATGATTTCACTTTCTAAAACTTAGAAAAAGCGCATGATTTCACTTTCTAAAACTATGATTAAATAGTTGTTGTCTTTTTTAAAATGTTTTTCTCATATGCTTTTCGAGGTATTAGTGATGTTGAATCAGAGGATTGAATTATTTCGTTGATTAGTATGAATGTCAATAGAATTTTTCCAAGAACTTCCCCGTTCTCAGATTTCGGAATTAGAAATGCACCTCGTGAGGGATGGGATGTAGGAATATATCGAGTATCGCCATTGGTAAATCTTCCACTTGCTTTCAACAAATTAATATTTATCCATTTTACTAGAGAATATTTGGGAAACTGTTGGTTGTGAAACTATATGCCAGAAGAATGTTTGATTTATTGTGAAGAAATAGCACTTTTTATCTATTAAGTATGTTGGTGAAATATTATATCGCTTTAAAATAGGTGAGGCACAATTGTCTTCGCATCAGCCGAATTCTTGTATTTCTTTTTTCGATTTTGGCTGTATTGATAATAATTGCTATTTTTCAATAAGTTTTTGAAATAATTTTTGTTTGCAGAAAAAAGGTGGCAAAAATCTCTCAGTTCGCATCCATGCATACTTTTCAAAATACGTATAAGACTTTGAAATTCTAGCTTTTGCGTAATTTTAGTGCTATGTGATCATTACTAGATTAGTTGAGAACTGCTTACTCTGAAAAACACCAGAGGTCACTTTATTGAAGATTTTTGACTAGATACATAATTAAATTAAATTTTAGCCAAGAACATTGTTTATTAATAACTTCCAGATATCTGAAATGATTGAGATTACGGTGAACGATCGGTTGGGAAAAAAAGTACGAATCAAATGCAATCCAAACGATACAATTGGTGACTTAAAGAAACTTATCGCTGCACAGACTGGTACTCGGTAAGAGGTTGCTTTTGTTAAGTAGAACTGACTGGTATATTCCAAGGAACGTTGAACATTTGAAAACTCGTTCCGTGCTACTTTTCCAGTTTACAGATATGAAAAAATTGTGCTAAAGAAGTGGTATACGATTTATAAGGATCACATAACACTACAGGACTATGAGATACATGATGGTTTCAATTTTGAATTATACTATCAATGATATCGATATTTTATTATGGTCAGTGTTGTTTTTATTCTACTCATTGTTTTTACCTTGTTTTTGTCGCCAAGCTTGTACAATTGAATAAATTATTTCGTAAGCAACTGAAGTTTTCTGTCATTTCATGAAAGATATCTGGGACATATTTTTTTTGTTAAAAAATATTCTTTAGATATTGATGCTTGAGTAAGTTTTTGATGAAATATGTGATAGTGCATCTCTTTGGTCTTCATTGCAGAAATCGGAACTCATTCCGTCCAATGCTACCCCGCATTATACTTTGCATAGAGTATGAAAAATTTCTTCACTTAACGATTTAATTATTTTTTGCTTAGCAAATGTGATGCACGATTTTTCTGGTAAGTAGTTTTTCCACTTAATATTAACTACTTAATATTAACCCATAAATTAACAATTAAGACTTCAGAATGCATTTGTTTAATATAATACATCGAAATTTACTTATCCCTCTATCATTTGCATTTTAGAATTATGGCATGTATTTTTTGATAGATCATTTTAAGAACACAAAAAAAAAAGTGAAACATTTTTTTCTGGTTAATTTTATCCTTCAGATTTTGGCACATTTGTTTGTTTAGAAATATTATGATGTCTTTTTTGTTCAAACAAAACTACGAAATGATGATTGTTGGGATGTGCCGGTTATTGCAGTCATTTTCCAGCCTATAAATATTTCTCTAATAAATTCATGCATGCTGCAAATTAGAATCAAAGCACACTGCACCTCTTAGCATGATGTCAGACAATCGAATTTTGTGACTTTATGAATTATTGTTTTTTACGCTTATGTATTAAATTATATATATATATATATATTTTTTTTTTGTATAACAGCTACTTTACTACATTTTAATAAAACAGAGAAATCACTGCGAGTCGATTTTGTCGTGGAAGGTAAATCGTGAAATTCTGCTTTTCTTATTCCACATTAGGCTATAACAATTGTACAGGTGATTTAGGATTTATCTTTCTAACAAAAATGGAAGCATTTATCCGGTCTTAAAAAGATCATTCCATAGGAAGTAAATTGTTATTGAAGAAAGACGCTATGCTAGGTGAACCTGCTTTCATAGGTTAACATACAGATACTTTTGTTCATTATGACTTAAGCAAACAAAAAATGTCATGAAAACTATGAAGAAAATATAAATCAAAGTCATTCTTATGAAAAGCTTCTAAAGCAACTTGTTAGTTGATTTTTTGCTTGGTTTTTTCAAACATATATTTCGGTACAATCTGATTTTTAGACAATAATGCTGTCATGTATATTGATGAAATAACTATGAGTAATAAATTTCGTTCTTGAAAATCAAATTACAGTAATTATTTCTACTAACAAGTTACGATTTCTTCGTAACAGTGGAGCAAACCATTCAAAAGAATACCAAATCTACCAGAGTCCCATTCAGAAAATCAGGAATCTTTGAACAGGCTGGTTTTGACTATTTGGGACCGCTCTCTATCAAAAATGACAATGAAATAGCCAAAAGGTGGATAGCGCTTTTCACTTGCTTCACTACAAGAACAAGGCACTTGGAACCTATAGAAAACTTATCAGCTGAAATATTCATGCATATGTTTCGCAGATTTGTATCACGATATATATAATTATTTAAGTTAGTTGCATTGTGTCATTACATCAGCAATGATAATTTTGAGAAAAATGAGTTCACTAATCGCATGCAAAAAAAAGAAATCTTCAGGAAAGTTTATTTATTTGAAAAAAAACTTCATTTTCATTTGCTTTGTAGAATACGACAAAATACAAAGCCAGCTAATTATTGCCAATAGATCCTAATGAAAGCAGTTTAAAACAAGCCAAAAAATGTCATTACTAGAAACTTCTTCAAAAATCGAATACTTAATGAATGTTTCGTAAATGTTTTGAAAATTTCTATATGAAAATGAAGATTCAGTAGTCATCTTCCGCAGGATCGAATGAATCAATACCAACTTCTTCGTAATCTTTTTCAAGTGCAGCCATATCTTCGCGTGCTTCCGAGAATTCACCTTCTTCCATGCCTTCACCAACATACCTAAAATGATGATTATAGAAAGACTAGATTGCTTCTGTATCAGTAGTGAATATAACTGAATATTCATTTAATGCACTTTTATATAATTACCATTTCGAATATTTTATGAAAATGTTCCTTTTCGCATTTTAATGATAAAAGGACACTACCAGTGCACAAAGGCTCGTTTGGCATACATGAGATCAAATTTATGATCTAATCTGGCCCATGCTTCAGCAATAGCCGTTGTGTTGGAGAGCATGCAAACTGCGCGCTGAAGTTTAGCCAAGTCACCGCCAGGTACCACAGTTGGTGGCTGGTAGTTGATACCAACTTTAAAACCTGTTGGGCACCTCAAAAAAAGTATTTGAAATATTGTTCTCATGAAAAGTTGAAAAAAGACTGAATTTTGGAAATAATTTCAATGATTGTCAAGAAAATCATGCATTTCGAACAATGTTCTCATAGATGAGTGGACTTTTAGAAGAATGAAACATGCAAGCTGAACTATCCGACCATTGCGATAACAAAAAAACTTCACTTACGAATCCAACCAAACGCCATTGGCAATCTGGAGATGAAGACAAATAATAAAATGAAATCTTACCAATCGACAAATTGAATGGCACGTTTTGTCTTTATCATTGCAATGGCTGAATTAACATCCTGCAACAGATTGGAAAATCTGTAATTTACAAAAAAAATTTCCATAATTCAAATGATTTTCTTTCGAAGTTTCAATTTCGCCTCTGCAATGGAATACTTAGATTTGAAGAGAAACTTCCATTCAATATGCTTTCTGAAAGGCCTTTAGAGAAAAATAATATTTGATGGTTTTGTCAAGTATTACCAAGTCCACATTCTTTACTTTATTGCATTCAAAATCATTGCAGGGAAAATAAACAAGGTTAGTCATTCTGAAAAATATTAGCTTACCTTCGGCACCACGTCGCCGCGATATAGCAAACAGCACGCCATATATTTACCATTTCGTGGATCACATTTGACCAATTGGCTACCTGGTTCAAAACATTTATTGGTGATTTCCGAAACGGATAACTGCTCATGAAAAGCTTTCTCACTGAAAATTATCACTTGATAAGGAAAAAATACAAAAAAAATTGAAAGGACAATTACAAAAAAACCTACGCGCATATAATTGGTGAATATGTAGCAAGTGGGAAATGAATTCGTGGATATGGTACCAGATTCGTCTGGAATTCGGTTAAATCCACATTCAGTGCGCCATCGAAACGTAGTGATGCTGTAATTGAGCTCACAATTTGTGCAATAAGTCGATTCAGATTAGTATAAGTGGGACTGAAAAAATGATTAAAATTTTAATCCAGTATTATCACATTGCCAAATCTTTACATTAGCATTACTCAAAAACAAATATGAATGGGAGACATTCGCCATTAAATTTTCCAACAAGTTAAAAGACAATTAAAAAGCTCTTAATGCTCGAGAACTTTCAAGAATAGTGATATGAAATTTTTGTTTCAGAAAAAGAATACCTTTTGATATCAAGATTTTTTCGACATATGTCATAAATGGCTTCGTTGTCCACCAGGAAAGAGCAATCCGAGTGTTCTAAGGTAGTGTGTGTGGTCAAAATTGAATTGTAAGGCTCAACCATCGCTGCAAAACGCTTTTTATTTAAAAGTTATCAATTGATATTCTCTTCATAATTCTTTTTAATCTATTACGCTTGCTTTGCCCTTATCGTATAAATTGAAAAGTTCTTGGTCGCAGTATTTCAATTTCACTTTATCATTGCATATTTCCAGAAATAAAGATGAATAGGACATGCTTGTGATTAAATTTTTTAATTTTTTTTTTAAATACTGTATTTTAACAAATTAAAACAACCTGTACTTATTTGCGGTGCTGGATAAATACTAAATTCAAGTTTAGCTCTTTTTCCGTAATCAACGGACAACCGCTCCATCATTAATGATGTAAATCCGCTACCTGTTCCGCCACCAAATGAATGGAATACCAGGAATCCTTGTAAGCCATCACATCGTTCCGTTAATTCTGCAAACAAATCAATGAAATTTTGAACTCCTTAAAATTTAAATAAAAATTATAACGAAAATTTCAAACAGTCAATAACACCAATAAGTTTAAAAATTTTGTCATGTCACCAAAATACATTTTGCTACGAATTAAACCACTAATTAATTAAACAAAAAATGCAAATTTTGAGTTGTCTGGTAATTTCCTACAACAATAAACAGCTTATTAAGTTTAATAATTGAATCTAATACTGTACAAGTATCAAAAGTATTAACAATACTTCGGATTCGATCCATGCATACATCAATCAATTCTTTTCCAATAGTATAATGACCGCGAGCATAATTATTTGCTGCATCCTCCTTTCCAGAAATGAGCTGTTCCGGGTGAAAAAGCGCTTTGTAAGTTCCCGTGCGCACTTCATCTATTAATATTTTACTGAAGGACAATTGAACAATTTTTTTTAATAGAGGTTTAATTTCTAAAATTTAATTTCTAAAAAAGTTTAATTTCTAAACCTGCCAAATCATTTGAAAAACAAACAATGACGTACCAACGACTGTAGGCTCCAGATCAACGAATATTGCTCGTGGAACATGCTTTCCTGTCAACAGAAAATAAGATTAGAACAAATTCATAACCATAAATGTAAGAAATTAATGATAAATGATAAAATCATCATTTCTTACAAGCAATACATGCAATCTCTTGGAGTACCTACATTTAACAGTAAGGAAATCTTAGTAGGCAATACTAATATACCGCGACACTATAATCCTTATTACAAAAAGTTAGAGCAAATCCCGGGAAAGTTAAGGCAAATCCCGGGCTGTTGCGGGAAGAATTCTTAAATTCCAAACGAAATTACCAGCTTGTGTTTCGCTAAAGAATGTGTTATAGGAGCTGTCTTCAATACCAAGACTTTCATCAGTTGGTAACATTCCATCCGGTTGAACGCCATGCTCCAAGCAATACAATTCCCAACATGCATTACCAATTTGAACACCTGCTTGGCCAACATGCAGGCTTATTACCTCGCGCTGCAATTTTTTTGGCTTTTTCAAATAGTTGTGGAAAAGTTGTGGAAAAAAAAAATACTTGTGGAAAAGCGAACCAAAGAGAGAATTAATGATAATGATGAAATTGTTATCCTTCATCTTTAAATCATATTCTGGTTCTTGCGATTGAGATTGAAAACGAGGGAAAATAAGACTGTTTATTTTATCGAGGTCATTGGAGGGAACAAAAAATAAAGTAAGGTGTTTCCATATGTAAAGTTGATTAGAACAATCAAAAGATGAAGTTATTAGATTTGAGGTGAACCAGTTCAACTATCGGCTCATTTAATATTTCAATACTAATAAATGACACGACACAGAGTTATGGAAAACCTACCACTCTCCTGTTTCGCGGCATGCTTTAAGTAGCTATTTCAGCAAGCAAATTAAAAGTTATCAGAAATTACTGACTGACTTTCAAGTGATGAAACGAAACTTTATGGAGCCAATAGAAAACTTATGCTGTCAGTACTCAATAATTATTACCACACATTTAGCGCAGCACACTTGCTATTTTCGTTGCTATGGCACTGCCAATTATTACATTTGTTAATCAACTGAAAAAGTACCTTTCTTTGTGTCTAAATCATTACTAATTATTAAGCTTTCCATAATGGCTATCGAAGTTGCCAGGTAAACATTATCATTTCAATCATTGTCTTATCCCAGTTGGTACTGAAAGGTAGTGCGGCCTTCTGGCAGCAAATTTCCGCCATTGCCAGCAAAGAACAGTTAAAATTCTTATAAAAATCTTAAAAAAAAAAGCTACTGTATATTACGTTCTTGATAACCTCAGTACAAGACAGCAAACTTATAGTTCCCAAATTTTATGAGTGATGCAATTAAAATGAATATCTTTTCAGCGCTGATTTTTAAAGAAAACTATCCTGCTGACAAAGAATAAGTAATCATTTTGTTCTCAGAATGAATTAATTCAAAACAGTCAGTTAAAAATAAATGTATCTAAAGCAGATAGTTCAGTAAAAAATTAGGGAAAAAAGTTAGGGAAGTTGCGATTTTCTGTTTTAAGTATAAAATTTCCATTATTATATAACTGGGGGATTACAGCTTTAAATTTACCCAAAATTTATTTTCCTCAATCAAGGAATCTTCTAGCTATTTCAAATATTTTTGATTCCAAACGTCTTGATTGCAATAATCATGATTTTTCCATGCACTGAAATAAAATTTTAATTTTGCCGTTGTCATCATCAAATAATAATCATCGTTCCATTGTCACAATTTACATGGGATGGTTGCTTTCGAGCTGTAATCGAGTGATTTGTAGATGTTCATTGAAATGAATTAAGGTTTGTTCTAGTGGATATCTGCAGACAGACCATTGTGTTGTATCAAATTCATTTCTAGGCTTACATTAGGCACGACTCAGATTTACTTTCATTTCTTTGTCTCTTTGAACCAAGGGACTGTTATTTGCTGTATTCCTCAATCGTTGTTTCTTTCTAATTTTTCCATGATGAATAATATCCATAAATAGTTTAACCTTAATTAAAAATTCAAATGTGCCAAAGACTAGGTAAAATGTAGCGATGGGAAATCTTACATGAAACAATTTCAAAAAAAATTTTAGAATAATTGCAATTTTAGAATGTAAATGAATGTTTAATTTTGAAGCACACATGCCATTTAACTCTGACCTATCATTTTCTAAATATGCATTATTCTGCAAAACCAATAAAAGCAAAACTTATAAATAATTAAAGAGAGAAACTATGACAGATGCATTTTAGATTAACATTAGGTCTCAGTTTTGTTGCATGCTTTCATCAATGTATAACGATATATCCGCTTATCGTGGTACATATGTTCCTGCACCATTTCTAAATGACAACTTTGTAAAAATTCATAGCCGAGTCTTTTTTATCCACAACAATTCAAGAAATCAATCAAGTTCGTTCTTCAGCATGGAGAAATTACAGTTTGATTAGAAATGAAATTTTATCATAACATTATCAAATAATTACGTAAATTAAATAATTACATAAAATGATCCTCGGTCAAAAATTTGCTCCATCATAAACGTACAAATGATAAATAAAATATTTGGCGCAAAAAAAAAAGCTGTCCCCACAGAGGCAATAACCAATTTCAAAGTTACTACTTTTCAACAATCTTGCTAAAAATTTCTAAATTCTTTTTGCTTATTTATCATTTCACTCAATTTTCAACAACTGTTAGTTGCTTGTACTTTATCTTCAATGTTTCATTGCTAGAAAATAGTCTAATCGATGGCTTTAACATTACTAAATCAGGTTTAATCATCATCACTACTACATAATCTTTATTTGATTAATGTCTGCCTTATTTTTCTATTGGTCAGGAATAGCTAAATTGCAATATAAGTGAAATTCAGTGAAACATTCACAAAGTTTCAAGCTACCTGTGATGAAAATTGATCAATTCATATCTAATACATTATTTTCTTGCAAATACACTTTGATTCACAGTTCTTCTTCTCTTATTTTCTCAATGAGAGGATAGCTTACAAAAGTTTCGATATATAAATAAGTTCATAATTTCTTTTACTTATTGATCAATGTGTTCATTTATTCCTTAGTTTCCTTTTCCTTTTCTTTTTCTTCCTTTCTAATATCACAAATCATTTCAGATTCTCAAATCCCCTTTTCGTTTCAATGCTTATTTCAAGATCACTTTTTTGAACTAGACCTAAAATAAGAGTGAGCAATTCAAAGCTCGATTAAATTAAATGATTCACTTAATTGCCTTGCCTGGATCGCAACACCGATACATACTACGACAGCGACGTCCACCGTAATACACAAAACTTATTTCTGAGATTATAGTTGCATATGTTATCCGCGTTAATTCCCTACCACAATTGTTGTACATTTGTGGATCTTTTGTGTCGAATTTATGTTACGAGATTTCTTTGTTATTTTGTTTTACTAGGTAATTCAGCGATTTACTAATAATATTTAGATGTTCTCCCATTATTTATTAATATTTAAATAGAATTCTCTCAATTTTTTTTCCATTGTTTTGCATCGTTTCCTTTCACACATTTTTAATCAATGTCACTTCGCATTCCCATTGATTTAAATATCACAGTTGTCATAAAAATTGATAATTCTAATGAAAGTTAGAAATGCTTCATTAGCTTGTTAAATTTTTATTAAATATATTTACTATGCTCAATATTCCACATTTTGAAAGCATTGCACTAAATGTCAAAGTTTTTGGGAGATCTGCTTGATTATCTTAGTATTTCGGTGAGTCATAAACTTAATTGGATTGATTTCATAGCAGTTTCAGTTTGAATTGATTTTCCATTCAAACTACACTTTTTCAGTTTGAATCAGGTACGTTTCATCCCTAAAAAAAATGTTTCGAAAACCGAAAAGCCGTAGCAATCTTCGACAACGAGTACTATCGGACGATGATGATGATGATGATGGTGGTGGTGGTGGTAGTGTTGTAACTGGTGGTGGCCTTAGTTTTGGAACACCAATAGCATCAACAATCAAAGGGACTTCAATCAATAGAATGGTCAAACAACAGCAACACCAAAATGCGGAAAAGGTGAATAAAGCAGAAGGGAACCAGGAATCACAGGCTGGTGTGATAACAGAGGAGCATCACTTACTCAGTTTTGATGATTTTGAAGGTCGGTAGATTTTCAACGAAGCTGCAATGAAAAAAGAAAGAATAACGAAACAGATTCGTTGTTGGTGTCATATTACACTTCCAATATTATACTTTACCTTATCGAAATGGTTAAGCATTCTAATGACTTAAAATAGGTCCTCTGAAAATTGGGTTTCAAATTCGTTATTCTATTAGTGTTCGGAGCAGTTCCAGACAATGTGAGCATCAGACTTAACTTGCAATCCTGGCGCTTGTCGTTTCACCGAATCTGGAATTCAATAGGCATTTGTGCTGGCGAGAAGTTCCATGCACAGTAGCCCTTAAAATCAATTGTTAATATCGATTTATTACATTTTACTTCTGTGCTGATCTTTCAGGCGATGACATAACGGATTTCAAAATCAAACGTAAAGATCCTAACAAACGCTTAGAGAAGTTGACAAAAAGAGCGAAATTGCGGCAGAAAGTTGACGATGAAATTATAGAACAAGAAACTAGTGTAATTGTCAAACAAATTAAGCAAGAAATAAAAACGGATGAACCATCAGCTAAAAACATTAACGTTTGTGTTTTGAAATTGCTTACTTTCTCACCAATATTTTTAAATTAATTTACTATAATTTTGTGGGTGTTCGAGTGATTTTCCTATGTTCAAATCAAAAATTCGTTGCATGTTAGATTCACAGTAGTCACCAATGGAAAACGAAGAATGAACCCGAACAGGAGGAAACAAGTTCGGAGCAGGATTCGGTCATAAGAAGTAAATTTCCGTCTGCGTTTCGAGGTTCGGAATTCTGATATTTGTAGCTTATTCTTGAATATGATTCAGTTCTTTTTGTCATTTTAACCACAGTTCTTTCATAGCAGTCAAGTTTTAGGAGAAATTCCGGATGCGAAGACTGTTTATGAAGCGAGGAAGAAACGAGAAAAGATGCGTTTGGTCGGTTTTAATGGACAAATCCCGCTGGATGACGTGCAACGGTTGAAGGTACAATAAATTTTGCAAATTATTATTTCATTCGAGGTTTGAATTATCGAGGAGATAACATCAGAGTAAGATATACAAATTTTTATAACAAAAACAACGGAATTTTGATTAACTCATGACGCTTTCTTAAGATACAAAGTTGAGTGATCCCAATACGTGAAATATGCAGTGCTTGAACTATCAAGTGCAGGCTAGTTTCTGATATTGCTGAAATTATGTTTTAATTAAATAAAACGAATTGATAGGATAAATTCGTAGCACGATCACGGCTAATACGTGAAGATGAAAACGATCTGAGTGATGAAGACCCAGAGGGTGGAAGGTCAGTTATTTCTTTAAAGATTCATGTAGAAAGTTCTATCATTATTGTTGGAGAAGTCATTATTAGTTTCCGTTTGGGAATTCAAAAGGATGGAACAAAAATCAATTTTATTCATAAGGGAAGCACTGAATAACCAAATGTTCTAATTTTATCAGCTGTTCAAATCAGGAAAAACTTCCGAAATTATAGAATTGAATCTATTATTTTATGCTTTACAGGTTTTATTCATTAAAAGATCTGGCAGCCAGTGATGATGAGCGGCGCAGAAATGAACATATGGACTTCCTCGCTCATGAAGAAGGTAGCAATTTTTGAATATAAAAACATAATCAATTTTTTTATTTGATCAGGTGGTTTTATTTGATTAAGTATAGGCGTCTTAAAAACCTTTTTAATTTTTGCTAAATTTTTGTTCACTTTTATTCACTCATTTTTTATTATCTCATAGATAATGGTATTGACCATGAGCAATCAGACGAGGAAGTAACACGATGGGAAAGAGAACAGATGAAGAAAGGAGTATCATCACATAAAGTAATCTATGTTCAATATTACTTTAAAACAGAGTTATAAATTTGCTAGATATGAAATTAGGAGTTTTATCTTTTGTTTGAAATTAAAGGTGGAAATGTTAGAACGTGAACGCGCAAAAATGGAAGCAGTGATGAAAGCCATAAGAAATAGTATGGAAATGCCATCCGAAAATCGCGAACAGTTACCCATGGAAATGGATATAGACTTTCCTGAAACTGATTTGCATTTAGTGTCGCAGGGTTGGTATCATCAACGTTTTTGACTGGTTGTATAGCAGTTACACTGTCTTGTTGTGCGAGGAGATTTATTTCTTTATTGAGACTTCTTTAAATGATCGCTTAGGATCAGATAGCTTTTTTGCCTATATTGAAACAAAGTGGAGAATTGTTCAACTTATTTCGTTAAGTTCTGTTTCAGCCGGCCGAGTCTGTGGACAAACTACAGCTGTTTCACTAAAGGAAATTCTTTCGAAATTGCAGCAGCGGTAGGTTTATTATGTTTTAGATTCAAACCGTTTTCTAATCTTGGTTCATTGGTGAATTTTGCCACGTGATATTCTCAGTAATCTTGGAACTAGAATATTGCAGCAAACAAGATGGTAAGGAATCAGTAAGTGCTCATGAAGCGGAGTTTGAAAAGGCAAACGTGCAAATTCAAGAAAATAAACAAATTATTGGCATGCTGGAGATGGAGGAACCGCGGATTAGAGAACGTTTCCAGATTTATCAGGATATGCGAGCGTACGCCAGAGATTTATTGGAGTGTTTGTCAGAAAAAGTGAATGCTTTCGAATTTCATTATAAGCAGCTGTTTGAGAAATATATGAAGTATTAACTTATGTAAATATGGGTGGGAAAAATCTAAGACAGGTTAGCAGTATCTTTTTTCAGGTGGACGAAGTTAAGGACTTAGAAAATCGAATGGCAGAAATTCTGGATAGCCGAGCCCGAAGACTTCGAGTACGGAGAAGAAACGATGTGCACGACATGTATGATGAATGCTCAGCAGCTGCCGCCGGTCGATTATTGCATCAGCGACCTCCTGAAATCATCCAAAGAGCAGCAGAACGAGAAGCAAGAAGGTAGAATTTGTAATGTCTGCAGCAGATAATATTAATCAAGAAAACTGAGCTTCCTTTTTTCAGGTCGCGTCGCCGTCGTATGCGTGAAAATACTTTAGAAGGTGTTTCACATGAGGAAGGTTTAAGCACAGATGATGAAGAGACAAATAGTGAGATTGTGGCTCGTCAGCAATCAATCGGTATGTATTATAGTGCATTTGATACATTCAAAGGAAGGGAATGGAAATCTTCTGAGAAAACACTTGAAAATTACTGAAAATATTCGTTCTATAGATGAGATCCGTGCGGCGGCAAGTGTTGTATTCGTTGATGCACTTGATGATTTTTGTCGTATTGATCGGATTTTATCGAAATTCTTTGATTGGTTAGCACATGATGAGGAATCTTTCACGAACGCTTTTATTCATCTCTGCATTCCAAAGCTTATCTCATTGTTTATTCGCTTGGAATTAATTGACTGGGGGCCGCTTGAGGTATTTTTTCTTCAATTTTTCAGTTTTTTTAATTTAATATGACAGCGAAGTACTGCATAAGATAATTCTGCTCTCCTACAGTATTTTTTGAAATTGCAGCGGTCTTCAGCGGTGTTCCTTATTACTGTATAGTTTGCTTTAAAATTCGTTGTTACAAAATTGCTGCGAATGTGTGCAGTTGTAACTTTGCAACTGCGATAGTATTTATATGCAATTTTTCATCTCAGTGCAATTTTTCATCTTTGACTTATATTGCAATTTTTTGTTTTTCAGAATGACAGTCGTCCAGTAAATTCGATGCGGTGGTACGAAGATTTGATAACATGTGCCGCAACAAGTTCAAACATTAGTGCTGAACATCCTCTCGTTGTCTCACTTGTACCTCTCTGCATTGAAAAAGTTGTTTTATGGAAAATTACAGGTGTTTTATTGAATGTTAGCTTAATTGATTAAGTTCTTCGTAAAATCTACTGGAAGAGTATATTTTCAGTACAGATTTAATTTCAAACGATGCTTGTCTGCTTTTCGTTTTAAAATTGACAGTAGTTAAAATAGAATTTTTAAATGGATAAATTAAAATTGAAGATATGTGCAGTTTTAATTTAAAATATTTGAATAAAGTCTACTTGGCAAAATGGGCTTCAAGAATTTTATACTAAAATCGCATATCTAATCTTTAATTTTTAGAGAAGAATAGAGCGATAGACAAAATTATCATTAAAAAATTTAAAAAAAATAACATCATTTATCTATTTAAACTCTTGTTGCTGAACAGTCATACTTTTTGCAAATACCACTTTATTAAAATTGTTTAAGAAGTATGAGATCATAATATTTTAATGATAGTGTTGCAAACTGCATACGACTCAGGATTGATTACTTGTTTTCAGATGTAATCCGTGAGCGTTGGGACCCATTATCGCAACAGCAGTGTCGAAATCTGGGTTTTTTGCTCAATCAGTTAATTGATGAATGTCCAACATTAGTACCAAGCAGTAGACCAGTGCAAAAACTTTTACAAACTATATGTCTGCGAGCTCAGGATGCTATTGATGAAGATTTATTTGTTCCTATTTATTCGAAACAGTACGTTTTTGCTTGATTAATCTATTATTTAATTACTGTGATCTTAACATTTATAAAAATTCTCAATTATTCTACAGGGCTGTTGAAAATCTTGCTACCGGCTGTAAAACATTCTTGGATCGACAGACGTGGACTTCTGTTAAGGTTTGCTTTCTTGTTTTGTTGATGGCTGAAGAAACATTCGACTTTCGCTGGGTTACAAGTTTTATAAAAAGGGTTAATAATGAATTTTATTCAGACAGTCCTAATGAACGGAGTTTTTACTTGTTTTCTTTTGCCCAGTTCATGACTGCTAAGTTATAGCTTATCCGATGCCTGAGCTGTCTATCTGCTGTTTTATCCGAGGAAAAAATGCGAGAATTGGTTCTGGACGGCATTGTAAATCGGGTGATGCCCGCTCTGCAATGCGCAACAATATCTGATCAGTCCATGATCCGGAAATGTCGAGCTTTAATGAAATTGGTCCCAGCAGCATGGAGAGAAGATAGCACACGTATTGCTCTGCGAAATTTCAACGATTTATTAGGAAAAGTTGCCGATGAGCATAAAAATAATAGGTGATTCTTGTTGTTTTCAATGGAAATGAGAAGTTTGCTGAACTAAAATATCTCTCGCTAAAATTTTCACCACAGTTTTTTCGTTCTGTTAAGTTTGTATAATTATCCAATTTCATCACTTGCAATTTTTTCTTTTCTTTTTTTTGTTCAGCGCCCCAAATGATCAGTTATCTAAGTTTTGGAAATAATATTTGATTCGAAATTTAACATTTTCAATTTCAGGGAATTTGTCAAGGAAGTGAAAAAATTCGTCATTGTGAGCAAATGCTGTTAACTGTTTCCAGTGTTTGTGATTGACTGTACAAAACTCAAATAAATATTATTTGTCCAGTTTGTTACCGTTGTTTTGTTTTTGAATGTATTTCAATTGAATCTATGAATTCAAATTGCGTAGCACAATTTATCCTCTGAAAATGTTTGAATAAAAAGAAACAGAAGACAGAATTTGGTTGTATCACTCAATTAAAAAAGTTTGTTTTAATGAGTCTCACTTTCAATTTCATTGATGCGTCTTTAGTTTGGATGGTGCAGGCAATAATATATCAATACTGAAAGGAGATCACAGCAAAAAGAAACAAAAAGTAAACCGATAAAGGGAATTGTAATGCTGATTGGATATTTTTAAATTGAAAACACTCAGCTTTGTCACCCGTTCAATAATTATTTTAACATCAAAACTGTGGTAGGGTAAGTTTTCTGTTTCAGAATTAAAAATTAGCATCGAGCATTAGTAATTATTAAACGGTTTGAACTGGATGACAAGGCTGAATCTTCGTGAGCTTCAATTACTTCTCTGAATATTGAGAAGGTTAATTGTTTCAAATGGATTATGCTTTAGGAGTGGATGCAGTAACCAGATTTAAATTCGGAGATCGAAGCATTAGACTGATTTTGCTATAGATGAATCATTTCAAGCTCTTGGAATCCAACATAGCAATGCTTGGAGTAGGAAATCATCTATTGGATGTGATGTCTTTTAATTTTTTTGTTTTACAAAACAACTCACTGTTGGATTCCAAGAGCAAACGAAATGCTTCAGAGAAGGTTAATGAATTGTGTTGAGTGATCTGTAGCAAGTTCTGAATGCGTGATTTCATCTAAGCGTGACTGATCGGGAACGTTTTGACGTTCGATTGAATTAATCCGAATTCATATTGAACTAATCCGAATTCAAATTCAGGGAATTATTAATGCAGTGAATGTGAGATTGCTATTACTGAGACATCAGAAAAGAATATAATGATTTGTATGAAAAATATGTGTTGCATAAACAAGCGGAAATTCTTTGAATAATTAAAAATTCATTTGTTGCTAAGAACGAAAAAGGCCTTTGCCTGATGAAAATTTTATTATTTTGAATTATTTTTTCTTGTTTATTATTGAATCATTTTCTATGAGGCATTCATATATTTCTTTTTAGACAAATAGACTGTAAAAAGAGAAATAAATATGAATAAATTCAATGCTTTTACAAGCAAACAAAACTAAGATAAATTCCATAGAAATGAAAAACTTGGCTTGTGTGAGTTGATTTTGGTATTTTCGTGATCATAGTGATGTGAATTATGTGAATTACATAACGGCACAAATATTAAAAGAAATTCAATTTATTGTTTACTTCAAATTTTATTTCATTTTAGGATGTCAAAAATTTAAATGAAATGATAATGCAACTTGCTCAACTTGTTCATGTAAGTTACGATGTCTAATAATTTTTAGTTAAATAAAATGAGAGAATCTCATGCGGCGATTCATTATAAAAGAAGCTCCATCTTAATAAAATGAAAAGCACTAAATTCATGCGAATAATATCCTAATCTCTTTTTTTGTATTATTTTGATAATTTATATATTGTTTTATCTACCTGCGCTTACTCATAATTTGACAATTCGATTAAAGTCATTTCTTGAAGCTTTTAGGATTTAGTTAACAGTACTGCGAAATAGTTGAAAAAGCTCAGATAGATGTCCACAAAGCTCACAAAAATTCGAAGAAAGCTCAAATCGCACTAACAGCAATATATCTGCTGATAGCAGGATTCGTTGCGGATTCTACAGTAGCAGGTCGCCACCTTCGGAGGAGCTATTGCTGCTTGATTTCATTATTTCTTGTCAATGTTACAAATTTTTTCAAGATTTTTTTACACTCCACCAACTGTGACATTGGAAGGGGGCAATGAAACGAGTGTTCTAGATGGTAGAACAACAAAGATTTGCTTCATAGGGCACATTTGAATGAAAAAAGCACATCAAAACTTAAAAATTCAATTTATTTCGTCTTTATATGATACTATGCATTTACTATGTATTCTGCATTAAATTATTAAGGTATATGTGGCGAAAAATATTTTCGTCAAAAAATTCTTCAGAAGATTCAGGAAATGGTGAAATAGATAGATAAAAACTAATGTGCACAATGCATATTTTTTCATTTCCTCATAAATCTTGATAATTTAATGGTTTAATACTCCATTTCTTACCAGATATCTTCAAGAATTTATGATATCTTCATCCTTAAAGTTGTATTTTCGAAGCTGCTATCACTTATCATGACGACTTTTTTTGGAATAGAATGAGACTTTACCGGCTTATAGGCCAATATCAAAATGATTGTCAATTATCAGCAATTCGACTGTAACCAGTTTCAGATCTAGTGGTAACTAAGTGTTTACTAAAGCAACAAATGTAGCTAACATCGATATTTTTCCTAACCTACCCATGTATTATTACGCTACTCTGTTCTACAAATGCTACAAAAATGGTCATTACTCTGCATGTTAATATAACTGTCTTTTTTTTTTCATTTAAATAGAAAACAGAAACTTCTTCATCCAAACTATCCTTTAAGAATTCTTCTAATGTGTATAAATTGTATTTCAGTCTGTTTTACAGATTAGTTGAAGAGTAATGCTCACACCTATTTCAAATATGTAATGGGGAAAACATTCCAGAAGAAAATCGGTTTTTCTATTCTTAAAAAAACGAAGTCCACGAAGATTAAGTGGTCTCAAATTTAAAAATACCTGCCGGGACGACTTTCTCTTTTTTCACTGCCTTCCTCTCACTGTAATGCATGTTTTATTGCTTTACAATAATACTGAAAATTAACCAGTGGTCTTTTATTTTGCAATACGCCAAATTTATGTTCGGAAATACAAAAAGAACTTGTAAATAAAAGCAATTCCAGAAGTACATCAAAGGTCTCTTCAAAAACATCTATAAAGAGCATGACAGCTGACTGACATTAGAAAGCGACAAATTATCGCAAGATATTACCCATTTCTATACTGTGTCTTAAAAGATAACTAAACAGGAATTCACACTTCCATAAAAAAGTATTCAAATTTCAACAAAATTTATGCCACTAACATCATTTCATGAACTTTCTAAATATAGAAACCTAGGACACAGCAAAGTTTGAAGAATGAATCCCCCTTAAAACACTGGACAAGTTACTGAATCCATAGAACTATGATTGGGCGCACTGGACATTGTGTGTGTTACCACCGCCCATTTCTTCGTCTTCCTCGTCAGCATCATCTTGATATACTTCACCTTGACCACTACGACCTCTTTTTTCGTAACGATGTTCTTCATAAGACATCAGAGAAACTTCTTCTACGTTTTCACCTTTCGGTAAAGGACCTGTTTGTGGGCGACCGCCTAACAGCGCTTCTAAACACTAAAAAACCAGAAAAAACATTGGATTCATGTTGAGATGTATCCGACAAAGACCTGGTCTAAAACTAAATGAACGTAGTAAAAAAAATATGTGTTTAAAGAATGCAACTGAGATCTGAACAATGAAATGACTTTGAAAACTAATTCCTAAAAGAGTGCACTTCTAAAATCAAATAATGCACCATAAATCAAATAGTGATTCTATAAAAACCAAACTCCGGAAAATCCTTTATCATTTTCATTTCAAAATAAAGTTGAGACAAAACAAAACCTTATAGTCATTTTCGTCTTTCAAGAAGTTGTCTTCCGGAAATTCGATTTTGAATTTAATGAATAGAACACCCCCAGCACCCGGACTGTCCGCTATAGGCATTCCTTCGTTACGAATACCACGAATGCAATCTGTTCAGAAGTGTTATTTACATCCCTTATTTTTTTCACAATCTTTGTTTATCCCTGACAGTTAGACGTGGCACATAAATATAACATTTTGTACTCACCGACACATACAATGTATGCTTCTCACCAAAATATTAGTCAAATATTTTTGGCAATTATACCTACTCTAATTTCGAGTTTATTTTAAATTTGATTTAATAAGGATATTAAGCCAGACTGCACAGAGCACAGAGCGAATACCGAGGTGAAATGAGTGAAACAAATCTCCATCGTCTTCCGATAACTCAGGTATTGCTGTCCCAGAGAGAATAATAAGTTTAATGATTTAAAAAAAAAAAAAAAGCAGTACCTGGTTCCAAAATATCATTGGGCCGAGTAGTTACCACCAGTTCTCTACCATCCAAATGCTTGACTATAAACTGACAACCACATAGTGCATCGTTCAATGATATTTTCCTGAAATCATATTCATAACTTTCGACCGTCATAATATTAAAAATTGCTGAATGAGTTCTCATGGAAAAAAATACCATGCAAATTAAGCTAATTTTATGCAGAGGAAATCAAATAGTTTTGCAAGAAAATCATATACTTATAAATTACTTTTGCATAAGTAAATTGTCGCCTTGTCTTTGGAAGGTATCATGTGGTTTAGACTGCACCACAATTATCACATCACCTGGCTCAACTCCTGGCTAAAAATCGACAAGATTAAACAAAAGAGATTTTTCCAAACGTTTGGTTTCTCTGGTTTATAAACAACAGTTAGAAATTATTTTGAAAATTTCTACATTTTCAGTAAAACAGAATTCAGGACCTCTTGATCACCTTCACCCCTAAAACAGATCTTTTGTCCATCATGCATTCCTCTCTGAATGACCACTTCTAACATCTTTTTTTCGGTTACAGTTTTTTCGCCTCTACATGTTTTGCACCGATCTTTTTCCGGTACTTTTGTTCCTGTAAACAAAAAGTCTACATAAAACTGCCGTTCGAAAATCCTATGTTTGATACAGATCCAGAAAACATATTACTTTTAATGTATCCCTCAAACCGATTTTAACCATATTTTCCTCATCTTGGTAGTTGCTCAGTTTTTAAGCATTTTAAAATCTTGACTAAGATTTGCTCTTCAAAAGGGTTTTAAAACTGAAATTGTGCGCAATCTTGGCATGTTATATAGAAAGTTCCAAACCTGTTCCGTTGCATTCCGAACACTGTATTTGCATTTGCTGGATCAAGCCTGAACCAATTTTCCTTATGACGCTCTTAACACCAGCTCCACGACAATCTTGGCAGCTATATGATACTCCTTCCTTGCCACCACGACTACAAAAAAATCAGTGAGATTGGAATCATTTGAAAATATGGAGAGTTAAATTCAAGACTACTTGGAGAATCAAATAATAGGATTTAACTAAATAGGTGGTGAGACACAGATAATTGCTACAGTTCCCAAGTCAGCATTCGTTTTGACTCCTAGTAATAGCTGAACACCGATGTAATAGCTCCGAAAGACAGCAACTAAGAAGCTAAGCATTAGGAACCAAATTTAGAAGAAACAAAAATGTTCCCGTTTACTAAATGAAAGTAGAAGCAATCTTCAACCTTTAATACAAATATTTGCATCACCGTCTACTCGTTATTTTATGGTACTTATCTCACATTAATATTACACCATGTAACAGCTACTTCAAATCTCTGTCGATACAAAAATACCAAGTAAAAAAAATAAAGGCGTTATTGAAACTATATCAATTGATGAAACAGTTTCGATTAAAAACTAAAATCGGCATCTTTCCAAAGACAAAAAAATTGTGCAAATTACAGAATATCATAAAAAACCTTTCCAAGAATATTGCAAATATCATGTTTTAGAAAGATCAGTAAGCAATAAATAGTAAACGGTAAACATTCTACGAGATGCCTATGGACATAATACTTGAGGAAATCGTCTACAAACTTTTTTTTTGAAAAATTAAGTCAAAGCCTCTGTCTATAAGCATCTTTTCACGCTAATAATAATCCTAAGCGACATTCGAAGTGAAAACTACTAAAAATCTATTTCAAAAACAATCTCCAATCATTAGAGAAAGATTTTTCAGCAAAATAAAAAAATGCTTGAAATAGTGGGAAAAGAAGGATTTGAAATGTACAGCGAATATATGCAAAATATATATAAAGTATTGATATACTCTTAACTCACCCATGACAGGCACTGCAAATTATTCGCTTTGATAGCTGTAATTTGGATTTTTTGCCATTATAGAGATCTTCCAGAGATACTTTCAGTGGATGGGCCATGTCTTGACCACGCATTTTTCTCCGACGTCCACCACCACCACCGAAGAATGACGAAAGCGGACCACCACCAAAGAGGGTTGAAAAAAGATCTTCGGCACCAGAAACACCTCCTTCAATAACATATCAGTAACTAATTAAACTTACGCAAATATTTTTTGGAGGATACATTTTTCACTCACCACTATCACCTTCCTTGATACCGTCAAGACCTCTGGCATCATAAACTTCTCGCCGTTCCGGATTACTTAGCACTTCATAAGCAAATGATATTTCCTTAAACTTATCACCAGCGGATGGATTCTTATCGGGATGATGTTCCTTTGCCAAATGTCGATAGGACTAAAAAAAATTAAATAAAAATGTCAGCGGTACATTTTTCTGAAATGGACTAATTTCCGATAAATTTTAGTTTAACAGAATAGAAAAATTTTAACTTAGTTTATTAACACAACGAATCACTTCTCAATCGTTCTCTTCTATTTTTAGATTAAGGTCTTTAGTGTTAAAAAAAAAAGGAAAAAAAAAACCACTTTTTTAATTTCATCCATAGTAGCATTTGGTTTAACATTGAGGATATCATATAGCGTTGTATCCACTGGACCATTCATACGACCGCCACCATTCATTCGATGGAAAAACATTGTTGCCTGCTTCTCTCAAATCAACCTCTTCATAAAATAATTTAGAAAAAAAAAAAATGGAACTTATCTGTTCAAATTCGCAAATAAATCTGAAAACAAAAATATGTTCGATGAATTTAGGCCTTTTTAAAATCCTTTTTCGCTGAAATAATGCAACCATTCCGGACAACCGAATTTTCAAAATCCCTAGACAATAACGCTGTCGATCGACCTATAGAACAGCCATTTGAAATCAAAATGTCGAATTATGACGTGACACTATTTACTCTCATTGATACTATCATTCAGATACAGAACAATTTTAGTTTCAATCTAGATGGAAGTAACGAAGAAGATAGAGGAAAAAAAAGTACAGAATGAGTGAATTTGCTCATTTCAGCGAAGAAGCAGAAAGTGCTAAGATTTGATGAAGATTGTAGGAGGATTCATTGAGACTATAAGAGATCGATGATGGAATGATGACGCACGTATGGAATGGTGACACACGGATGGAATGGTGACGCACGTATAGAATGGTGATACACTTATGGAATGGTGACGCACGTATGGAATGGTGACGCACGTATGGAATGGTGACGCACGTATAGAATGGTGATACACTTATGGAATGGTGACGCACGTATGGAATGGTGATACGCGTATGGAGTGGTGATGCATGTTTTAGTTGAGTAACTTTTAAAATTCAATTTCTAATTGGAATAAGTTAAATTGCAGCTATCATCTTGACTTGACTAAAAGTCATCCTGCAACGAGGCAGTGCCGTACTGATTTGCACCAGGAACACACGATATTCTCCTCTTCATCGAATGTTCTAGTTCCAGTGCCTGTCTCATTGGCATTAGTTACGGTAGTGCATCGCTATGAGTCATATGGCATTTATTGCAGCTTAAAAATGACATCTAAGATGTAATTGATGATAAACCTGATTTGATTTTTACGTACGTGTTTGTCATCCGGTGCTCAGTTATTGATAAGCATTGTAAGCGTTGATTTTGAAAATTAAATCATCCGTAGATGTTATAATAATCAAAGTATATACTTGTATGACGAAGACAATGAAAATATAAAACTTGTTAAACATATGCTAAAGATAAGCCCCCGGAAAACATGATAATTAGGTCAGATATGTTTGTTTGTTTTTATAGGTAGAAGAGGCACTGTTGTTGCGTATTAACGCTCAATTTTAAGAGCGCTTACATAAGCATTTATTAGTTTGAAATTTTTTCTCTCATAATTTGTTTCAAAAAAATTGAAATAATTTGTACAAATTTCATTCAAATCAACAATTAATAGTTATTGTAAAATAGCACTTTTCCGGTTTTGGTTCTATTCCGGTATTTATCATCGATTTTCTTCGTCATTATTTCGAGCAAAATGAACAAGTTTCTGGGTAATTTCCGTTCACTGTCTACTAAAGTAATCATCACTATTATAAGCTGTTGACGTGCATACTGCAACATTTCTATTAATATTCAGACTTATTTGAAAAAATATTTGGGAATATGGAATGATTCTCATTTGTCAAATTTATAACTTCAAATGAAAACTCAATCGTTAATGTTCATAATAATTCTTGAACTTCAGAGCTTCTCAGTCATCCAATTTATACCATTATTGCTATTTTAAAAAAATTAGCCATAAATTTTATCTCTAACAAGATATCGTCTATTTTTATTCAAGATTTTAAAAATTTAAATTTTCTCCTCCTTATTCTTTACAAATTTATTGCATATGAATGAGAGAAGCTATTTAACTTTGATAGATACGAACATGTGAGATCTTCATTGCAATGAAATTGCTCACCCCAGAAAGCATAATTAATAGCTTCGCTTCGTTGGATATATACGTTGGATACGTTGGATACATATATACCTCCTTAAGTTAATGATTCATAATTAAACAATTTGAATTTAAATTTGATAGTCTGATAATATCGTATCCATTTTTACTTTTTAATATTGTTTGAGAAAGTTGAGAACAACAAATGTTCATAACTGACAAAAAAAATTCCTCAATTAATAGTCACAATTTTTCATTATTACTCAATAAGATTCAGTGTTGTATATCGATATAGGTATATTTCGTTTCGATGGATTTATCCATTTACTTGTATTTCTCTTTGTTACTTTCATTTTAGGATGTAACCTGGATCTTTTATTTTAATTAATCAACATGCATATTTTGCCTGATTCAATTTCTCATTACAAATCCAAAATTCAGCATCTATTCGAAGTTCGAAACAATATTTTACAGAGGATCTCTGAAACTTGATTAGCCGATGTTTAAAAGAGGAATTGGCAAATATAATCTTAATTGAGTATTTTGGCATTTTAAACTCAGTACTAGACTATTTTAAATGATAGTTTTTACAAAGAGTTCATCTGAATTTAAATATTTTTGGAACGCCAAACAAAAAGTTTTCGAATCTTTGATGAGAAGTTTACTCACAATGTAAGTAACACGACAATGTTGATTATTCAGCATTTGCTGGGAACATCACTTCCTTCCACTGTAATGCATTGAACTGATTGGGAGTTTAAGAATTCATAATTATATGAAATCAAATCATTTTCTAAACGATAAAATGATGGTGCACGAAGTGTGAGCAGTGACATATACTGAGTCAAAAACATGAGATTGCTTATATGTACATTAAAATTATGAATGGAAACTTGAACTTTTCGTGATACAATAAAAGTGATGAATATACAATGTTCATCATCCTCTATAGGTCACACAGTGAGATTTCCATGGTCTTGATTGTCGTAAATCACACTAAGGAATAGTTGTAAATGAAGCATAAAAACGAAACCTATTTTTCTTTTCATTCGACTATACTGTAAAATTTAATTTACATGAAGCTCAAATGGACGTTCTACAAAATATGGAACTAAAATATCTGGTGATCGATCGTTCTGGAATCTGTAAAGTTCAGTTTCAATTTTCTTTAACCGTATGATATTAATGTTAGATACACAATATACCTGCTATAAAGTGAACAATTTGAATAAATTTTCAGAACAGATTGCAAACTTCCTTTTGAAAAAAAAGGAGGAAAGAACGCTTCGATACATTCATCTTTTATAAGTCAGAAAAAAATCAAAAAAAGTGTCCCGGAAATTGATCTAATCTGTTGGCTATCCAATCTCAAAATAGGCATTTAGTCTGACAAAGCTACAAAAAGTTTGTGGCAAAAATACCATAATGATTATCATTTTTGATGAGTTCTGAAACAATGAACAAGTTATCCTCGGGGTGTTTCATTATAATGACTTACCTATACTTAATGATTGCTTTCTAATGTATGGGTTACTTAGTTGGATCCTTTAAGATGTACACTATGAAGTTTAGGAGAATCAAACATATCAGGAGTGGAAACAGAACAACTAGATAGCAATATGGTACTTCTGAACTAGTTTCTACCTTCACTCACCTTGAACACCATAAACAAACACCTGGACTTTGGAAATTATCGAAATTTCTTGCAAAGAAAATGCTCCCTGCCTTCGTTAATTTTGATCATAAAACATAGCAGAGCGGTGCTACAATAGAGATAATGATTGCAAACGAGGTCGAGGTGGCGTTACACAAATCTCGTCATCGCAGCAGGACATTGTTTTGTTACCGAATAAGTTCTACTCTATGCATTTCTTTTTATTAAACTGAAAAGCAAGCCTTCTTAACCGGTCGAGAAAATGAAGCCATCTTTAAATCTTAAAACAGATTTCAAAGATTGCTTGGCGCTTCATGTCGATAACTTTTCTAATAACTCAATTAATTCATCACTTTTTCTCTGTGGATATTCTTGATTATTAGCGAAAAAAGAATGAAATGTAATGTGAAAATTCTGGTAGGCGGAGGACGGGACATTTTCTAATTTTTACTCCTTCAGAGCAATCGACTGCTAATTATCCGTCTTGTCTTGAAGATATCAAATCTCCTTATCGATTTATTCATCTTTTGCACCCATAAGCTTTTATCCGAAATGACAAGATTGAAACCAACATAATATTGGATAGTGAAGAATCCAGCTTTTTTAATTATATGTAGTAAATTGACATCAGTCACAGCAAGATTGGACTGCTTGCTGCTCACTTTGGTTGTATCAATTTTTTGGCCACTAACAATAGAGAAACTCATAGCATTCAAGTGATTTTAAGTCATTCAAATGATGTCATTTCTTTGATGGATACTGCTTCACTTTTAACATTGCAGTAGTAATGCGTCTTATAAAACCAGTTCGTGAAGTATAAAGTCATCGTTTTATTTTTTGTTGTTTTTGATAAGTGAAATTTAATTTTTTCATTAAAACTATCAGTGTAGGATGGATTTCTCGTCCCCTATCAAAATTTTCCAGTAATTATTATATGAAGCTGTTATATTTTTCAGTAAGAAGGACAAGATATGAAATTTTTATTCCATATATACGATAAAAGAAAATTGGCATTATCTGCTAAACAAATAATTGCTTGTTTTTAGTACTTTCTGAAAAAGGTTTTGCTTCCGTGATCGAGCATCAGTGAAATATTTTGTACGGGAAAGGTTATATTCTCTGACCATCGGTCTGATACAACAACCTAACATCTTTCCTTATTCATTTGTACGCTATGGAAAGAGCAGATATTTGGCGAAATTTGACCAGTTGAATAGTTCGAAGAAAGAAAAAGTAATTTACAAAAACCTGATCGAGAAGTTGAAGTTTATCTATATTGAGATGATGGAATAAGTGAATGTCACCAAACAATCGATAAATTTGGAAGGAACAGGTGAAGATGTGCGGAAATGAGAAGGTACGTAATATTAACCAATAAAGTTAATTGTTAATTGTAATTACTGAAGACAGTTTTTTATAATTAGATCATAAATGGTACTGCTGTTATAGTTTATCTTTTAAATGATTCATCAAAAACTACTTACCATTTCCCACCTATAAATTCACAGAATCATAAAAAATCAAGATAATTAAAATAACTAAGCCTGCAAGTATTCGATGCAGAACAATCCGTGAAGATATTGTCAGCTGCGATATGTTGACTACCCAAATGCTCTTTAAATTAATTGAAATAAAGATTTGTGTAAATGATTTTACGTAGTGTCTTTCAAGTAGGCATTGCATCATTCAAAAGAACTATTGTGCATCTTTTGTTTCAGAAAAAATTTAATCATTTGAATGAAAGTTATACTGAAATCATAACAAGACCTAGTTATTACTTCAAGATGAGATTATAATCTTCCCAGATGTCTTTTCATGAAAACTATTAACTCGCAGAAAGATAAAAAAGAAAGAAAGGACTTGTTAATTTTTATTACTTGTATTAAAATCTATCAAATATTCTGATTCGAAAGTTTGCTTAATTCCAAATCTAAGATGGGAATTATTTATTAACATCGCTACTGACAAATTGAAATTATTTTCTTCAAGAATAAAAGAATTTTTTTAAACAGTTTCAACTTAGTGCAATGTCATTTAAAGAAACAAAAAAAAACAAAAATTCTTTCTGGATATGATTAGTTATCAGTGAGTTTATCAAGAAACCGTTGGTTCTCGTCTTGCTTCCTCCATAGCTTCAATCACCAATCATTTTCCAATGCACCTTTTTTATTCGACTTTATCTATTCCTCTTCCTTTATGCAAGTACAAAATTTTTGGATTCCCTGAAATAATCCAATCTGCTAAAAAAGAACTAGAGTGATCGACGTTAAATCAGTGTTGAAGAAATGTAAAAAGATAATCACTAACTTACGCGTATACACTTGCAACTGTCCCAGGTGTTACAAGTTTTCATTGCAATAACATATTTTTTGTCGAGATATTTGTTAAAGGGAATCACGCACGCAAATTCGCACACAATTTCTCAATGAATGCAAGGTTCAATCAATTTAATCTTAATCAATTTAAACCTATCTTCGAAGTCCCTTGTTTTTAAGCCAGTACAATTCAATTCATCAGCAGTGGCACCATATTTTTTTAACTAATGGTGCGTTCTATCAACATGTTTTTTCTTAATAGAATCAACCGATGTAAGTTCGAATTAGCTATCATTTAAGAGTTAAAAGATATTTCTGCAGCACTTCAATAATGTCTCTTTATTCCAGAGAAAGTATTGATGCAGATGTCAACGCAAGGTCATGCTTATATATTCATACTCTTGAACATCTGCTTAAAAGCGCTTGTTATTTTCTGCTAGGATCAACAGTGTTTCACTAATTGATAATCAAAATTTGTTCAACAATTACGCAATCAGTCAACAATAAGCGGAAAGTTTAACATTCTAGATTTAATGCAAAATAAAGTGTTGCATGAATGAAATAATTCCTGTTGTTGCTGCTTTGTTGTTGTTTAATTCTATCGGCAAGTTTATATTTCTATCAAACAAGTCACATAGACCGTTAAACTTTCGACTTAAATGATCATTTATTATGTGACTCCGAATAACCTTGTAATTTTATTCTTTTAAAGATCATACTTGAGTAACATTGGATATTGTTACTTTTGCAAGTATAAGAAAATTAAAGTTATTGATAAGTGTTTTTGATACTTTTATTTTTTTGGAAATTTGAAATACATTTAGTATAACCTTCACTTCACTCACTGCAAGGAACATAGTTAATACGGGGTCATCTTACGCGATCAACATGAGATGTATTTGCATGTGCATACATATTAACAGATGGGAATTGTATATACAATGGACAGAGATATGAGGTTTTTCAAATGAGTTCTTCATTTTGTTTCTTAGAATTCAAGGGAGTTAAGCAGTACAGTCCTATTAAAGCATTGCGTTTTGCTGTTCGTTTTAAAATTTTCAAAAAATGTTTGGCACCCATTTTGCTAATTTTTCTATTTTGAGAACAGTTTTTTTTTTTTTTTTTTTGTTGAAAAATTAGGGTCTGACAAGTTAATTGAGTAAAAATCATAAATAGAATCTTTCACAATGCTTTCCTGAGGAAATGCATCAAAGCTCAGTCTGAGTGTATCATTAAAATATCTTTCAATACGTCTCCAATACAATTTTACAGCATAACAGTATGCTTTAATTCTGCTATATAGTAATTTTTTCCGATACTATACATATTATTTATTTACATCTAATCATCGAACATCAGCGCACTCAAATCATAGCTTTATTAAATAAAGTTATTTACCATATCGAGTAAGGGAAAGTAGATGAATTCAAGTAGCTGATAAAGATAATTGTCATCCTCAACTATCTGTAGATTTTGTGCTCTTGTTAGAAACAGGAATTACATTCTCTTCTCAATGTGCGGAATTTATTCTAACTTTCGGTGACCGCTAATTAATAAATCATATTATTGAATCTAATTGGTTCAACCGCCATCTTTTTCAGCCATTTGTTTTTATACATGAGGTGAAGAAATGCGATGCGCTACAGGGGGTACTGCTACGTGGATATCGCTCAAGAGAAATGGTGCAGATTGACACTACAGAAGCGATCTGCAATATGTTCCAAAGATGACAATAGAAATATATGTTTTGACATGTCATCAAGACAATGATACCGCTCCTGGAGGGATTATAGTGATATCCATATCTCTTCTTTGACATAACCGATCCAAATTTTTGATTTCCAATTATGAGATTTAAGTAATTCAATAAAACTCCCTGATTAAAAATTTTGTATACATGATTTTCATACTGGCTATTTTTTAGTTTTAAAACCAAGCTAATTGTCAGCGTAAAATTTTCTCTGTTGCAACAAATTGCCACATTCATTGTAAATAACTAATTTCCCCGTTGATAAATAGGAGTGATTTTTAAAAGATTATTTTTAGAAAGAGCAGACGATTATCGAAATGTTAGTGAACTCAAAAATCTTATCAAAATTTGACAAGTTGACAACCCCTCAATCGGTTTACCCTCCAGATTGTCGCGTGGTTATGGGAATTACTGTAAACAAACTGATGTCTTTCATAGGCAGTGAAAACGATGTCTCTGTGGTCATCAAATCTGCTGCTAGTCCTGAAATTAATCGTTGGATACAATCTTGAAGGACATCCGTATTAGAATGACTGACCCTTGGGATTATTACAAAATAAATTTCCGTATATATTCAAAAATTTTCAAATCTCTTTCAAAAACTTTTGAATTCAAAAATCGAAAAATTTTGTCGCACCATTTGGTTTATATCTGATGAGAAATATTTCGGTATATCTAGTTTTGATCTATTCCTGAAGCATTATTCTGCAAGAAGTGTACTTTAAGAATGTGTAAAGTAGGAAGAAAAGCTTTCTTCATGCTTATACGAACATCATTTAACAAGTACATGAAGTCCATACATTTGCGAAATGCATTAAAAAATTCCTTCATTCCTGTGAAGTGATAACGACGCCGTTAAGACGTCTTTTACAGTTGATAAGAGTGGCAGTAATCAAGAAATCAGATAACTACGGTCAGATCAATTTTGCAGGAATGACACTGTGCATAAAATGGAAAGCCATAACGGTGTCGGAAAAACCGTAATGATGTCGGAGATGTTATTGCTGATAAATTTAGGACAAGAATAGCTGTCGATACTTTTTCATTTCCCTAAATACTTGTCGAAAATTCTTCCACTTGAGCAGCAAATATTTCAACAACATTCAATACGCTCTTCCAGCAACAACCATGAAGAGAAGATGAAGAAACAGCCTGATGCTTTCTTCCATTAGAGTTCAACAAAGGACTGCTCAAGCACCGTCTTCTGCTCCTTGTTAGAAATAGAAAATAAGCACTTCCGCGGTTAATATGGCTACTATTTAGATTTAAGTGAGCATACGAATAATAAAATTGACATTCTACTCAGTTTTATTGGCCATCCTCAGTGTTAATGGATCCGCTACTTTACTTAGTTTGCTTCTTTGTTAAAGGACTGTTTCAAGTTCTGGTCATTTATGGCCAGTTTCTGGTTTGCATTCAGGGTTGATTTTCATTATGATATTGAATGATATAATAGTTCAGCTTGGATTTCATGACAAATCTCATAAAATAAAGATGGTTAGGAGAGAGTAAAAGGAATATCTTATGCTCCTTGTAGAAATGGTTAAGAAATTGGTGGATGAGAAGCGGACGAATTGGTTCGATAGGGTTGCGTAACGTTACGTCTTGAGGCTGTAGGGGTCAACACCTGCGACAACCCGCAACAACCATCTGCACACTTTTTAGCAGGGTTACTGTAGCTAATATTATGGAACAAACAATATCAAATATTAACCAAAAAATGACGCTTGCTTTCCTGCCTTGTACCAACAACTTGAAACTAAGTTATACTAATAGATTTGACAATATACAATGCTTAATTGAGAGCTAATCCCTGTTGAAATTCAACAAAATTCTCCATGAATCATACAAATTTCACGGTTTAACTAATTTCAAAAAAAAAAATTGATTAAAAAAAGAACATTAAAAACATACTGAAACAGTTATTTGATAGAATTTAATTTGATATCTGAATCTTCCCGGCTTTGATCGCTTTGACCTCTGGAAGTTGCTGTAAGGATCTAACACATGAAGTGTGTTTATACAATTTTTTACTGCATAAATATGGTCCAGTTATCAGGAATCACGCGATAAAAAACGAAAACCATTTGGGAGTGTATGACTTGTAATTGAGAGCTGCTGGAATGGACAGAGCAATAGTTATGGAGAAGCATTGATAAAGGTACAGGTGTTCTTCAAGATTAGTATGAGATGGGTAAGAGGTATATAGGAACAACAAGATTTGGGGTTATTGCTGTATCATATAACACTTTTGATGCAATCGAACCACTCAGGTAATTAGTTGAAGATCATGGGCTAATTTTTTAAACCGGATTTGCAGGGTCAGTCATTTGATCTAATGAACGATTGATCAAGATGAAGATCCATTCGCTAATTTCTCGAGATTTAAATAAAACAGTCCTCCTGAACAGCATATGGATTGAATGACACTATCTAATAGCTTCCGGAAAGAGCGTAAACGTTTGTTGGTGATTATAACTTGTGGTGATTGCGAAACGTTGAATCATATAAAATTAAGAAATTTTATGGACATTGAAATTATTAAAAGTTGTCTCTATCATTGAATTTAGTGTGACAACACTCAAAAAAGTTGTTAAAATGCTCAGAAACTAATTCTTAAGCGTCTCTCGAAAGGTAGTGAAGAATTGTAATTGCTATCAGATGGCAGTTTAACTAATAAAAGCATTTTTAAATCATTGATTCATGAAACGTTACTGCGAATTTTAATAATGCTGTATCTTTTATGCTAAGTGTGACCATATGTGCGATCAAAAAAATTGATGATTAACAGCGGCAAATTCAATAATGAAACAACGCCATTAGGCCATTGGACATTAACATTCTGTAATCAATCATTCCCGTTAGCAAGAACCATGCACCGATATTTTGGTAAATCCATCTGTTTGATATTCATTTTGCATTCTCTAAGTATGTTGGACGTAAACGGCTCAGAATCAGATTTCAATATCATTACTTCATTTAGCCATATATCAGTTTTGAAACAAGGATTTTTCTCAAGGAATTCACATTTTATTTGCTGAAACGTTTGTGCTGAGGTAATCAGATGATTAGAAAATTTGCGACAACACGTATGGCAAATGTATGACAGAGACAGTTATTGGCGTTGTCGGGAAAACTGACAATTGCTTACAAGTGATTCTAAAACGAAGTTAGTTACAGGCTGGAGATTATTTGTCTTATTCAAAAGATAAGCTGAAATCTAGAAAGGTACTCTTTCAGTAGCATACATCTCTTTATGCACATTACGGCTTTCTCTTTCTCTTTTTCAGGATCTGGAAAATAAAAAGCAGTTATGCATGGACAGATCGACCAATAAGAAGCCTTATCCATGATGGGACGCCCCTTTACTTAATCATCTATACTGCTTTCTCCTCCAACCTAACCAGAAAACGTCTGATATGTTCAAGAAATCTGTATGAAAGGATCTGAAAGAGGGTCATATGTGAAAGATGAGGACCACTATTTGCTTAGCTCAACAGTAGTTAACGTGCTTTCAAAATTCATTCCCATAATTTTAATTCTTTGGGATAAAAATTATGAAATAAAAGGCTTTTAGACATTGGATTTTGCCAACTTCAAATTAAGGGGGAATATTTCTTTTGCAGAAATTCAAAAAAAATCCGTTTTCTTTGAAATACATTGTTGCAATTTTCAATGAGTTTGAACTTCAATGAACCATATTTGAATTTTGAACTTCTCTTTTCTTGTGCACTGTGTATGAAAGATTTTGCAGATAAAATATTCTACTAAAAGAATTGCATCTTTATGCAATTGAGCTTTCAAATTTCAGAATTGCTGATGTCGAACTGGTCATCGCCAGCAACAACACATGCCAAAATCTTGGATGAATGGTATTTTCCTCCAAGGTTGCATTCAGCTTCAGCCGTGAAACATGAAGTTTCTATCTCTTCTCCTAGCATCATTTTCACAAATAATTCTGAATCCGAACCAAAATTACTTACTTCTTTCTTACTATCACACTTGACATTACCCGCACGACCGTCTATCGATCTACCTAGAAGCTCTCTAACAAAATGTATTAATACCGAAACACGCAGTGAGTTATAAAATTTATTTTATAAGGATAGCATTTACAAGTTACAACGTTAGTGCTAGTATAGATAAAATAAAAATTAGAAGTTTTTGGAAATTTTTGCCAGTTTTCTTTGCTTTGTATTTGACATTTATTTTGCTTCCATTCCAGATGTTCATTATTTTATATTTTGTACTCATATGAAAACTTTCTCAGCTGTTCATTTAATTATTGATTCTGAATTTCTTTTATCGGTCTGTCTCGCCGTTTATTTATTCATCATTTCATAATTTATGCATATTTTTGAAAATACATAACGAGAAGATAAAATTCCGTGAATTATAGTAAAACTGTTTTCTTGAAGAGAAAACTGAGAAGTACCTGATTTTGCCAAATAAGCATGTTCCGATTCTTCTGAAAAAATGTTTCTTTTTCTATCGTAATACCATTTTCAGATTCGGCACCACACTTAAGTATGCATTTGCTAGATGGTTTTGGAAGGACAGAAACGGTTACTCATTCACTATGTTTACCCAGCACTTCAAGTAACGAAGAGGGCTCGTCAAAAAATAAAAAGGTTTTTAAATCAATAAGTAATAAACTGGTAACTGTTCCGACTTGATTGCATAGTGTCGTAGACAAGAAGAAGTGAATAATTATTATTAATTATTAGTAGACGTAATTGAACAGGATAGTGTAAAGAAAAGTGATTCCACGAGTTTCAACCCGAAACATTTATAAGGATGGCTGATCTAAAATGACTAAATAATGAAATTAACCATATTGATAAGCTTTTTTTGAGAAGTTATAAGTCTGAGCAATTGAGCTGGAAAGAATGAAAATAATAAACTCACTATAATTCTTAACCATGCTTCGTAAAATTCAAGTTATCATTTAAAAAGCTTTTATATACAAAATGATAAATTTTCGCTATCTTTTTTATATTTTGAATTGGAAATAACCACCATATTGCTATACTTCTATCGAAAAAATATTTTATTTAAGCTTGGTAAATTAGAAAACATGAGCAGTATTCGCGAAACTTCGCAGATCTAAATAATTGAGATCTTTTCACACAAATTGAGTACCTGTCTGGTACATGCAATACCAATTATATTCTCATGACACCAGGAAGGAAGGAAATTCAGCTTAAGAACTGAGCCATTGCAATAGCCACTATTTGCACCTGAAAGTATTCCCTTTCCTTCTTTGTCTATCCGTTCAATCGTTAGATCTTACCCGGAGAATTTGTTTGAAGCTAAACAAATAGTTCAGAGCAATACAGAGCATTTATCCATTGTGTTGTATCCTTCATTAATTTCAACCTCTGATGTCATAATAATGAGCGGTTAGATGGAGTGGAATTAATCTCATCTCACCTTCTTGATAAGCCTTTTAGGTTTGTGATTTTTCAAACGTGGTAACAATGAATGACTGTATAGTCCTGGTAATAATTTTCATTTCCTGATTTCTTAGTAAAGAAATGAGTCATTAGTTTTATTGACAAGTTAATTTTGCTTCAAATGTTAACTGAATAATATTTGGGCGTTAAAGTGGCAAATTCCACACTGAATTAACAAACGAAAGATTAATTCAAAATATTGAAAGATACCAATTAAGAATAAATTGTACTGCAGTACCATTACTTTTTGACAACTTATTTGCTTATCCTCTGAAGCAGAAACTTTAATGTTGGAGAGTCAAAAGTGTATGGTCATTTTTATCTATATCTATATTTTTGTTTATATCCACTAACATCTTTATATACTAGGAAGAAAGATTATAGAAGATATTCATTTTATGCATTTAACAGGATATATTTGTTTTATTTAGAATTAAAATAAGAAAAAATTTAAGGTTGCGGTTGACATTATTCATTATAGTTTTACATATTTTAGGCAAGAACTTGTAAAGCCGATGCATTTTCAATAGAAAATTTACTGGCTAAAACAAATCTATCCAGAACTACCATAAATGTAAAATTATCAGAAAGCATTTTTCCCAAGGTGAGCAAGTGTTTTGGGGAAATTTTGTGTTTAATTCTTAAATTCATGTTAACTTATTTTAATGTTTTTTAAATGGAACTTACTACTTCAAATGTTCAAATTTGCGAAGGCGGTACGACAAGATATACACTTGATGCTCTGCAGTCAACAGATGGACGATCAAAACGTAGGAAAGGATTGAGTGCTGTTAAGGAGGTTCATTTTACAGCTCACAATTCAATATATTTAAATTTTATAGTAGCATGAACTTATTGAAGTTCAAAAAACAAAGTTCAAATTGTGATAAAGAACTCATTGAAGTTCAAAAAACGAAGTTCAAATTGTGATAAAGAACTCATTGAAGTCCAAAAAACAAAGTTCAAATTATGATAAAGCTTCTATTAGCACACCTATGATGAACAGATATAATCACTTGTATCTCTGAATTTCCAAGCAATTTTCTTTCAGATTGTGATATATGATATGAAATAACGTGATCAAGACAGATAAATATTTTTATAATTTTTAGGCCACTCAAATAACAGGCAGATTAATTTGTAATCAATGCGGTAAATCATATGCAACCACTTCAAATTTATCACGACATAAACAAACACATCGACCGTTGGATAGCCCCTATGCGAAACAATGTCCAAACTGTGACCGCATCTACGTTAGTATGCCTGCGCTCAGGTACAGCAATATTGATTTTCACCCTACAAATAACATCACATTAGTTTCAGATTTCCACTGAATCTAGAGTTTACGAGAAATAGAATAACAAAATTTTATTCAAAGTTTTTCCGTAATTTTTACAATGTTGTAGGAAATTAACATCATTTGCTCCAAAACATGAATTCAGTTATAAATTAACAATCTTTGAACATTTTTTGTATCGATAATTTGTAGTATGCACATGTTGACACATAAAGCAGCACACAAATGCACGCAATGCAGCAAAACATTTTCACGACCATGGCTTCTACAAGGTCATATGCGTGCTCACACAGGTCAAAAACCGTACGGTTGTGCACATTGCGGTAAAGCTTTCGCTGACCGTAGCAATCTCCGTGCTCACATGCATACTCATTCCGGTAAACCTTTTTTTTTTCTTTTATTCTAACTATTGATTTACGTTTTTGAAACCATTTTACGTACTTTTCGAAATCTTCAAGAGTTAAAATCCTCAATTTTTTGGCGAAGAAGATTAGAATTGTGAAGGAATGTTGCAAACAGTGCAATGTTTAGTTAGGTCTAAATAAGTAGGATTAAGTAAGCTACAAGTCTCTTTAGATTCTTCTCATTTTTGCATGATTTAACGAATATTTTAACTAATAAATTATCATACGCTTCGCTGTGCAAGAGATAATATTTATGTTGTCCTCTTCTTAAGAATTATCGACCAATCATTTTCTGTTTTTTTTTAAGCCAAAATAAGTAATTCACCCGATATAAAATCATAAATTGCTGGAAAATCGAAACATCTTCTATTCCTTTTCATCCCGTTTTACTCTAATACAGTTTTGTTTTTTTGACTAGTCCCCTATTATATCCGTAATCAGTTTTTAGTTCTGAATTTAGACATTGATTTAAAAAATGAAAAGATGTTAAAATTCCCTGACTGAGCAACTTCATCATCTATTTATTATCGATAACTTCTTTTATATTAAGAATCTTTGTTGCAGGTATCAAGAAGTACGATTGTCCTGGTTGCGGGAAATTGTTTGCGCTGAAAAGTTATTTAAACAAACACATTGAATTAGTATGTCCTATGCAACGTGCACTACGCAATCGACATGTGACATCGTCACAAACTTCGTCAGTGACAACATTGGAATCAACATCAGAAAGTGGTGCAATATGAAGCAGAACATTTGCATTTTTCACTTGCTAGTGTTAACGGTGATAAATATTCCATTCAAAATGAAAGCACGGAAGTGCAAAAACAATGAAACAGAGGCAGATTTTTCGTGAAAATTTTCCGCAAAAATAGCTGAAATTACCTCAATTTGAGAAAAATTCAAATCTGAATGAGAGATAAACAAAATATCATAGAAAGTAAACTGATATTGAAAATAATAAAAATCCAAATAAACTACTAGGATTGCATCATAACATATCATTCCTTAGATATTTTACATAACGTTATAGGGGGAAATGGAATCGGAAAAGGCAATCCGATCTGAAATTTCTGATTATAAATCACACTTATCCATGCAACCATTCGTTAACGCACCGAAACAGCAAATAATACAAACGGCTTTGCCACTTATTAACCATAAAGTCATTTCTCTTTATCCAACGATCTCAGCTTTGGTGCATCCATATCATAGAGAATTTAGCTATTAGACGAGATTTCTAAGTGACCTCGACAGTTAGAAACACACTCCATTTCAATTACATCTCTATCTAGCACTTATTTGAGCCGTGAAAAAATCAGCAACAAAAACATACCGGAAAGTATTTTATGGTATAAAGAGTCATTGGAGAGAAATTTAGTTTCGAGTTTTGAATGGGTTAGTTTGTCATATGCCATTTGTCTGATGATAAGTCTAATTATCAAACTTGAAAGCATTGGATTGCGTCATTAATGAACAAATTAAAAATTATTCTATGTTTCTGAAATTTTAATTAGTTTTGGCTTATCAAATATTTAACAACTGCAATAAAAATCGAAATTCTTGAAGTATATTTCAATTCGCATTTTTCAAAAATTTCAAAATTTTAAGTTTTCCGGATGAAATAAGTCGAGCAGAAATATTTTGTTATGTAACTTACCACTTTTCAGGAAATTCCGGAACACATTTTCAAAACACAATAGACCATACGGTTGTTCGGCGATTCTGAACTCAAATTATTTAGAGGTAACAGATAAAACCGACAAATAATACCAGAAGTTGCAGTCAACGCGGTCAACGTATCAACATGCTAATTATAAAACTTGCATTATGTCATAATTTCCACAACTTTTCAGTCTAGAATAGTACTAAGTATCAAATTTTCCAAGTTTACGAATCTTCTGACTCTACCAGTTTGATGTCCTATCTGATACATAGTGCATATTAGTATTTCAAAGGGAAGGATAGAAAAAGAGCAGACCTCAGTGCAAGCGACTTCTTTTCAGTCTTTTATTCAGACAAAAATACCAAGAATAACGCAGAGTTGACTTTGCAAACAGAATCAATATCACAAAATGTCTGGTGTGAGATCCAAAGAGCAATGATTTCTGGATCAATTATCCTTGTAAATTAAGAGATAATATGAAGAATATCTTCACTCAGTTTTCCGTGCAGTACATTTCCGGAACACTGTAATGGAGTTCAGCGAATTAATAAGCAATAAATTGGATGCAATGATAGTGATAATAAAATTAACGGGGATTGAATTGCTGGCAATGCTTATGGCAACAATGGATAACAATGGATAACGATGCTACTTAGACAATTACTTGCTTTTGTGAGATCATTTTTCATGCTATGACACATTAGACTTTTTTAATATCGATTCCTTGAATTGATTTTCCTGAAATCCCTTGTAAAGTTCATTCAAAACTTATGCAAGTACTCTTCATAGCATACTTTCAATTCGTTTCAGAATGTTTTCTGAGTGAAAGTGAGAGGCAATGAGAGGCAAAATTTTTTACGTTTTCAACCTTTCAGTGATAGGCAATAGAAATTGTATCACAAAATGAAAAAAGTTTAACGAGATCAATGTTAGTATAAGGAATTTCTTTTTTTCATTTAAAAAATAAATTTCGTCGATATAATTTAAAATAGATAAAATATTTACACAAAAGCTATCACTACTTCGCCAATTTTATCTTTTTTTTTTTTATCACGCTGTTCTTTTATCTCTTACGATCATTATGAAATACACGAATTTTAGATTTCATTGCCAAGATCTGAGCAATTAGAATTCAAAATTTTTATTGTCAGGAACTGAACATGATTTTTCACTGGCTAAATAATGATGCCATAATGAAGTATATCACAATTAGGAATAGGAATTGTAATCAAAATTGAATTGATTCAAGAATCAAAAACTAATGGAAAGTTTTCAGCTGTTGAATTGTAATCAGAAATCAGAATTGAAATGTTAATTCTGGAATTCTTCTGAAATCCAAAAGAACCAGCATTTTGGTAAAACTTCACTATTTTCTCTTAGACAACCATCCTGAAAGCTTTCCAGCAATCTAATATTTTTTCCACAGTTCTCTCTACTCCCGCTATTATTGATTTTTTGCCTGAAATCGAAATTAATTCAGAACTTGTGATACTGAATGCAGCCTCAAATTTAAATATACAGCAAAGTTCATAATTGCGCTCAGTTTTATGTCCCGACTCAAGGCTGATCCGAGATTAGTCAGAAAAAACATCTCTACGATTTATACTGTTGCAATTTCCAAAAAGATATCATAATGAGCACATCTTTTAATTAAAATTGTATCGTGAAATCATTCCACAACACGTTCACATGCTAGGATTACAAACGGAAAGTGCTTCCGGACAAGGCATTGGATCCGGATTTTTGTTTTTACCATTGTTGCACTTGCAGCACTGGATTCATCACATCATTGTCCGGTCCGTATAGCCAGCATGGTCTACTATGATGTGACAAAATGAGCCATGACCAGCAAACATGTCATTAACTATCTTTTTCATAGTCTGAAATACCGTATGAATGTAAAGGTGTGGAAGTGCATCTGAAGCGACGATACTTTTGCGACAGTTAAATCTATTTGACCTTTAATAAAAACCAATCAGTCTTATAATGAGAGTTAACGAATGATCCAGACAGAATACCATAGACAAATTCTTTATTTCTAATTTGTGGCTTATGTTGGGAATACATATGCAAATATCATATAAAATATCACATCGTATCATGCCATCGTATCATGAAGCTTTTTTTGTCTATTTGTGCATTTTCTACTAACTTCTCAATATATACATTTTATCGTCCTGAGGAAAGACATGAGGCTTTTCTCCATTCATCATTTAATTTATTTTATAAATATGAATTGCCTCTATTTACTGATGAAGAGTTTTAGTAATTTAATTTTAAGAAGTTCTAGTACAAATTTGGAAATTCTTTTCCATTAAAATAAATTTGCCACAATAGTACCAGTAAGACCATTCAATACAAAGACAGTGAAGTAGGAACCATAGCAATTATCCATATATACCACCATAAATCACCTGAAGCACTGAATAATCGAGAAAAACAAAATTTGACATAAGAATGAGAGGATTCAACTTCAAGACTATCGACCTGTGACTCAAAATAATTGGGTTACATTTGAAAAAAAAAATCTGCACTGTTCAGACAAATTTCCATGTTTGAATTGAAATATTAGTTCATTTCCAAATCAACAAGTATTTGTGAATCTGCACCAAAAGAACCCTCAAAATTTTATTTTCTCTGATAGCGCATCCGTAGAATTCATAGATAAAATAAATATAAATGTTAAAGCTTACGTGACCGAATTTATTGCAAAGACAGCCTAATTTCCGATCAGGCGAATCTTTAGCCGGAATTAGAAAGTCAAACGAAAAAGCGGTAAAAAGAACCAATATTCGAAGTAGCTCATAAGAATGGTCAGAATTTCTTTGCTTTTGTATTGTCACAGAGGTTTGAAAAGTTTTGAAATGAATCATAAAGGCTCTTTAGCGATTGATTTGAACAATGATCGAAACTGATGAGAAAAATGCATTCGTTTTTATCATATTTTCCCATTGATTCATGTTATAGCATTCATCTGCCAAATTATCATATCACCACCGCAACCTTCAGAATATGCCTAATTAAGAAAAAAGCGCAGGCTTCTACAAATTTCTTCACAACGTATTAATTTTGATCGAACACTTCTCATTAGTTTAGATATAAGCGGCCTTCATAATTATCACCTAATAGTAGCTCCATTTACAAGCACTATTGCCATTACTTGATAGCTTCCATAGTGATATTCTGATTTCATTCTAACATGCTATCAGAGTAAATCAACGAATCGTTGAAAGAACACTTAAACCGTCTACAGGATATTATGGAGTAATTCAAGCAATTTCTGGACCTGATAATGCTTTATCCGGAAGGAGAAATCAGTGTGTGCAAGAAAACAAAACTATAATGCTCTGCTTTACTTATGCATAATGCATAATGTAAACAACAAATAACTGATGAAAAATCATCCTGTTTACACAGCTTTAGTATATTGTTTACATCAGTAAAACTGTTAAATATAATTACATAACACAATAATAATCCACGGTTTGATATGATACTTAACTAAGAAATAATTTCTCAGGAAAATACATTTTTCAATAAAAAAATTGAATTAAATTCCCACAGATGGCAATACTTCATGAGAATTTCAGACCATAGCGCCATTTCAGACTATATTGCCATTTATAGCAGTCAATTAACTTTACAAAATGATGGAGGCTCTAGATCTAAGATACTAAAAGATAAAGGATCATCATCTTTTTCCTCATCTCTCGATTTACTTCCTGTGACAGAGGCATTTAATTGCGGTAGGAGTTGCGAATGAAAATTCCATGCATCTCCCCAAAAACTCTTTACCATTCCAAAAACTCTTGTAAAAAACTGAAAAAGGAGTTGTCGACCGTTGCTTATTTATTGAATTGTTGATGACATGCCAATAAAATTTCATGAGAAATAAAGTGACTTATATTTTACTCTTGACTTATATTTTATTTTTGAAGGACAAGTGAGGTGTGATAAGATATAAGTCAAAAACCTTCTATTAAATCTTGATTAATTAAAATTATATAGAAACGAATCTTGACAATAAATTTAAGTCTATCAAATTCATTAAAAGGGACTAATGACGAAGCTATCATTTCCTCACTTACCATAATAACTAAATAGATCAAATGAAGAGAAAAAATTACCATAACGAAGAGCAATTTACCTCTTGAATGCGCCGATATAACTGACTGGACCATTGTTCCGTCTTATTAGTGAACTTATTTAATTCGTCTCTCTGTTCCTCCGTTAAATTACCAATCACTTCACCATTGATCGAAAGGACATTATTCTGCAAAATAAAGTTCAATATTTCGATTATTATTTTTCCTGCCTATTTAGAGATCAAGAGACACGGAGACTGAGTAAAAGTAAATGAGCAATTAAAAATACCCCAACAATGTGGCCAATCAAATCACTACAACTTGGCATATGTAAGTTTTTCTCAGCTTAATATTTAACAGATTACTTCTTCTCAGAATCTATGAATCACTATCATCTCATAACTTCACCAATTACTAAAACAGTCCTCTAAAGAGCATTCATCTCTGGGTTTTGTATCAATAGTTGGGCGCAAAATAAGTATAAAATTTTGTTTCTGAGTTCTCAATTTTTTGTAGACTATCAGAATATTGAACATTCATTTTATTCAACCTGAACTTCGCAAACGGTATTATTAAATTGGATGATGAACGGAGCAAATGAATCAGACAATGAACGGAATAGAGGCATTCCTTCGGTATGGATGACAGCGCCGATGATAACCAATCTAAAAGTAAAGCATAGTAAGAAACAGAAATATAATTAAAATTAATTCAAGGAAAAATCCTTATAAATGGATTAATCGACTGATTTATAGAAATATGAAAAGAAATTCACTTACACGACGTAGAATGTTGGTGACATGATGATCGTGGTAGAACTGTAACTAAGATGTCTTTATCGTAAATAAGTCGGAACAATTAATAATATAGTAATATGCTACGTTTAGTAATAGGCTAATTTAATATGTAATATTTCAAATGTATGTAAACTTTCAAACTTAAAGGTAACTAACGATTGCAATGTCACGGTAAAAGGCAAAAAAATATCATAATCATCTGTTGTGTCACTGCTATCAATGACAAACACCACATGATTACAATACAAAACAAGCAAGAATTTCAGCCATTTCAAACATTATGTTTGCCAAAAATAGGCAACAACCAACTGTTACCATCGAATGTTTAACAAATACTATAGTGAAATTAAAGCAAGATGAGGCATTTGTGCATGAACCTCCAGCATGAATTACTCAAACTTCCTTCGAGTCTCAAGCAATACATATCAAAATCACCAGTTATGCAAATAATAGGCAACTATATGATTCAAACATAAAGACAATTTGTATCTCAGATTAGCATGTAATATTTCAATGTTTTGTATGGAAGCTATTCTATCTCAAATGAAAATTCCATTCTCTTTTTCACACTCTTCGAAATATCTCATATCTCTGCCCATCCATTTTGTTGATAATTGAAGAAGCACAAGCTTTAAATCCAAAATTCTCGTAAATATTGCTACGATAAAGTATTATCAAAACATTCCCTTTTTCTTAATTGGATATTCTGTTGTTAACTTCTGTTTTGTTAATAAACAAGCAAAAAAAGAAGCCGAAAAGATTAAAGAGCATGAAGCTCATTGAAATTTGCTCATAAGATGAATTCGAGAGAATTCAATTTCAAAAAAAATTTACGAAAATTAGTTTAACATTAGACAACCATTAGAAATAACTCGCACCACCAGGAATATTGGAGCAATCGATCACGTCAAGTTCCCTGTTCCTTAAATGAGTTCATTTTTATCCGTGAGTTAAACACATAAAACTCAAACCACTGAGCTTAATTTCACAGTACTTAATAGCATCTCGTAGTAACAAGAAAAATTACGCAGCTTTCAAATCCGAGAAATATTACATCTATGAAACCATAGTTAAAAAATACACCTATGACACTATAATATCATTATTTTCAAGATTGAAAAGTATGCTTCACAACTTGCTGAGAAGCAAAAAGCATCAATTTTGTGAAGAAATAGAAAGTTCTAAATCCTAATTAGGCAAATATTGCTGATTCTTGACTCTTCCGCAGATTACTTACTGATTCAATGCATGTCAACACAATGACTTGCAATACAAGCCATGCTATCTCAATTAATACGACAACAGGTGCATATAATATGTGTAAAGGCCAAAAATTTAATGACTAAAAATGCGGTACTTGAAGCTACTATGAGTAATGTTATCCAGAAAAGCAGTTGAAGAAATGGCCTAGCCGTCATGAAGCCGTTGCGTTGCTGTGGTTGCATATCTCTGTTTTAGTTGCAACGAAATTTTTCAAAATCCAAATTACGTCCATTTCCAAATTACTGTAGAATAAGCAAAAGAAAGTACGATAACTGAACTTTATTTATATATGAAAGTTGTTGTAATCCAAATAAGCACGAACAAATGCTCATGCAAAATTGCATCTACAAATTATAGTTTTCCACAAAGACTTGAAAAAATAGGAAAATCTGAGCTGTAACGAAATAAAGTGAGTTCGTGAGTTCTCATCATGAACTATCATTGGTGGAAAATAAAGTAGTTAAAGTGCGAAAGGGCATCTTATATCTCAAAACACCATGAAAAATTTTTTGGAAAGCAATTTTGCACCAATGAAGCCCATCTTACCGAAGAAACTTATGCAACAACATCATAAGTTTAGCATATTTATTGAGAGTCTCAAAAAAGGTGCTTATTGTGGAAAATCTTTCCAAAAACTAGCCCAAGGCTTGACAATAAGCCCAAATCATTCTAATTAACGATAAAAACTGTAGCAGTAAAAACAGAATGGAAGGCTCAGAAAGACATTTCAGGAAAAATATCAAAGCAGAAAAATTTAACCTTTTCTTTTTTGCAAATAAGAAGCTTCTCTTTGTCATCCCTTATAGCGGAAATAGAAAACAAAGTTTTGTCTCTAAAATATCAACAAAAGAAAATGTATTAAAAGATTCCTTTTTAGAAAGTTAAATTCTAGTTTAAATATTTCTGCCTTTTTGTCACCTTTAAGAGGAAAATGATTAAATGCCGAATGACAATTGTGGAAATATGAAATTCAGTAAAAAATACGACAGTTAACATAAAAGAGAAATTTTTCCAAACATTCAGTGGTGCACTAGGCGAACATAAAGGGCCAAAATATAGTGCCGCAGTGGCTCGTACAATACGTGCCTCATTGAATCCAAGGTTGGTATAGAGTCTAACCATGGTGAATCGTGCTAAAAAACAGAATTTACTAGACGATTGAAACAAAGTTTACGAAAGGGAGGGGAAATATTTTTAATCAAGTTAATTTTTCGAGAGAAATGGATACGCTAGTAAACGGAGCTAAAAATGCTTAAGGGGTAGATTAAACAAATTCAGCTATTCAGAGTTCTACGGAAGACTCAATTATATCTCCCGTGTGATCGACTCTGTAATTACGACATTACCAATAGATATGTTGAAAGTCAGTGTCGTTTGTAGTAAAATAACGACATACCTCAAACAGAGAGATAGCGATGGCAGTTAACAGAAGCCAAAACAATAGTAATGAGAAGAATGTTTTGGCAGCAAATGTAGTCGAAATGAAAGAACGCCTTGTGATAACTCCAAGTTTCGCTTTGTTTGTTAAAACTTGGGAGCTAGTGGCAGCGATATTATGATCATGTTCTAATTTTTCGAGATGTCTATGTCTATTAATATTGCATCCAACATCATCTATTTTCGTCGTCGATGTCGTTGTAAAGACCGTACAGGAACCAGTACTAGGACTAATAGGTGCGCTGGCGTATAATGGCTTCATCGCATCCAACATCTCTTCAAATGAGTCTTTAGCTGGCAACTGCATTCCAGAATCAAAGGTCCCAAACTGCAAAATTACCATAATTTGAACAAAAGTTTCACCAACAATCACTGAAAGCTATTTAAGCACTTCTGTGTTTGTCAGTGACTGTATGGATTATCAAAAAATTTACAGATTCTTGTAAATTCTTTCGAAAAATTCTTACTATTTTTCCTTACATTTCCTTACCCAGAAATCTACAAATTTATTTTTGCTATCTAATCCAAAAAAACATAGTAACTAAGGGCTTTAAAAAATTAGCAGATTTAATCCGACAATAATGTTCCGTTCTCAGCACAAATTGCTTAATACAAAAGAATCATAAGAATATGTAATGAATTAGATTGTATTTATGGTCACAAGTGGTTTAGGAAAGAAATACACTGAAAGCAATAAAAAACCATGCTGTCACTTTTTGAAAATTCTGTGCAACTATTTCTGTAGGATGTCTAAAAAAATAAACAAATCTTAACCCAAAAATCTATAAAACTAAGAATTTCAATATTATAAATATGTCCCTCATATTTCCTACTAATTTTTCACTCCCTCAATTTCACTCAGATTAATGATAAAGGATATTCTATATAATAGAAGTTCATTAATCACATCCGCGAGCATGTGACTACAACATATAATCAAGAACAATTAGTCTAACTGTTAACACAAACAAAGTTAGGTCACAATAAACATGAACTTGATAGTTAACGCACACAACAATCTAGCAAAAAGAAGCATTATCTAAGACAAATATCATGTGAGCATTGATTTTATCATACCGTCTGTGAAGATAATGGTTCTTTCCGCACAAGATGTATAATAAATGTTGTCTGAAATAAAGCGACCAAAATTCAAGTATGTAAGGAAAGCTTCAAAATTCAATTCTTAGAAATTCAAATTTCAGATATGATTAATTGTCAATCCCATAACACAGCCCGCACAAGTTATCAGTTAATCACTTCAATCTTCGAAATACTGCAAGCAAAAGTTTATACACGATCTTTCTCTAGCACCTAAATTGGATAACGCTCCTATCCCATCTTCAGGAATGCTACAGTTCCATATCTATTCAAAAAAAAATGTTAAAATTAATGATCAACATTAATTATTTAAATCTCTATTCTGTTCAATCAGACACACTTTCCCACTAATTTCTAAATAAATTTCTAAATTTTTAAAAAAATTAAAAAAGCGTGTGAAAAAGGAACTGAACTTATAACCCGAACAGCTGTCTTCTGAATCTTTTAAGAGAAACATAAACTGTTCTAAACAAAGCAAGAAATCCGAAAATTTTGAAGAAATTTGCAGTGTTAATTGCAGATGAAATGTGAGAACACAGCAACTTAGGAACATATTACTAGAATAAAAGTGAATAACATTTACTATGAAGTTAATAGCACGCTCATTAGAACTTAGCCTACCGTATTCTCGGAACATGAGGAAATGTCAGCGGTTGAAGTTTCGGCTATTGGCAGTAAATCCACTTCACTCATCACAGTATTATTTGAAGTTATTCTTATTGCATTTTCTTCCTCCATATTTTCCGGTATCACTGGAGTTTCTAAATATAAATCATCCAACCTATATTTGTGCAAAAATCTTGCGTAATCGCAAGGATTAGAGCGGGCAAATGGTTCCACTCTTTGAAGTGAAAGCGCTATTAAATTTAAAAATTCCTATGATTATTAGCAGCGTTAAGAGACAATCTCATCTGATGTCTCATCTCAGTTATGAAATATGAATACCAAACACTACTTACCTTCGGAGAATTTCTCACTACTGCGAGCAGTTAGAAGCAAGTTACGCTTGTCACCAGTACTGCAGGCATGTTGTCGCGGTGCCTGGCGGAGCAGTGGATATCTGGTAAATCTTGGTTGAGGCCCATCGCGTTTACCAGGCCCTTCTACTTCAATCTCGTGAAGTACTCTTAATGTCGGAAAACGGAACGTTGAACCACGAGTCAACAGGGGTATGCGAGGCCTGTAAACAGCATTTATATTTATTTATCCATCATTTTTTTAAATGACTGATACAGAAATATTTGACTCATACTAGTCCCAAAAATCTGAAAAAAATTTTAAAACTGACTTTGAAAACTTTGGCTTAATATGCTTGGCGTCATTTTCAGTAAAAAAAGCTTGCTGTGACAAAATATGACGCCAAAGATGTTTCGCAAACATTCCTGACGAACAATAGAATTTCAGTACGTTTGCCTTTTTATAGGGCTTGATATATCCCTAAAAATAAAAAAATAATTCTTAATGATTGAAGCATCTGGTGTAATAACATCGCTATAAGCATATATGATGCCAAACAAACAAGGAAATTCAAACTCTAAGTATTAAATCCACATATTATTTCACATTCCATCAGACCATAAACATTCTTCAACTAAAGGCAAAATCAAGATTCCAAACTAACGCCATACATTTCTTACACTGGAAGTGGATTTCAATGTCTCCGTTATATGCTGAAAATAGTGACATAAACTGATGAGCAGTACAATTCAGCTTTAATAGAAGTTATCAAAAGTAGTTTGAAGACTTACTTATTTTTAGAAACTGAACTAGAATGAAAAATTTGTTGATATGTCCTTACTTATTTACAGAAACTTTTACGAAACGTACTTCATTATCAGAGGGCGATAAGTAAGGCGATACATAAGATGGCACCGGCGTTATCATGATCTCTTTTCCAACATAATCCACTTTTTCTAGTTCATTCCTAGAAATAAATCACTGATGCTGAACTATGCACAAACTTTCTTGTTGTTACATGGAATGTGAATGCAGGTAGATAAAATATGTAAAAAACTTGAATCATACAGCTACAAAGAGACTCCTCCACTGATACTTCCGCTTTATTACAAAGCAAAGTTGCGAATATGTATCATTTTTTAATTTCCCATTCAGAATACAATTCAATAAACATTTGTTAATAATTATGTTCGCCTCGATAAGATGCACGCTTTTTAAAAAAGAATGAACAAAAAAATAAAAAACCGGAAACTAAAATAAAATAAACAAGGATAAATTAGCAGTCAGCCCACGCGACTGTAGCAGCCAGTATGATGATCAGAGGCAGTTGTCAAGATAAAACAAACCATGTGATTTGATGAATCATTCGGCTGATATGATAAATGTAGATACCGCGATATGTAACTCCGATGTACATTATCTGTTTTTGCTTATTCTAAAAACAACTTAATATTTCAATAGAAGCAATCAATAGTAAATAAAAAACAAAGTAAAAAACTCTAAAACTATAACCAAGCATTAAAGAAATTAAAGAAATGACAACAGCACCACTGAAATATTTACCATCACAGTGAATGGGTCAAATCCATAAGTGTCTAATTTAGATGCTCGTTTCAAAAATTCCATTTCCGCTTCTGCCGGAGTGAGTCCTCTGTGTAAAGAAACTGATCAAAAACTTAAAAAGGAATTAACAATAAATGTGGCTCACGAGTAATACTCGAATAAGAATCACTCGTTTTAATTCAAATTTAAAAGCTCGAATTATTGAAAAAAAAAATTATCTAGACTTCACTATAGAATGTAAGAACAAAAAACTAACTTGAATAATTTGTGAGATTCAGTGATTTTCTCTTCAAGTTTTTCGGTTTGTTTTAAAAGTAATTTGTATTCAGCAACGTAGTTTTTTGGTTTCTCTTCTGCATCGTAATCACCGATTATGGCTAAAACTTGCAAAAATTAAAATGAATACGAAAAAACGAAGATTCATTTCACTTAATAAATGAATGCTAAAACTATGTACTCTGTCGAAAAAATACATTAAATTTCAAATTACAGGGATAAACAAACATTGCAGAACCAGCGCGCCTAGTATAGCTGCTTCCTTCTGGGGACAATATAAGCGCCCATGGAGGAGATCTCTTTGCAATTGCACAAATAGCATATACCTTCAGAGAAAGTTTCTATCATTGTAGGATGTATAAAAAATAATTTCCTAACATACTAATATGTAGAACATGAAGAGCACTAAAAATAGGCAAAGCATAATGATACTTTATTTAAAATACTACATTGCATATTTATTAGTTTCAGGAAAAAAAGCAATACTTGTTTAACAATTATTTAAATGGATAAACAAATCATAAAAGAAAGAATTTGAGCTTTTTTCATTTAATAAAGTCATTTAACACTGTTAGTAAAACAAATAAATGAGGAAATAATATTAGAATCATAAGAAGCAATCCAAATAATGGTTAAATAAGTTTGTGGAAATCAAATATAACTCCACTAGAAATGCATAATGTTAATGGACAATTTCGTAACTTACCGAGTTATCTCCTCTTTCAGGACACTGACATCAGATGGATAGAATCTAACGCGAAATCGTAAAGCCACATTAGGACCTTGAAAATTTTTAGATTAGATTTTATGAAAGTTTCAGATGCGTTTAACTCCATTATGATTTATTACATTACACCCTTTTACTATCTTCTCTTTGATCGAGATATAAATATAATAATCAAAACGAACACAACGTTACCTTGTACTTGTTTATATATTGGTTTGTTAAGATCCATCCAGTACTGAAATAAATCATCATACTGTTTAGCAAAATAATGCAAGAAGATTTGTTGGAAATGAAAATAAGAGTTACAAAGATTTGCGAAAATTCGAAAATTCCATCACTTTAAAACAGAATGCTTGCCGAAAAAATGCTTCAGAAGCTTAATCAATGCGTAGATACGCATAACTGAAATTTCATGAGCGGTAATTACATCATAATTTACATAAAAATAAATGATAAGAGAGAACTACCCTGACTTAAGTTTGACATACCCTGTTTTTACTGAAATCCTGATATCGCAGTCCAAAGTAATCTTTCTCAACAATATTCAAACATTCGCATACATAGTCTAATATAACTTGGGCATTGGATGTCTTCTGAAACGTCTTATATTTTCTTTCAAAAACTTCAAAAGTATTTGGAAAAATGTCAGACAAAATTCAGAAAAACAACTTGAATTATTAAATTTATAAGGATCTTATTAAGATGTAGGTTACAGATCAAAATTCTGAAGCAAAATGTAGCGTTTAAAAGTTGAAATTTATTAAAAAGAAAATAATACGGCTTACAAAAAAAAAAAAAAAAAAAAAAAACGATTTTTCTAACTGTCTAAAACTTCGCAATGTTAAAATAGGCTTTTTGTTTTTTAATTTCGACTCAAACAAAATACTAAAAATACAATATTCAAGAAAGGCTAACGAACCTTAAATTCTTGACAAATCGTTTCGTTATCATCTAATAGTTGCACCGTAATTTTATAATCTCTAACTGACATAAGACTCGTACGGGCGCTAATGCGGCCTATAAATGATGCTGGTTTTACCGTCATTTCATTCGTTGGCATCTTTCTCGCCTATGTAGCTTTCGTTAGTTTTTCGACGCTTTCTTTCACATCCAATACAGCAGCGGGCAACTGGTAGAACCTTGATGAAATTATTATAAATTATTGCAGCAATTAAAATCTAACGAATGATAACATATGTCATCAATTATTTATTTATAGGAAAGAAAGTTGGATTATGATATCACTGTTATTTATGATATCACTAGCAATTTTTTGCACTTAATACATGAGAAAAATAAATATGATTAGTCCCAATGATAAAATAGCTCCACAAGATAAGTTATTAATTAATACAACAAATGGTATTGCTGAATTAATTTTAAGATAAAAACAAAAATAATAGAAAAAAAAAAAAAAAAGAACTGAGCATCGGTTTGATGTTATCCAAAAGAGACAAAATACGAAGAAGAAAGAAAGAAAAGAAAGAAATGAATATTTATTGAAGTGTAAATCACAACAAAGAAAGTAAAAAAAAAAAGTGTACGAAATGAAAATTTTGATGTATTTAAAAGTCTGTTTTTTTTTTGTAATGCCTAAGGATATAAATTAGCAATGTTACTAAATGAATGATATCATCATTCATTCATAAATCTTGCAAAAACTGGATTAAAGTAATGATAAAATTTTGTGTTATCAACACCATATTATTATCGTTATTATTGTTATAATCGTATATACAAATGAAAATTTCAGCAAAATTAATTTGCATTTAAAATCGAAGCATCCCTGACAATAATTCGTGAAAACTGCAGTTCGAAATTCTTGCCATATACAAAAAATATGATTTGAAAAATTCTAAGCATAATTATAAATAATACTAACAATATCACAATTAATGTTATATCACAACAATATCAAAAGTCACTGAACTATACCCTTCATGTGTAAAACAGAATTAATCTCTTTCAAACTTGATATGGAAAAAAATGAAATTATATAAAACAACAAACAACAAAATTGTTATTTTTCGAAAAATCCATGATAAAAAGTAATACTGAAAGATTACTAACATAATATATTAATTGCTAAATTATCAATTCAGTAATTAATCCATTATACCATGGAAATAGAATTAGCGTAAAGTCTACATAACACTGAAAATTAATAGAAAGTTGTTGTGAAAAAATGAAAAAAAAAAAAAAAAATCAATTTCGTTGGCAATATTAATATCAGCAATACTAAATGCTCCTTTTCTTTTCAGGCATTCCTACTGCTGCCACACAGCCCACAAAAATCCATTTCAATGAAATGCATGTATAGAATGAAAAAGTATTCATGCCTTCATTCTTCTTTAAGTGCAAAAACTTCTAACCATCTCCTCAAAGCCTTTTCATCCTCTATCGTTCTCATTTATCAATGGAACATTAACACTACGCTATTTCAAAACTTGTTATTCATCAATTGCTTCTACAATTTTCATTTCATCAAGCATTTCAAAAAAAATTATTCTTAGTAAATTTAATCTGTAGCAATGCAACAATTATCTATAATTAATGATGAAGAAAAAGTTGTAGCAACGATTCTTTAGTTTTTATCCGCAAAAATTCAATGAAAACACTCAAAATTTTCATTCAAAAATCACATTTCTTATTTTAAACATATCAACTACTGTTTATCAATATTAACATAAATATTATCACTACTATTGCTAATATTACATTGCACTCTTCTTTTTTTTTTTTTTTAGTCAGATCATTGTCATTATTAGAATCAAAAGACGAATACTGTCATCATCTTACATATCGCATGTTTTTTTTTTTTTTTTTTAAATGCAAAAAAGATCAAAATATATCACTTACTCAATATTTGCTATCATTAACCGAATATATGAATTTTCAGCTATAAAAAAAAAATACCACTACATTACTTACTTTGCTTTTAATAGCAGATTTGATCTCATAAAATGAACAAGAACTTCAATAGAAAGTTATTTCACATGACTGATAAATATCAATAAATAATGAAATCTCAAAATAAAACATTCAGAATCGTATCATCTAAAAATCAACTTTCATCATCCCAAATTTAGATTAAAATTTTTCCAATTACAAACAAACAGTTATTCATTGTTCAAAAAATCTCATCATTTCCGTTCATTCGCCTTACTGTATTCAAGTTGTGCTTTGCCGAAAAATTTACATTAATCAACGATGACGATAACGAAGAAATGAGTGTTCACAAAATTGAACAGAAAAATGAGTGTTCACAAAATTGAACAGAAAAATGAGTGTTCACAAAATTGAACGAAAAAATGAGTGTTCACAAAATTGAACGAAAAAATGAGTGTTCACAAAATTGAACGAAAAAATGAATGTTTACAAAATTGAACGAAAATGAATGTCAACAAAATTAAATGAAAAAATGAGTGTCAACAAAATTGAACGAAAAAAATGAGTGTTAACGAAATTGATTTTTCCAAATCTTAAAAAATTTATTGCTTCATACCTGAAGTCTTTTATGAATTATTGTAAAAAATTTTTTATTCTGTAACATAAGTCAAGCAAGAAAGCCAATCAAGCACAGTTCCGGGCTCATTCAGTTTTTCGACTCAACTTTTTATAAAGTCCTACTGGTATAATGGAAATAAATGATCATACTTTGCAAAGCAAATAAATCTTGCCAATACTGTTGTTTTCCGACTATTACACCAATTCTACTTATACATTCACTGCTTTTATTAACGTATTTCAACACTCTTTGTTTCTTGGAAAATTCAAACGAGTAATAGTTTAAAAAATCTAGAAAATAATAGAAATGCTTTCTGGTATTTCCAATCTAAACTATGAACTATGCAATCCTGTGGAAATGTGTACAAATCTGTGGAAAAAATTTCCTTGAACAAAATCTTTGATGGATTACTATATAGGCCACATTTTTGAAACATTCAACCTAATTTAAAACGTAAAACAGCTGTTGTGAAGTAAAGCAGAAACATAAAGTAGGAGAGAAACCAATAATTACAACTGCTTTTCGAAAATATAATTCTAAAGTGATACCGAATTACACTTAAGTCTGCTTCCCAACTAAGGCTGTCTCTAAAAATTAAAAAATATTGTTTTTTTTTTTTTTTTTTTTTAAAATATTTTGTGAAATAAGATATGACAACAATGTAGCAGTTAATAGATAATTTCATGCGCAGAAGCTATTTTGTTGGTATCCATTATATATTAGTATCGAAAAGTTTATTTCGATCTACTGAAGCTTATGGTTTTTTGATACTTCAGTTAATATAAATATATAAACCAAGTATTTCAGTATTCAAATTAATTGATTCTCCCATAACTGAACAGCAAAAGATAGCTTTATATCTCATTATCAAGCTAACAAGCTTATCAATTCTCACTCAAATTTAGAATTTCATAGATTTATCTGTGATAGAAATATGACAAAACAATACACAAACCTTAACATGACGGAGCTTAAATTAATTCGTCGGAACCAAACGAATACAAACATTTAAAATTATGTAAAGTACAATAACACCATACAAATGTTTACACATTGCAATAATACCTCCCATCTCTTTTCTGCCATTATTTTTCATCCTTTAAAATGTATCTTTCAAACATTTTGTTTAGTTCAAGAAGAATGTGGCGTAATATGGCATTCACATTTAAATTGAAATTATCACTAAAGATGGCGAGATAGAAAGCTTTCCCAGGTACTAATAAATTAAAAAAACTTCAGTTGCGCCTAAGTCTTTCACTTAACCAAATAAGAAATAAAAAAGGAACTTAAAAATTCATTTTCTTTTTAATACATTCATATTATCTTGAAAGAGACAACGATTAAACAGTTCCAGTGACAAAAGTGAAGCAAATCAAGTCAAAAAGTGATAAGCAGAAAGAAACTGATAAGAAATCAAGACAGACTGATCAATCGCAAGCAAAGCACTGAACAGAACTAGAAGTGATATTGGACACAAATGTGCTTATCACTTAGTCTTGAATTTGAGAGATCAAATAAATGAAATAAAAGATAACAGTGCAATTAACCAATTCAAAGTATTCCGAATAAAATTCACACAAAAAAATATTAATTACCCCTTAGTACTACCCTAAGAGGAAGTTTGAGTACAGCAGACAGGATTTACATTAAGCTTTTTCCAGATAAAAAAAATTCACTCTTATCAGAATTCTTATCAAATCATCTGAGAACAAAGTGTCAAATCAAAAGTTTCAAATTTGTCAATCTCTTAAAAGAATGGTATATCAAAAAATAAGCGGATAATCAGATATTTCTAGCATCAAAATCAAAATGAACTATTTAACAGCTTAATACATAGTTTCATAGTTTCAACCAACGAGTCATCAATAGTATATTCCATTTATCATTTATGACCTCTCTAGATGGATTTAAAGCTTCATCGAAGGGAAAGTTTAAAGTAGAAACTCTGTCTATCGATTTAAGCTTCTACATGAATTTTTGAACTTGTGATAATAGATAAGGAATGGCAAGCTTATGATAATAGATAAGGAATCGATTATGTACCGCCTTATCATACTTCATATGTCACGATAAAGATATAAGTAATAGCATAGGTATATTAAATTTGAAGAAATTTAAGTTAGAAACTACAGTGTATTGGGTTGAATTTTTTTGTGGATAGAAATGAAAGAATGATTTAAAAATGAATTGGCAATTTTCATTGAATATGTTACAGTGAACATTTTTAGAGAATTTTAAATTAATACTGTGATGAAAATGAAATAAAATGGGAATGGTGAATAGGAACGAAATGTGTTAAATTGCCATCCGCGATTGTGACGAAAATAACACAAACAATGGAGACATCATTTGGATCACTACAAACACCGTTACAAAACATTTTTTCGATCAATTTTCAACATACAAAATAATTACATGTATGAAAATGTTGAAAAAAAAATATAATTACATTTAAAATTTTTAACAAGAAATTAACGTTCTTTCTAGCATTTTTTACATATTCCGGTTTACATATCGAATATACATATTATTTCTTGCAAATGACAAACTTATACAAACTTCGTGAGATATTTTCTAATCATTTATTACGAAGAAATATATTCAAGAAATAACAATTTAAAGATAATTCAAATGTTCGCTAAAATGAAAGTGTATTGCAAACTTATCTGCACACATGCTTATAGCATATACATGGATCAAGTACAGTTATTGAACGTAAGCTAACAACGTACACATGGATCAAGTACAGTTATTAAACGTAAGCTAACAACGTACACATGGATCAAGTACAGTTATTGAACGTAAGCTAACAACGTACACATGGATCAAGTACAGTTATTGAACGTAAGCTAACAACGTACACATGGATCAAGTACAGTTATTGAACGTAAGCTAACAACGTACACATGGATCAAGTACAGTTATTGAACGTAAGCTAACAACGTACACATGGATCAAGTACAGTTATTGAACGTAAGCTAACAACGTACACATGGATCAAGCACAGTTACAGGACATAAGCTAACAACGTGCACGTGGACCAAGCATAGTTACAGGACGTAAGCTAACAATGTACACGTAGACCAAGCATAGTTACAGGACGTAATATGTAAAAACCATAAAATTACGTAAAAATGCAATACGTAAAAACGTACAGTTTTCCGAAAAAGCAGATGACGTCATGGGACGCTGTAGCAGCGCAATATCTCGAATAATCTATGTGAACAGATAAATTTGAATTTGAATAGTTTAATGGGATAGTTTTGTGCAAAGTACACAAGTGATGTCAAGAAGATAAATTGATTTAATTAATTAACTGATTTGTAATTCAGATTGATCAGAATACGATACAACTTAGTAGTAAAAAGGAAACTAAAGGCCAAGATGACCTTCTTTCAAAATTAAACTTACACAATTTATTTTCAAATGTTGACATTTTTAGGTGACAAAGAGAACTGTACTATCTCACATTTGACCCTTGGACAGGTAGCAATATATATCAGTGATGGATGATGGCAGGATGATATCTCAAATGATTCTCCGTCATTTCTTTCAACAAAATTCTACAAAATTCTACACATTTACAAAATTCTACAGTTTACAAAATTCTACAATTTACAAAATTCTACAGTTTACAAAATTCTACAGAATTCTACAATTTACAAAATTCTACAGAATTCTACAATTTACAAAATTCTACAATTTAAAAAATTCTACAAAATTCTACAGTTTACAAAATTCTATAAAATTCTATGGCTTCGTTCTACAAAATCAGAAATACCCCTTTGACTTCGACAAGAATTATGAATGATTATTGAAGAAAGAATAAATTTCATCAGATTTTTTTTCTAAAAATGAAAAAAGAATCAAAGAAAGAAAGAAGGGAAAAATGTTTTGTCCTTCAGAAATATTGCCATTATTTTTGCTGAATTGCGAAGAAGACAAATGGCATTGTTAAATTATCAATCGCTTAACGCAACTTAATTGAAACTTAATGAATAAGCCTTTTGCAGCAATGATGAAGAGAAGATGACAGTTAATATACTTTAATATACTATCGATTAACCGAATAGAATTAGTTAAGTCAATAATACAATAACAACAAACAAGTTTGTTTTTGTTACTTTAAAAACATTTAAAATTTGAAAAAGTATTGAAGTTTCAGTTTCTTGAATTTTCTCCGGAAATGAGATAAATTAATGGCGTATATTTTGATCGATTTAATTTGTTACAGCATATGTTGTATTTCATTTTCAAGCGCTGAAACACTGTTTTTTTTTTGAGCTGTAATCTTGAAAGTTTTCATCAAGCCTGGAACTTTATTTTAAATGAAATATCGTAAATAAGCCCGTAAGAGCAAGAAACACTCTTATTCACACTCTATTTTTCAAAGCCATTTAAAGTTTCATATAAATATAACTTTTTCATGCTGCTGGCTCAGTTTGCGTTTATTTGATCTCAAGTTAATCTTAAGTATTGTTGCATCAAATGAAATCATCGAAATTTAATTATGACAGGATGTAATAACAGTGATTTACAAGCAGCAAAAGAAATAGAAAGAGCAAAAATGGAAAAATGAGCGCTCGAACTTTGGACAGAATTTTGTTTAATTTACTGTAAATAGAATGATGCAGTATACCATTGTCCTTTTCAAAGGTCACTGTAAATTTAAATTGTATATTGCGAAGCGCTCAGCTCCGATTAATTATGCTTTGTTCAGTTTCTGCGCATAAACAAAATTTTTTTTATTTTTTAAGTTTTTTTTGTTAAGTTTTTTTATATATAAAGTTTTTTTATACATAAGTCTGTTCTACCACTGAAGCATTTTTTGCTGTTATCCATCACACATTAATTTCTATTTATTTGTTTCATTCTTTACTATGTTTACTAGTTAACTTATTAAAATATCGCTATTCAACGATTACTCACTTGTTGCATTATATCATTTTTGTAATCATATGATTCTTCCAAACGAATTTGTAGTTGCAGTCATCGTAAACGCGAACAATGTTCGTTCCCCGATAGCCATTTCCATGCATTCCTAGGTTAGCTGGTTCTATTAATTTTTCAGCAAAATATTTTATAATTCATAATTCAATTAGCTATGAGAATATTAAGTACTTTTCCATGTTTGAATGAGTTTTGTTATGCTTGCTTTTTTAGTTTCCAGTATACTTGGTTTCTTTTTTTAATGAATTTTGTTATGTTTATTTACCAATATCTAAAGCAATCTAAATTTAATATTTGAACAGCTGAATACTGTAGATGTTGTTGACATGGAAAAGTGATCAGTATTCGTAAAATGTTTCACAAATGTTCGAAAAAAATATCACTAAACAATTTGAATTTGATTCGAAATTTCATGAGATTAAGATTTATTTGCTGTTTAAATATTAAATTTAGATTGCATATTTTCCTTAGTGTGTAAAATGCAGTCAGATTGATGTTAGATAACTTTTGGAAGTATAATTTAAAGTCATTGAAACGCGAATTCACAGTACTTTTAATCACTGCACACTAAACGATTCGAAATATTCGTACGCATGCTGTACCTTTTTTGACTTATTACAAAAAATTTTTAATGGATTTAAGAAAGCAATGCAATGTTGAATGATCTTTGGAAAAAATTTAATTTTTAGGTTTTTGTAAAAGCTTGGGAATAGTCGGCGAAGAATTGCTGATATAAACATTCAATTTCCCAAAAACTGTTTTTTAAACTAATTTATGAACCTTGTGGCAACATCGCTGTAAGTAAAAACCAGCGCATTTCCTAATTATACTTTCTTGATGAAGGCGGTCCTCAAAAACTGAATTGTCTTCTATGATTAAGAAATCGTTGGATATATTAGTGCGTCAAAATTATTCATAAAATGGAATAATTTTTGATTTTTCAAGTTAAATTAAATGAATTAAAAATCCAGAGAAGCTTCGCCTTAACCAGTGGTGATCAATCTTTTCTTGACCAGCCACAATTTTGTCTTTTTATTTGTAACAAGAACTACGAGGTTCAAAAATAGCAAATTCGGTAATAAACTTTAATCTAACGTCTTTCTTCAAAAAAACACTCCGGCCTTTTCTTTACTGCCCACCGTGACACCGCCACAGCAGATAATAGTTTTCCATTGTCGACCATTGTCTAGGAAGTACTGGACTAAATAAATATCTTACCGCTCTGAGTTTTTTTATTTCACAAACAATTTTGGGACGTATCTCAATATTTAGAATATATTCCTTCTATCACCTCTTATTCCCTCATCTTGCAACTCAATCTCGGTAGTTTCTACATAAATTTCTTTCTCATCTTTTATTTCAATTCGTCGCAGCAACAGCATCTACAAATTTTCTTATCTTCCAATTCTCATCTTTTATTTCAATTCGTCGCCAGCAAAACAGGCCATCTACAAAATCTCTTCTTATCCCTAAACCGGAAATTCTACTTTTGTTGAGCATTAGAAGGAACAAACTGAAAGTCTTGTAAATTCAAAAAATTCGCTTTGAAAAATTCCCCATACTTTCATTTTTTTAAATTTGTTTAAAGGAACACATGTTACATTTTGTCAATAGGTAAACTTTTGAAAATAGAGAAAAAAGAAAACTGGTTCATCCGTCAGTTTTCATAAAATAACAATGTGTTTTCCAGCTGAGGCTGGGAAAAATTAAGAAGGAACAGAATGAAAAAAACGAATGAAAGGAGATGATTTTCCTGTAAAAAATAAATTAATTGATTACACAATTTCAAAAAGATAAGAGACGAAGTTTTATTCGTGCCCCACAAAAGTGCTTGTTCATAATTCCACTTTCAAATTAATGAATTTGGCTTACTTTTGCTATAATTTCATTTTTTTTTAATTGTTAATTTTTAAGTATTCTCGTATGAATTTTGTTAACTTCACACAATTCGCCCAGTAAACGAAATTAATAGCATATATTTGCTCAACATCTGTCTATTTTTTGCATTATTCCTGTATATCTTACTTTTTTCACTAACGAATAAATTTTGTTAGCTAAGACAATCAGATAATTGTCACTACCATTGATCAAAAAATATTCGTATTTATATAATGGTACTTCTTAAACCTAACGTAGTTGGTTATCTGAAGGTATAGAAGGAGACAGTATTCAATTCAGTCTTGAAGAAAGATGTCCAAAAAAAGATCTATTCAAAGTATATTTGCTACTTGAAATGATAGTGATGTAAAAATTAGAAACTTTGTACGGATAAATAATCATGTTCGAGAAAGTCTGGTCTAAACTGTAACCGACTAAAAATCCAAAGATAGATTCATTAGCGAGATTAAGGATTACAAGAGAATAAGTATTGCACGAAACTGAATTGAAGACAAATTAAAGGGGGTAAGTGTGTTCCAAACAAAGATCCTTGGCCTTTTATATTGTAGACAAATGACCGCCTACGATAGCGTGCAGCTGCAACAACGTCTAAGATTAACATATGCATATAAGCATTTTAAAATAATTAAACCATGCAGTATTTTAATTAAAAGATTGGAAAATGATAGATAAGTGCCTCACCACCTGTCTCATAAATACTTTAATTTAGAACAATTTGTTCTCAGAATTGAAATTTCGGGATTTTTCGATAGATAATATTCGTAGTCCGGTGCTGTTTAAATAAGCTGCAAATGCCTATTCCTTGCCAAGTCTAATATCACACAAAGGGATTGACCCTAAATTACTGACTTGTTAAATGTGCAAATGAATTCGTTAATTTTCTATTTCAAGCTACATTGAATAGAAGTGATTCTTAGTCGGATCTAAGATTTCCTCGCTCAAAATGATCCTGAAATTTTATCCTGATCTAAAGGATGAGAATTAGATAATCCAAAGTGGCATGTCCTTCATTTCTCATGAAAGCTTAAGCTACTTGATGCTAATAATCAGCTGATGTGGAAAAAATTTTTTAATTTAAATTGCTGAATTTTCAATTTAACTTGGCGAGGAAATTGATGCTTATGAGTTGGCAAATTAACTAGAAGATTCCAGTGTTTAAAAACTACAAAATTTTTCCAATCTACAATACATTAACAGTTAACTAAATTAATCTTAGAGTTATGTTAAAATTTTTCTTTTCCAGTGAAAGACAAACAACTGCAATTTACTGAGAAAACCTAAGTAATAGGAGCATCCAGACTCGGAATTTAAAAAATATTGTTTTATTGAAATTAAAGAAGAAAAATTCAATTGCTAAATCTTATTGAAAATTCGAACTGAACACAGTCATCGACAATCTGTATTTATAAGATTTATGTACTGACTTTGAGATTTATATAGTTATGAATTGAAAACAAATTCTGCAGTGGAATACATTTTTAAAGGGACCTAATTCAGTGCTGCAAATTCTGCAAATTCTATTATTCTTCTGCAAAGTTTATAGCTTGGAAAAGTAGAATTGCAAACAGTTGCGCATTTTTATGATTACTGATGCAACATGCAAAATACAACTGAAAGTATTTAAAAATATATAACGTTCTTCATGAAACTATTTCCTGCCCCTCCTATAACCAAAATTTTACATATTGAAAAATCTGTTGCTCCTGAGAATAGACCAATAATTAACTGATTGACTTTTACTGGCTAAAATGAAAAATTTTGCGTTCGAGACTTGTTTTTGTTGTTTAGCAACAATTTACTGATGGAGTGAGAAGAATGAAAATATTTAAATAATTTCTGCAGCGACTTAAACTGTTTTGAGTCTCTTTTGATGATAATTTGGGAAGAGCCGATCTCTTAAACAGAATGTCTATTTCGTTATCTCAAGCATTAATTATTTATTCCAGTGATAATTAGTTTCCTTCCCCTGCTCTCACTTTAATATTTCTCTTTATTTCTTTAAAATATACAGAAGTGAAGATCTCAATTTAAACATGCATTAAAATTTGTAAAGATAATTCATCCGTTTTGAAATCGCTTTCAGTTTTCCACGAATGTAGTATTCCGCATAGCACGTACCAAAACAAGAACAGGAAATGCTTAAACAAGGTCTGAAGAAAAGAAGTGCTACGAAAACTTCTTTTCCATAACGATTGTGCACCATAATTACAATTATAAACTTCTAATTAGATAATGCAAATTCTTGAATGGTAATAAGAGAAAAATTGAGCATAAATTTCAATCATTAAGAGATGAACACCAGGCTTTTGCAAAAGCCTTAGCTTAAGAATTCAGCCAAAAAAAAAAATTCTCAAACAATCCTGAATATATTGATTTTAACATTTTCGATATCTTTGCAAACTATCTCTTGTGTCGATTTAACTCTATTGTTGGCATATTGTCGCTGTTCAACTACTACAGTATATTTTTCATAACATAACTGACGCGGTAGCATTGTTAATTACTTTTCTAGTAGTGCTTTTCGACCAATAAATCCACATATCTCAAAATGTGGTAGCATCTTTATCAGTTGTAATCAGTCCATAACATGTAGGACTACCAATGCATTGGTCAGACTATTCAATAAATTAATTTATTTTACGGCAAAGAGAAGATATATTTCAGATATAATTCACAAAATCTTAAGCATTGTTGAGATGTTCACTTCTTTACTGAATTCCGCCATCGCTCCTCTACTTTCTCGAATATTTCCTTTCATAAGCACCGGTTGAACATCAATCCATATTGAAGTCTTATGAATGCAGAATTTGGAAGCGCATCACAGAAATTGAAAACTGTGCATTTCAGGCTGCATCTTGCAAACAACTATGAGCTAAAATTGTAATTTTACTAGCCCTTCTCTGATGAGTAGTAACATCATCATTGATATTGGAATAAATCCACTAAACCTGGAAATAAAGGAACATATACTTGGTACCTGTTATCTTCCTGGGCAGATTATTAATGATGAAAGCACATCAAGAAAATGACTCAGAAGTTTCAATATCTTTTTAGTAATCTACAACGGGGATTTCAATAACAATTGAAAGCAGTATACCAACGGACAATCTGCTATTGCTGGTGCAGTGATTATCACCGAACAATCCAACTTTAGCTGCAAAATTATTATTACAAGGAAATAACGTTATAGCAAAAAAAAATCAACGGAACGTATCAATTGCTCCATTTAAATCAAGCGAACTTCAATCAAAGCTTATCAAATTCAAGGAAGGATTAAAAACCAAGTTTCAAATCGAAAAAATCAGTGCAGCAGTGGAAATATTGTCAACAGGAAGAATTAACAGAGCAAACCGAGGAATTCGCTAAGGCAACAACACTAATACAAGACAAATTGAAGTAACTTTCTACGCGCTGACGACTAATTACGATTGGTGTAAGTATATTTGTAATATCAGTTGTACCAATTGCCATCAAGTTCGATCTGTTTTTGTTTCTTATGTTTCAAAACTCCAGATCACAAGGAGGTTATAATCTTAAAAATTTTTCATCCAAACCCTTGGAACAAGAAATTTCAAACAAACAGACCACACTTCACTACAAACCCCAAATTGTTCTCCCAGAAGTATAACTCTCTTGAGTCATGGGTGTCGGGAAAACCGAAATAAATTATATCATAAAACTTGCTTTAACTTATAATATTATCATAGAATTACATTATACTAATTATGAGATAATTATATTTTAACTTATAATGATTTGGAATAACATATTTAATTTACCTGCTATATTTAATTTGCTTTCTAATTATCATTTCTTAAAGTTATCTCCGCCTATAATTGTCATATCTGTGAACTCACAATTATTTCCTTGTCATTTGCTCACAATTATTTCCTTTTCTAATTGCCATCTCTGACAATTTCCTTTGCAATTATCTTCCATCCGGCGAGCCCTAACTTCCAGCTGTCTTAATTTGATTTTTGGATGTGTAATTGAATTGCCTTACTTGCTCGAAAACAATGTTTAAATGATAGAAAAATCAATTTTTGTGACCATATTTATTTTAAAATGTAAATATAAAATTTTCAACAATTTTCGTTTTCGTCGTAACATCATTAATTAATAGAACTGGCTTGAGCTCATAAAGAAGGCGAAATGCAATAGTAAAATAGTTATTAAAATTCAAACAAACAATTTTTCACATTTTGTTTGAAAGCAAACTTATGAAACTGAACCAGCATATCACTGTGCAGCACTTACTGTTAGCGTCAAAGTGATAAATATAAATGCATGTTTTATTTTTTTGACATCACGCTGCAAATGTATCAAGTAAAATTTCTGATCGTTTCCAAACAACTCATGTCGCGTGTACAATCAAACAATAGTGCAGATCATAACAGAGAGAAATATTTCTTGATTCAGCAAAAAAATCGAATCATGATTTTTCGGTCTTTACGTAATCAACCAATATATCGCTCATCGCTCATTTCCAGATCATTACCCGTTTCCGATAGATATAATCGAAAATCATCAGTTGATGGTTCAGGCCGTTGACTCATTGCAAGTAGCATAACGATCGCTTTACAACAAGTCGTTCGTGGAGAGATAAACAATGATTTGTAGGTACTCTATTTAATGACCATATTATTTATTAATTCACTAATCAAGGCTAATTAATTTAGCTCCGTTATTTTTAAAAATGACAGTTTTCTTGTACTTATGTCACAATCATTAATTCACAATTTTGTGATAAACATCTGCTGTTAATTTCATAATATCAACAAAATAGCTAACGATTTATCAAGAAAATTATGGCAAGGTTATCAATTTGGTGATATCGGTTACCATATATTAAGGATAATTGGAGCTTTGCAAACCCATTTCTCACTACTGAGAAACCTATTGGAAGGTAAATTTAAATAAAAAATGAGAACTAAGATGGAGAGAATTCTATAAAAATAAAATAAGAAATGTTATCATTACCTTTGAAGAGAGTAAATAATCATATATCTGTATTAGGACACCATTTGTAGACATTTTTATCAGAAATCGCGACATGTGCACAGGGTGGCAACGTTGTAGTTCGAGTGGTCGTGCTTCCTGAGGCAACAATAGTGGTGTCCTCACCTGAATTTCATGATTACATCATTATATTTCAATATACGAAATTTTGCCGAGCCATTTTATAATACATTATGATGGTCTTAAAAAAAATTTGAGTTTGCACGCATAAAACTCTAAATAGATCTCAAGTATAAGGTCATCTTCATTATGGCGAGCCTCTAAATCTTTTTTATTTCTTGCTCCAGAAAAAAAATGCATTCAAGAGATGCACTATAATGTTACAGTATTCTCGACGAAGAGATTCGCTGATATTCAATGAGTTCGAAATTTCAAGGATTATTGATCGGAAAAAAGCGCTTCGATGAACTTATTCGCAAATAGTTGGTCCAAATAAACAGTAAAAAACAGGCATATACATTAATTCTGTAGAATTAGAACAAATTTGATAGAAAAAATACTATTCCCGATATGCTTGCTGCAGTGATTATTTTCACATATTGAAAAGCATGCATACTTGTTCTCCATTGTTGCGAGTCCAAACTTCCATTATAATTTCGAACAAACTGGGGTCTTTGCATATTCGAAATTTCGCCAAAATCGTATCAACAACATTTTTCGCTGTATGATTCGTTGAAATTTTTAACGTTTTATAACCGGTGTTCTCTTTGATATGACCAGTATAAATGCGCAATATACCCTACAATTGCAATATTATGAAATTTCGATTTGGAAAGAGAATAAATCTCAGCGAGACCAAATCCACATTTCTGAATTTGAAGTCTTTCCCAGAACTTGTCAGCAAAATTTTCTCAAACAGCTCGAAATTAGCAAATGTCATAAAGTAATCGGTCCCATACCGTAATATTAAAGTAGCGTAATCGGTAATTCACATATTTACCAATACCGCAAACAAGCATATTTAAAAAAAACAGCTATATTTTCAAAGGGAAAAAAACAAACCAATCTTTTGCCTGGCACTTATTGCATATAATTAGTTCTATCATCCAGTTACTACAGTAAATAATTTGACAGTATTTCAAGCCATGATAAATTAGTTAATCGTAAACAGCATAATGGTATTACGAGTTGACTTGAGTAGAAAAAGTGTAAAATTCTAAATATTTACAATTAAAGTAAGCATTTCATGGCTAAATAGTTTAGAGGAAATGCTACAGAGGAAAAGTTACAATTCATATTTTTCAAATGATAAGCAAGCATGAAAAGGCTGCAAAAAAGAGAAAAAAAATCAAAATAAACACAAACCCATTCGCTAGCATCAGTGCTATCTATCGAACTGAGGGAATTCAAAGAATTTGATCGATCGCAAATGTGAATTGTCTCTTTCAATGATGGTTTATCAATGAAATGTGATGAAGTACTGAGGCTACTACTTGGAACTGTTTTGCCCTGATATCTGAGATATGCTTTCCTCGACCTCACTTGATATTTTAGCATCTTAAATAAAATAAATTTAAAATATATAGAGAGATGTACATATAAACAAATTTGTATAGGCAAATATCCAGAAAATTAATCAGATAATTCTGGAAACAATTTTCTCTAAACTAAAACCAAACAAAAGCCAAGAGAGGATTGTCTCAATTATCTTTCTAAATCAGTTTACTAAGTTCACTTATATATCTTCGCATTTGTATGTGCTATACTTTCTTTCACAAATACAAAGATAAAAAGATAGGCTCTTCTGATCAATAAGTGCGCAATTAATTGAATTAACAAATTAATAATTCCATATAAAAAATTGAGCTTAGTAAACTGATAATTTCAGAAATCAGAAGAATTTCAAAAAGAAGCAAAAAAACAGGTATTTTAGAGCAAAGAAAAAATAATGGAACGAAAATATTACAGTGAAGATCTGGCGTTACTCGAAAAACGATAATATTATGATAATACGTCAAGAAGAGGAGCCCGCGGCATGCATATTGAAGCATTAAATGCGCTTATAACTGATCTCTTGTAATGCCGTAGCGATTTGCTTGAAATAGCAATAACTGGAAACTAGCAATAACTCAAAAAAAAATAATAATATTACCGAATTGAAGCGAAGGTCTAAAATCATAAGAGAGTTCGGAAAACAGAAAAAACTAAAGAATTTTGAAATTCTCCGCTAGACCAAAATTAAGAAAAATTATGATAAGAAAAAGATATCTAACTTTAATTAAAAGTTTGTCGTATTCATATCGACTATCACACTTTCGCAAAACGTACACTGTGGTGAATAGATAAAAATATTCTACAGCAGAGGAGAAATCGAAATAAACACGCAATAAAATAGGCAGGATGTAATGCCGAAATGATGTGTGAAGTTTGAAACGCAGTAAATTTTGGAAGAAATGTTTAGAATATTTAAGTGCATTTAGAATTGGAAAAAATATTTAGGATTTGAAATAAACCAAAATAATCAACAAGTTTGAATGTCTCATTTTAGAGTGTTTAAGATTTAAAGAAAAATTTCAAAGTTAAATTTCCTTTAAGATAAGAAAAGCTCTGATTCCGCACGATAATTAAAAAAATTCGGAAAAAAGTAAAATATTTACTTGAAATTTTAATCTGCAATATTTATATGATAATGTTTTAGATTAAGAATAAAATAATTTAATCGAATATCCATATCTTGAGCGAATTTAACAGCAGACAAAGTAATCATATCCAAATTATCTTTGTCATCGCCATTCTCTTTACTTTAGACGATGCATGCTCCTTATGGAAATATTTGCATTATTGTATTGTTGTAAAAGTAATCGCTTGCAATGTAGCAAATAGCTTAATAAATGGATAAAGAAACATGAAAAACAATAGATTTTTATGACTTTAAATTTATTGAAAATGATTGCAGGTAAGACTGAAAAGATGAAATAATACATGCAACTATACTTTCATTGCTATAGATAAATCATGCTTTATTTCTCTGAATATTTCAACTCCTTTGCTCTTCACTGTTTTTTAAGCGAAAAATAAGCGAAACTGTAGCAGGAGTACACAAAAATCGAAATTCAATTTGCTGTACAGAAACTTAACTGACTTTTCAATGCCTTCAATTGCGGTCGAAAATGCAAGAAAAATAAAATATAATGCTTTCGCTTTTTAAGGAAAAATATTTTAAGTATGCTTCTCAATATAAATATACTTGAAAATTGCTTCGCAGTTTAAAATACTTGATCTATTTGGCTATCGAACAAATCGATGTATAATAGATTATTATGATCGATTCTCTCTTTTGAAATATAATAAATTATGTTGCGAAAATCTTATATAACAAAAGGATTGAAAATAGTTTCTCAGAAGAATAAAGAGAACTTGACAACTGCAAGATAATTGCAGATTCTTTTCGATAAACATGATATATCATTGGCCAATGCTGGTTATCCAATATCCAGATTAAAAGATTAAGACAGTGAGAATAAAACAATAAGTTATTAAGGTTATTATCTAATAACTGATGAGTATTAATAACAATTACTTATCACGATTTTTGGGAAGAATAATATTCAATTAAAGATGACAAATAATGATTTTATGCTGAAATGAAAATCTCAAAAGGAGAATTGTAGGGTAATCTTCACTTGATTGTCTTATTTATATTGTGCTTTTGTTTTGTTTGTGCGAAGGAAATCAAACGAAAAAGAAAATAAATTTTGGTCAAAAAAGGAAGCAATAAGTCTGTTTTATTTAATAATAAAGGGAAAGCAGTAAAAAAAAAAAAAAAAAAAAAAAAACAGTTCTAACATTTTACAAAAACATGAAAATAATTGCTCTAATTAAAAGTGTGCATAGTAGTGCAAAATATACTTTGAAGATATTAGTTTGAATGGCCAATGAATGGCCAAACACTGTATCGGATATTTAAGAGAATTAAATGGGTAGCAGTTGCATCCCACTGCAACAAAAATATAAAGAAATTGATGAAGAATTTAGCTTTGATGATTATATCAAAATCGAAACCGACCGACAAATTCTGGCAGTTCAACGAAATATATTTGAGATACAATGACATCAAAGATAATGATGAATTAGAGCTCTTCGGATAAATTGCAATATTTTTTAGAAATCAGTGAATTACGGACATATGGATGAGCGGAAGACTGTGCAGATTCGTAAAAACTAATCTCACTTTATATCAAAGGATAATCCAAGTCCCTTCTGCCTCCTTCTCTCTGCAAATCTCCATTTCCCTCTCCTACAATTGATCACTCGTTTCGTACTTTATTTTAATATAATTTAATCACTCGAAAAAAAACTGTTTTTACAATATAATACTGCAATGATACAGAAATGAGATTTGATATAAATTAGTATCAACTCGGATTTGTCATCTGAGAACAAAGCAGGATTAACATAACTCTAACAAAAGGAAAAAATGAAAGCACGGATAATGTTGCTAATCATAAGCTTTTGAAGTGTTTCTACAAAAAATACTCATGATTTATGCAAAAAAGATAAAATAATTCGCTGGCTATATAAAGAATAAGTGATATTCGACATATCAAGATAGAGATTCGCGGTAACCTGTTGAATAAAAAGCAGTTGGAAGGATCAGAAAGCGTAATTTCATTCGAAAATTTTATTAAATAGATAATTAGCCGAAATTTAAAAAGTTTGTGAAAAAATTAATCGTGGAAGAGATGAGAAGGACGAGTATTCCTATTCCTTAGTTTTTCTGACGTTAATCGCAGTACTTCTTTCTCTCCACGTTTCAATAACGGCTGAAACGAAAGAAGAAATAAATCAAAGTATCCATTTCCTCTGTATCCTTAATTTTTGCTTTTTTTTTTATAGTTTTTTGGTGAAATTTTTTTTTGCAAAGAGAGTAGAATTTTTTTTGCAAAGAGAGTAGAATTTTTTTTGCAAAGAGAGTAGAATTTTTTTTTGCAAAGAGAGTAGAATTTTTTTTGCAAAGAGAGTAGAATTCTGTAAGACCGAAAAGTACTACAAACTTACTACTAGCATTATTTATTAGTTTTATTTGCGAGATTGAAAAGAACGAACAAACGAAGAGCTTAGTTTAAAATAACCATCTAAGTTACATTCAATTCACAAAACTTACTTGCATAAATAAAATGATTCCAAAAGTGAAAAGCAGCTGTATTTTTTTTGTAATATTTAAAGAACTAATATTGTTACTGTATTACACTTTGAAAAATAACGATTATCATTGAAGGAAAGAAAGATAAGCGGATGAAAAGAGCAAATTATTCTTGTTATTTGACAGGTTGAAAAATATTTCTTCCTATAAATTTTAATAGCCGGCAATAACAAATATAAAGCACTGATTAGAAATATAATCCATTTCTTATTCAATTTGAAAAAAAAGAAAGCAAAAAATGTGGGCAAATAAAAATTATTATAAAATGATCCACTGAAAGATTTAATTTATTGAAAATGAAGATATGCAAGAAATATATGCTGTTTATTTATAAAATATTAAAAATAGAAGGGGAAAGAAAAAGGAAATAAAAATTGAAAACTGTGAGAGAATGTGCTTGAATTTAAACTGAATAAATTTACAAATGTTATTTGTCTTGTTGTCTGCTTTTCAATCTTTTGTTCCAAATTTTTATTTAAATAACAGAATATGCACGTGTAAACTGCGGCAGATACTGGTACTATGTCTATTCATCCATAATCCATCATCACTCATTTTCTGAAGTAAGCTTAACTAGATTTCCGGTTGAATATTTAACTCTTTATAGCTAATGCTTAAAAATGAGCATATTTAACTGATAATTAAATCTTCAGCTAATGTTTGTTTTCAAGTTCTGAATACTCCAAATTTATGGCATATGCTTATGCTTGTTATATACATTGTTATCGTAAGAACGTAATAAAATTATAATTGGTTGTCATATTATAGTTAGCTTAGACGGAATGATAATTAATGCCAAAAGCAACGGTTACGGTGACCAAAATAAAAATGCAACGTTATCATGAAATAAAAACACAAAAAGTATAAGTTTGCGATACGATGATTGGGAAAAGAGGCTGAAATCGGAAATCCGAGAAGTGATAATAATAAAGAAAGCTCTGTGACAGATCAATTGAGACATCATGTTTCCAAGTGATAGTAAAGTGCAGGGGACTTTTCCATAATTAATACTATTTCCATTTCTATACAAAAAAAAAGTTATGTTCGCAGTGATTCTTCAAACACAACAAAGAGACAAGGGTTACTTTAGTAAGAAAAGAAAGGAAACTACTTTGTAACTATCAGTGAAGAAAATTGCTTCTCGCCTAATTTTGTTTAGTCAGAACATTATTTCTATGTATTAGTTTACTGCTACAACAGCAGTTCCTGATACATTATCACTAATTAATTTCTAAATTATATCTTAGACTTTTTGTGTAACGAATTAATGCTACCAAGCACATGATACATTCTTATTCCAATTTAATTCCACCTTATCCAAAAGCATTCTTCCAGTCAATTACATATGAATAGTGATGCTTTTAATGCAAACAGAAAAAAGAAACAAAAAATTTCCGACTATTAAATCAATCTAAAATGTTCTTATCAGTTCACAGAATGTCTATATGCAAGGATAATTTCTCAGTTCAATTGTTCAATTGTCAAGGATAATGATTAAATTAGTAGTTCGAGAACTATTTTCACTCTTTTCTAATAGCTGACTGTATTAAATTGAAACGTAATGATTGTCCGATTAAAAATGAATTCAGAGATTACTTCAGTATTATACATAATTCAAAAAGATTCTTGACTGATATTATGCCAAAATTTGGGATTTGAACCCAGTTATTAATAAATAGATAGAATTACTAATATTATATATAATATAATATTACCATATATTTCAGGAAACTTTTTCAGGAAAAAGTAGAGCAAAATAAATTTTAGCAGAATCAGATGCTAAATGAGCAGGCAAAAATTATTCTTTTAATATTTGATATTCTTGATCATTAATGAATACACTTATGCTTATGGATTGAAAAGTCAATTTTATTTAAAGATGAAAAAGCAAAATTATCCGAAAGGAATGTATGCACAATGATGCTTCAGTTCACTTTAATAATTCTTGAAAATCACGTCCCCGCTTCACAAGTTGTTGACACTTCTGCAAAAATACATCATATAGTTCATGATGGGAACATTATATGAATAACTATTAATTTAGAGATCGGAATTTTGCGAATCCGTGTATAATTTATGAACATCAAGTTTTTTTTTTTCATTTAATTAAAATATCATGGTGCTTTTTGTATAAAAGACTGTAATATAATCAATGATCATTTAGTTTATGAAATGTAACTCACTACTACTACTTATCATTACCCATGAAGTACACGAAACAAGCTCTCAATAAAGACAAATGCATGTTTTATTTGACAGTATGAAGTTATATAGTCTCATAAAGGAGAAAAAGAACGAACTTTAACAACAGTCTGTGGGAACGGTGGCGGAAATGGCAGAATCCATCCGGGAAGTATGATGGTAGCATCTTCGGCATTACAAAAGTCGACTATAGTGTAACTTGTGTAAACGATTTGTGAATATAATAAAGTAATGCATTGTATTGCAAAATTAATAACAGAAAAAACGACAAGTAGAACGATGATCAGTCTGCGTTTAACCTCATTAAAACAACCTGAAAAACTTGAACATTGAAAGAAAATAAAAAGTAATAAGTCAAACAGTGATTATGAAAAGAAAATAGAAAAAAAAGTGTTATAAAAAATGATGAGGATATAATGTTCACAAAACAAATAAATAACTTTCCATGATACTAGAAAGAATGGCTAAAAACTTTTAAAATAACTTTTGTGATGCCTAATAAAGTGATTCTTTAAAGTCCACACTACGTTAGAGAGAGAAACAATTACAGAAAACATTTTAATAATAAGCAAAATGCTTCACAAATGAACATAAACTAACGATTTAGCTAAATTAACTGTCAACTTATTAACACTTTAGCATTTACCGAATTATGAAACAACGCTAACAAATGATACAATCTGATTGCATTCTCATGTGAAAATATATATGTGAACGAGAACTTAAAATGTTAATTTGACAACTTGTGATCTTGACAATCGACAAAACCTCACCTGTAAAATGAAACCATTCACTGGCTCTGCGTTTTCCAACTTCTTCATTTTTTGTATAATTTCGTAGCAGCATTAGTGGAGAGCACTTCAGCTGACTGCTTATACAACATGAATGTGGCAGATAGCAGCCATTTCTCGTGCAATGAGACCACTGATTTTTTCTATTAGTTATCAGTTGCCTAAAATTTGCTTCAAATTTTCAAATTCGCCATTCTAAGAATAGGCAGGAAAGAATTAAATTTGCACATGACTTTAGGATTTTCGATATTTTCATATATTGGTGGAACATATTTATCTAGCAATTCAAATCTAGAGTGGTTGAATATATCTTTAGGAGTTTATATCTTGTTGAAATGATGTTTGAAAAAGTGGTTTTTTGATGTCAGAAGTATAAAACAGTGTTATGTGAATTCTAAAAGAAGTTTTGAAGTATGTAATTGAAGACAATAAATGATCAAGAATTTAAAGTATTAATGCACGTAAATTTGAAAAATCATTTGAAAGTAGAATACTAAAAGCAAAATCTCTATAAATACATGCAGCATTGAAAAAAAAGAAGAAGTTAACTGACGATTCTAACAAGCTATTGCTGGTCGATAAAGGTAACCAATCTTCATAACCAAAAACACCACAACATTCGAAAAACCCTTGCAACCAATTCATTTCATGACGATTTGTTTGCTTTGTACCGAAGCCAGCTATGCGCTACAACTGCACATTTCTGTTAATATAAGAAGCTCTTGAAAAACTTTCGAAATCAATCTTTGTCTCGAAACTTGTGATTATGAAACTAATGATTATTATGAGAAGTAGTAGTAACTCATGTTGGAAACTTTACCTCAGCTATTCCAATTTTTAAGAAATTGTCAAATTTCCGATAATGAATGATAGTGACAACAGTGATGAAAAACGAAACGATAAGTGAGGTTATTAAAATCAATATCAGCTGCTGAAAGACAACAGTTTCAATTAATTGGTAAATTAATGTAAATCGAAATTTATCATGGTGACATTGTCATAAAACTCCTGCAGATAATTCCAGTCTCTATCAAACAGCTTCAGTGAAACTTCATAAGGATTTTAATCAGAATGTAAACAACAGCACTTGAATAAGGCTTCATTGTACAAATTCCAGAAGATGTATTCAGCAAAATGCAATAGGTTAACCTTAAGATATTGTGGGCTCCATCTAGAGTAGGCTTGTCGTTGTTCGGCAAATGCAATTATCGAATAGATGTGAACTGCGAACATGAATAATTGCAATGAGGCAGTCATAAAGGGTATTAGGCTTACCAAATAACTAACTATATTATAGTTGGTAATGAACTGTGTTACGTCCTGACTGTAACTTCAATATTAAAACATCAAAACTTCTTGATATGAGAATAAGTGTAAGATATGCTGCATATATTCCTTTGTTTCTATCACTTAGAAATTATATGCTAATTCCAGCTGGCAGTTAAATCAGATGCATATTTTTTGATCGCATCTAGCGAGTATTATTGCATGCCATCAAAAAAAGTTTCATCAAAAAAAATTGCACTTCTTTCTAGACTCAAAAAAGATTTAGTGAAACGGTGCGTGTTTATGGTCAGTTACTAGAATCCCAAAAAAGAAATGACATAACACAACACGTACAGTATCGGAAGAATCAGAAAGTGATTGACTTCACTGATAAAAATGAGCGATGCAGAAACAGCATGCAGAATACATGCTATCAAAGCGTATTTCCTGCGTCTTACGTAATCCATACGCATCAGAGGATACACCATTTCTGTTTATCACTTACATTATTATAATGCTTCATAATTATCAGTAAGGTCAGATTTTCTTTAGATCTACATATAAGTAGTTATGATTATTATGTGAACGTATGTAGTGAGCTTCTTATAAATTCATTTTGATCCATTTTTCATTTCCTAAATACAGAGGTTTGCCGTAAATTCCTGTCCAAAACATTCGTCAAATTATTAAATTTTGGAAGAAGTGGACCTTATAGTGTCTCATAAACAACATGTCAGAATGAGCATCAAGCTATGCTTGAGACTATCAGCTCGTAAGTTTGTCACACATCTTTAGCTGAATTCATTGGAATTTGAGTCGTATCCTCACAAGCTTAGCCATATTATAGCATGAAGCACCATGCTATAATATCTAACGTATGAAATAATGGTAGGTAATGTCTCTATCTTTGATATTTTTATATATATATCTTAATCAAATAGTATAATACAATTTCATAATTCGTAATCAAATAGTATAATACAATTTCATACTTCAACATCTGTTGACCTTCAAAATGAATGAAACGATTATTCTTAAAGAAACGACCGCAAGCGAATCACTTATTGGAGAATAATGATGAGCTTGGATTGTTTCTGAAACATATGGAAATACTGTAGCAGAAACAAGGAGTAAATAGAGAAGTCTGTAAGTAGTGATATGCTGCTATGCACTTCACTAACTGTTAACCAAAACAATTTGATATAGTATACAAATTTACCCATTGTTAATCACCACTAGGTAAGAGAAATTATTGGATTCATAGTCCGTTACGATTGGGACACAAAACTCTGCCCTGAAAGATTGGACAATATTGATGAAAGATCTTAATGACAAAAAATTCGAAATATTCAAAAACTGACAAACTATACAAAAATAATACCAAAATTTACAAATAAAAATCACAAATAAACAAAATAATTTCCAAATTTTACAGTCGACTTGTGTAAATTAATAAAATCACCTCAAACAAAAGCCTAAGATAAGGACAAATAGAACTTCAAAGTATAACTTGCACTCTTCTTATAAGTAAACTTTCTTCTTTTTTCATATGCTGACTTCTGAATACTGCAAATACTGTAAGAAATCAGCAGTATCGCATCATTGCATATTACAAATAAATTCATAGGTTTCGAAATCATCAGGTTTTTTTCAGAGAAACAGTAACATATCAACAAATTGTTGTGGAGTAACACGCACCGAAGGTGTGTCTTTCGATATACATGGGTGTCCATGATCCTGAAAAGTGTACGTTCATAATTTTTTTACAGCAAGACTCATACTTCATTATCCTGATTATACAGTACAAACATAGAAGAACTTCTTTCAGAAATTGATGCTAAAAATAATAAAGTATTCACCTTCCAAAATATTGCTTTACAGTGACAACAAAGATGAATTAAATCCGCATAAAATTCTCGCAGTCCACAATATTTTTTTAGTTCGAAAAAGGCATGACGCCAGGAAATCGAATCTCTCTTAATTCTTGCAGTTTGTTCTTGGGTAAAGTGAAAATTGCACAGAGATGCCCAAAGCTGTTCTTCTTTCTCGACAATGGCATCCAGAACTTCGTGTGCTTTAGCAACTTCAAGCAACGAAACGTGATCAGGAAGCTTTCTATAAAAAAACACGGGCTTGAATGTCAATAATAAGAAATCGCTTGCAATAGTACAATCTGAAAATTCAGAGAAACACTGAAACTATGGGTCCACTTATTTTTCTGTCTGTTGTGCATAAAGATCTAATTGTTTTACAAGATAAGTAGAGGGAAAGCAGCAGTGTGAAGAAAATCCCTTGAAAAGCTAAGAAGCAAAATGATTGTTGCTCTTGAATGAACAAGATTTTTTAAAAAAATCTATGCTCTGGTAATAAAAAGAAAAACTGAACTACAATAGTAGCACTTTTATCACGTCCATCTCGTCATTGTTTCATAGAATTAATGACATTATTTCTTTCACGCGTCCAGTTAAAACAAAAACACACCTCAAGATAACTGACAAAATTTCTCGTGGTAAATCCATAAATGTTACTGATTCTTCGTCACTATCCGCTAGTGTACGAGGTCGTCGTTCGGAAATAAGTTCCAACAAATCGCCAACCACATTTAACTGCTTCGAAACTAACTGCGGTGAACCGTACAAGTGACCTTCAAGACCCGTACCAAAATCACAGACAAGAGACCGTGCTGTGGATATGTTGAGGTCTCTTTCAACACCTGAATATTCAAAAGGACATCAGAAACCTACTATTCTGATGGTACTTTTTTGTTTTTGTTTCTCATGTTTCTCATCAATTTGGACCGCTTTATTTTTTCCCAAACTGCTGTAAATTTAATAATAGATGCATAGAGATGAACAACTTATATTTTTCCAAAAAAAAAAGAAAAAAACAAAACAAAACTAACATATAAGTACAATCGCCTTAATAATGGAAAGAAGAGCTTTTCGAGCAGTAGCACTAAGATTCTGCAACTTCTCTTGAACCAGGATTTGTACAACCTGCCAATAAAATGTATAAGGAATGTAAATCTCCAATATTTACACATTCAACTTAGTAAAGAAAAAATAAATCCTCTAGATTTTCTTTTATCTTCTAATATTGAATACTTACTTTACAGATATAATTGAACCTCCGAACATCACTTACAGCTCGTGCTAGGTCCAATCGATGGAAGGCTTCACTCATACTTGTACATCCAACAAACTGAACAAAGTGAATTACTGCAAGAAACCTCAAACTTACAAGCTTAAGGCTAATTTACTCCAACTTAAAATGTATGTATTGAATTCCAAATTATTTTTCATTTGCATCAATTATGATTCAGTCCCAACTCTTATCTGTATAATCTGTAGTAAGCAGTCCGAACCACTTGAAAAAAAAAATGAATTTCTCAGGAGTGTATATATTTGAAGTATTTTAAAATATGAATATCATATTTATAAAACTTAAAAAAAATCAAGCTGCCTGAAGCAAGCACAATTTTTTGAATAAGTCTTATATGAAATGCAATCAATGACTTGATTGCCATATAAATTCGTTATTCCAAAGTGTTGCATTCACTGAATTATACCGAAAGATTTGAAAAATTCAGCAATGCTAACTTCCTTAGATTTTCCCGTTTTGACGAAACAATGTGGAATCCAATCATCACCTTCTGAAACTGAAAATTTCTTTTTAATTAATGTGAAAATTCAGTCATTCAGGTTTTTGATTTCTTGGAAAACAGCGCAACGAATTACGAAATGCCAGTGTCAGATAGTGTCAAATTTTTACTTTTATCATGATCTATTTCATATTAAAGCATATTTAACATATCTCCTCAATTTAGCTTATTCTATTAAAATGATTAATTCATATCAACTTAGTAAAGCATAAATAGAAGTTACCAGAATCATCAGTATCCGATCGTGGACAATTTTCATCGTTACTTGATAACGACATCGATGAAACATTTTTCACGAACGAAATGCAAACTGGTGATCGGGTCGCATTGATTGCTTCTATCACCCGCTATAATTTAACAGTCCAGCAAACACTAAGTTATTTCATGCTAATCAAACAGCAAAAACAAATTTGAGTCATACCTGGCAAACTTTTTAAACTTTTGGGAACTCACTTTCTGTGAACTTTCATTACCCAATACTTGTTGAAAAGGCAGCATTACCGGTAATTTTTCCTTTCATGTATTTTATATATGTGATGATTATAGATATATTTGATGTAGGATGGAAAAAGGGTTTAATTATTTAAAATTTTTTCCTCACGAATAATTAAAATGAAATCGAAATGTGCAGGACGAGGTTGGAAGAGTTTATCGATAATATTTGTTGAAATCATATTAGCTGATCCAGAATAAGATTCTTACCTATGAGATATTTCCTAAAGTTTTTTTCAATATCCAACCAGGCCGATATAACCTGAAGTTCCTCACTAAAATTTTGTTGAAGTGCAGTGACTATTGCTATCATACAGCATATATTTAACGCATAAATGTGTTTGAGATTAACATGTTTATCAGTAAAAAAATTAGGCATAAAATGATTGCTTCTATCGAATGAAAGAAAATCAGTCATTTTTGAGGCACGATGGCTTAAAAAAGATCTTCAATTATATTTATGATGCACGATATTGGAGATTCGCATCATTGTGGGCACAATTCTTTCCTAAAGTTTCCTATTAGCAGAACATTTTAAACAATTTTCAACTGTTTTTATTTTTTTACATATTAAACAATTTTCAACTGTTTTTATTTTTTTACATATTAAACAATTTTCAACTGTTTTTATTTTTTTACATATTAAACAATTTTCAACTGCTGTTCTTGCAGTTTCCGAAAAACTAAGATCATTGCATTCTTCGAATGAATAAGAATAGAGTTTCATCCTCTTCACGTAAAAATTTAAAAATGAACCATAATAAAACCATCGATAATTACCTGAACTGGTCGTAGCTTCACCTGTTCCCATCCATTGGTATTGGAGCACCATACCCAAGTTTCACCGGGTGCTCGCCAATCTTTCCCGATAAACGGCATCCTCCTTATTTCATAAGATAGGGATGATGAGAACAGTTGGAAAGAAGTGTACCCCCTAAGGGTACGTAATGATAAATTTCTTTCTTTCTTCCAAATGAGTTGACCTATTCTTCCGAAATGATATTAAAGACAAGTGTACTGGTCGTTAAAACATGAAATCAATGGAAATGAACTAGAACGGCTTACGATCGCTACAGAACTAACCCACCTTTCCTCTTCTGTCTCTTCTTTCTTTTCCACCAAGACGAACACACCTAAAATAGAATAATTAATCGATTGACTAATTCTCAAAGTTGAAATTAGGGACATTTCACGTTAAACGTTTACAGATAACGTTGAAGAATGTTACGAATAAGACAGCAAATCTTTTTTGAACAATTTTTGAGCATCAATCACCTAACAGAAAATTATATGAACAAAAAAACAATGAAAAGTACAAATCTTTACCAAATATGGCAATCATAGTTCTAAATAAACTATAAAATAAAATATAAAGAAAAAATAAGGAAAAATCTTATAAATTATCCTATTTTATTGTTCATTTAAAACTGAAAAATCTTATTGTAATACAAAAAATGCAGTAATAATAGGCAGATATTTTCAATTATATGCTGCTATTAAATAATAAAAATTGCTAAAAATTTACAAGTAATTTTGATGTAAAATGTTTGCTTGTGATGGACAACGAACACTATTTTAATGCTAAAAAATGTAAATACTGCCATAAGTTTTATCACTCTGATATCATTATTGTGTAAAAAATATCAGTATGTAAACATTTTCACTAAACATCAAATGTACTTTTAACATCACACAAGCGCTATTCCATATGCTGCTAACAGATAGAGAGGAACGAACGATTTGTTTTGCATCTTCAATCGGACAAAATAGAATTGCTTGATTGAATTGATAATGTATAAATGATGAATAATTTATAAATGACGAATAATTTATAAATAATGAATAATCTATAAATGATGAATAATCTATATATGATGGATAACCTATAAATCATGAATAATCTAAACATGATAACCTATATCTGATGGATAATCTATACATGATAATCTATACCTGATGGATAATCTATACATGATAATCTATACCTGATGGATAATCTATACATGATAATCTATACCTGATGGATAATCTATAGATGATAAAAGAAATAATGATTCCCTTGCTTAGTTTATTGATAATGATAAGCAAAATTGTAGAGGTCATTATGATTTTGTTTTGTAATGACAACAATCAATGTAAGAATAATCTTTTGAAAAACCTAAGAAGACCTCGTTTCTTCGAATTTCTCCTTACTTGATTGATTTCTTTTTTTTCATTTTCAATAAATTTTTTTTTCTAAATATTTTCCCTTCTCTATTGAACTCTTCTGTTTCATTCTTTGCTATCCTTATCCTAAATATTTACAAAATTTAATTCTTCACAATACAACAATAATTAATGATTAATTTCTAAAAACATTTGCTAAAGGCAAATTCGATTATCTTTCGATTATGGAAATATATTCACAACAAAGAATTTATCAATACTGAAATCTAAGCAGTATATTTACATACTGTATAATCTCATATTTCATTCTATTAATGTCTAAGCTTTCGAGAATTCTCGTAAACTTTTATAGATTAAAGTAGGGCTAAAATAAGCAATGGTTTTTACATAGCTAGCAGCAGAGAGCAATGAGAAGAACAGTAAAGAGAAGCAGAAAAGAGAAGTTATTTCTGGCTAAATTGAAAACAAAATGAATTGATTGATGTGTTTCAAATAAAGCTAACCATCCATTACTATTCTCTTATGTTGATAACTAAGGCTAAGTTTGTTTTCCAGTAGGCATGTAAGCTTCTAAAGCATCATCGGATACTTTTAAGTATCAAATAGTATCATAGGAACAGTGTGAAATCAACGAGAATCTAGTGTAGAAAGGAAGAAAGTAAAGCATATGATTCTGATTCTAATTCAACTACAAAAAATAATTCATTCTATTAGTTCAAAATAGTTTTATATGCCGTAGAATTATTTAAGAAAAAATTATTTGAACATGAAATGGACAAAAATAAATTTTAGAGCTTCAGAAGTAATCTGTTAGGGAAAAATTCATCATCAACTAAACAACTCTCCTTGTCAGAAAACTTTCATTCAAGTTCATTCATTAGCGGATATGGCAGTTGTTATTTACATATTTGGGGACGGGGGGGGAGAGAGAGGAATATATGGAACATATTGTCCTTGAACAAATTCATTTTCGACACTCTTAAAATGAAAAATTGAAATTGAGAGAAAAATCAATAGTTGAAATAAACAACTGAAATGAATTACAAAGTACTGAATAACAACATAAAGCAATTTATTAGCATTCTTATTGCTAATTTGCTATTGCCAAAAAAAAAAAAAAAGCGAAAAAATGTTCTCTTTTTATGTTAATACCATTACGATCATAGCTCTCTCTCTCTCTCTATTCGTTCTAACGTGAAATTTTCAACAAACGGAAATTCACTCTCTCTGTTCGTTTTAACGTGAAATCTTCAACAAACGGAAATTCACTCTATCTGTTCGTTTTAACGTGAAATCTTCAACAAACGGAAATTCACTCTCTGTTCGTTTTAACGTGAAATCTTCAACAAACGGAAATTCGCTCTCTCTGTTCGTTTTAACGTGAAATCTTCAACAAACGGAAATTCGCTCTCTCTGTTCGTTTTAACGTGAAATCTTCAACAAACGGAAATTCGCTCTCTCTGCTCGTTTTAACGTGAAATCTTCAACAAACGGAAATTCTAATTAGCTTTGACTTTTGCCGAAAGAAGAAAGTAGTGAATCATATCTACTGTAAACCGATACAGTTGCAACGCTTTTCATAATCTGCCTTCTTTCTTCTTTGGTTTAAAACACACACACACACACTAAGTAAAATTATCACAGAGCTGTTAAATGTGAAAGATATTGCACATAACATGTAGAAATTTTACGATATATGTTGTTAAATGCAAACAATCGCTTTGAAAGAACGTTTTAAAACGTGTGTATAACAAAAACGAACACTTTTTTAAAGCAAGTATTGAACAACAATGATAGAGTAATTAATTCCTCCTTCTATCAATATCACATAGAATTATGCGAAATTAATACAACTCAAGTTTGCATATCCACATGTTTTTTTTTTACAAGTTCAAGAAATTTTATCAATAAAATAAATCAACTTTAACAATTTACAGTATTCGGCACTGTATCATCTTCTATTTTCTATATTACATTTTATATTAAAGATGTTATAATAATAAATATTTCTAATATTATCGCGGTATTGGCTTAAGTCGAATCTTCTTTGTTTTCTGATCATATATAGCACATAAACCTAATTCTCTCAACAAACCATCTCGTTCGATAACTGCTGACGGTTCCTGTAATGGAACAAACCGTTGGAAAAATGGAAAAATTTCCGTATATAATAGCATGAAATCGAAAATTTAAATTCTGACATAGATATAGATAACTAGAGAAGTACAAAACAATAAAGATAACCTCTGAAAGTTGAGCAAGTCGTAATTGATTTGGTGGATAACCTAAAACTAAATGCCGCAGAGCAGTAATTGCATAGAGTCTCTGAAATTACACTATTCATGAATTTTTTGACTCTCAAATTTTTCGAAATTTTATTCATCATGGTTTACTACCAGTAAAGAAGCAACATTCTATTTCATTTGAATACAATTAAGTATAGTGAAATATAAACTGCAGCATGCTAGCTCCTCTAGTTATACCATTTTCGCTATACAAACTCCAGAAAAAATTTCTGAAGATTTTGGAAAGAAAAAGAAACTTTAACAATCACATACCCCAATCGGATTAATGTCATCGCGCATGCACATACAACTTAATAATAGTGAGATGCTGTCATTCGCTCCAAAGTATTCACGATTCAAGTCATTTTCGTAACATAAAGTACCCAGTAGTTCTATGCATGACAATTTCATGGTTTCAATCAGTTTTACATCATTCAATGTGCTAAATTACAATATATTTTAGAAAAGTCTTAAAGCATGTTTCATATTAAAAAAAGACTAGTGCAAAAAATCTGTACATGTAGAGAAAAATAGTGAAGCCACGAGCCATAGTATTATGGAACTGTAACAGAAACTAAATTCATACTACACTGCTTCATGCTTAATCAAACAATCACTAGCACAGTTAAGAGAAAAAAAGATAACCTTAAAGCTATAGCGAAATTACAAACGCAACTTATATTAGCTGCATTCCTTGGCAGCAGCTTAATTCCAGGTCGATCGCTAAATTCTTCCAGAGATTTCGAAATGCACGTTTCACTTTGGTATTTGCAATAATCGTAATGCAATATCTGAAGGATTAAAATAGTTAAAATTGCTCAATAGTTAATCTAGTAAATGTGATGCTACATCAGTAGTTTTACTAGGAAGATCGATTGTCGAAAAGTCAACTAAGAAAAAATATGGCAACATTTCTTAAAAACCTTTCATATAAATTAGAACAAGCCTATTATCCGAAAGTTATAATTGACCCATTCCTTTCTTGACTCAAATCAATGCATTTTTAATCTATTAAAAGTGATTCCTTCAATAAAATTAAAACCATATATAAGAAAAATTTAAAAATGGCAGACAAACCCCTTCAATTATATGAAGAATCACTTTAGCAGCTGTTATATTAGCTTTAAATATTGAGCGATATTGTTCCAGCGAAACCAATTCCAAAATAATTTGCAATAGAACATGAATGCGAAAGACATCGTTAAAGATGTACATTCCACTGTATTCTTTTTCCATTTTATTATCCTTTGCAAACGTGTCAAATTTTCTTAGTGCTTTTTCCAAGAATATTAATATATATCTTACATTTCCAGCGGCAAACTAAAATTAAAACCAAAAGTGTGCGTATATTTGAATAGATTTATAAAATTTTCAAAATATGATTACATCATTAAAATTGTAGGCATAAAAAACATGTTTAATCATTTTGCTTGTCCTCGTAATTGTCTTGCAAAAATGTCAAATTTTATAAGATCTTCAGCGATTATAATACAAAAGTAATAGAAATAAAAACTAACCTTAATATTACGATTTTCCTTACTAAATTCCATCACAGTGTCAACAATGTCAATGAATGTATCAATAAAAGGCGGTTCAATGATTTCATCACAAACAGCGAGAAAATTATCGTTAAGCTCCAAATACTTGGCAAATACTGCTAATAACCAGGATCTGCATTAAAATTTTCTCAATCAAAGGAATATAACAAGGCAAAACACAGCGACAAATTTCAGAACTTGTTTTCTGCTTATTCTATAAACTTATCAATTCAAAAAAAGCGTCTAACTTTACTGGCTAATAAATGATATACGATGCATTCTATTAACATAATAAAAATCATTTTATATAATAAACTCCCATCAAATACCAATAAACAAGTTAAATTGTACGAAGCAACCTTTTATCATAAGCTTTTGTTAGAGCATCACAATTGTGAGATTCATCGCTACTACTCCTTGCCGCTTCGTCATTCCCTAACCTGAAAAACTTTAATAATACACAATAATATGTAGAGATCATAAAAAATTATAAATAAATTTTAAAATTCAAGATTTCACGCTCCATTTTGCACGCTACTTGAGACTTCAACGTCAGAAAAACTTGTCATTGCACTTATTAATAAGCACACGTACTTTTTTATATCAAGACAAACTTGATTCCATAAGATGCTACAGTCAAATGCGATCCAATAGTACATCTCTGCAAACAAATGTTATTGCATCTGGAACAAGCTTAAAACTTTTGGAAAATAACTGAAACATAACTGTATATATTAAAACAAACATGACTATATATATTAGCAAATTCTGCAAGTTTGGCCAAGAACGATAAGTTAATAACTGTTTCTAACCGAACTATTTTTCGAATTTTCGATCTAACAAAGCTAATGATAAGAAATATCATAATTAGTAAAACAAACAGTTTCTATTTCAGAACGATTACAATTTCTATTGCAAGAAACTGAGCGTTTCTGAGTGTAATAAATTATTACCGCCATTTTCAGGTTTTGAAAAATTAATCACGGCAGCAAACGCTTCGTTTTGTAACCACTCCATTTTTAGTAGCGCTCGCAGACAACCCTCTGAATACTCGTCAGCACATGAACGAAGACTGAAATAAAATACATTATCCATTAATTTACGGAAAATTAATTTTTCACTAAGTGGATGTTTTCACTAATGATGCATCTGTAACCTAATTTCTGCCACTTTAACAATTGATGATCAAATAAAACGAATGCAGCTCACGTTGTAAGTTCCATTCGAAAACAAAACAAAACTAAATTTTTCTTAGTTTTTATATCAGAACCAAAGAATCAATTACGACACGACAAACAAATATGCAACTCACACTTCTTACAACAGAGATAGGTGTTTTACGAGAATGATGCAATATGCACGATGACTTCATACAATGACTCGATGTCAAAGTTCAAACCTCGTTAACTATAGTATCTTCTATTAAATAATGTAAACTGTTATTCCCAAACATCAATAAGGTATGCTTACTTTTCTGAACGATTTGCCGCATTTACCAGGCATTGCATCAGTAACTTACGCCGCTTCTTTTCTTCAGCACTTATTTCGCATTCTCCATTACATTTACAATTTTTTAATACAGCTTCAAGTATTGACCGCATGAACGAACGTAGCTGTTCCTTCTCAAAATGATCCATATATGATCCAAAAGTACTCAACAAGGTACATCGACGAAACGACTCAAACCATTCAATATCCAACTCCTTCGCCTTTTTATCAGTGATATCCAAAAATTCCACGTCGCACATGAACGGTCTGCAAAATTGCAATTGCTACCTTACCAATAATAAATTCTAAACGTACGTACGAAATGCGTGGTTGTAGTGAGTGCTTCCCTCAAACTCATTTCAAAATCAAATGTAAGCCAAATTCAGTTCGCAAATGCAAATACAGAAGGAAAGACTTTTTCAGCTTCTAAGTATCAGAATCCTACCAACCAATCCAAAAAAATTTTCTTTATTTATGTAATTCACAAAAAAAATTTTTTTCAACTATGCTGTGCATCAATGCGAAGCATGATTTTTCCAGTTTTTTTAAAACGAAACATCGAAGTGATTTCCAACTTCCAATAAATCATATTATCAATATGATTTATGATCAATGATCAATGATCAATATGGTCAACGTTATTGCTTCCTGGACGTAAAAACTAGTTATTATCAAATGTTACCTGTTTCAGGCAAATGAACTAATCTTTCTTATAATCTATAATTGTTAGGAAAAAATGTAAAAAAAAACAATAAAAGATTGTATATAATAAATCTCATTATCATTTGTCTGATAACTAAGCATAGCAGGAGAAAAATTCATTTTTCAATAAATTCATTTTTCTCGTTCTAAAATTCAAAGTTGAAGAACAAATGAACAAAGAAAAAGAGGAAATTGCGTATTCCCGATATGCGTGCATAGCTATTTTACAAAGCAAAATAGAATTAGTCATTGGTTCACTCAATATCAACATAAAAAAATAGAATAATTAAATTAAAAGATTAGGCTATTAACATTAAACAGTCGAAGAACTGGGTTCAGTATACATGAAAAAGAGTATCAACAAAATAATCAGATGGAGACTAAAACTGCATCACCCTTTTTTCACCAACAATTCTCAGCGATTCAATTTTCAGTACTTGATGCGTTTTTAGAAAATTGCTATGAATTTTAACAATTGTTGAAATACTCTATTGCATTCGGCCAAAACTTCCTTGGAAATCTTCCTGGTTCTGGAAACTGCTCATTCTGAGCTGCCTGAAATTCAACTACGTTATTTGCACTCGTAGAATTTAAATATAATTAACGTCTTGTTAATGAATTTAAATTACATATGCTGTCCCTAAACCAATAAGTAATTTGTTCCAGCATCCACAGTACATTTCTTTATATAATTATTTATCAAATCTATTGCAAGAAAGCTTTACAGAAGCTTTGAATTATTCTAAAATAACTCGGCAATTGTAATCAGATGAACATGAAGTAGTGTTTTGTTATTTGAAACCGAAAACTAACTTCAAGATATATTGCAAAAGTTTTTGCACTGAGCGATGGCCTGATTAAATCGATCGCTATAGGATTTTGATAGCATATAGCAATCAGAGTTGGCATAAGTATTGCCATTAGGTCACGATTTGAAAAATATCCCAAAGGCAGAGAAGCAAGCTGCATTAACAATGAACGTTGCCAGCCAAGTACACAAAACATCTATATAACATAGATATAGAATAAAATCTTTTAGATTAATTGATTAATATGACAGGCATTCTTACAAATCTATAAACTTACAACTATGACTAAATGTAGTGAATCAGATTACTGACTTCATTAACAAAGAAAATGTTTTTCATGATCAGTATTACTCAGAATGCAAGGAATTATCAAAATATTTTTCTTGAAATATATATTCAGTGAAATATAGCAAAATGGAAACACGCTTTCCCGTACGCTCATAGCTGTATATGATTCAACTTTGCAACTTATGTTACAAGATTCATGATGTTCTAATTGTTTGAACTATATTCAAATTTTCAAGACTAGCTAAATTTTAAATCAAAGGGTTAAAAAAAAAAAAAAAAAAAAAAAAAAAACTGACTTTAGCTCGCTCACTGGCAGTAGCGAAATATCCAATAATTTCGATGAGAAAATGAAGAAAATTTCTAATACGTTTTTCCGTAACTTTTGATTTTGTCGCTTCTGTAATTGCAGAAACAACTTTCTCAGTTTGAGCCACCATTGTCATAGAGATATGGATCAGTCGCAAACAAAGTTCGCTGTCCTCGAGACATTTCTGAAGAGAAGAAACAATTCTCATTAAAAAGGCGAAAAAAGGCCCATATAATTTTTGCTTTTTGCATAATGAAATGTGATTTGAAAGATTTGCTAAGTAAAAACATTGCAAAGGGCGCAAAAATCTTGTGAGAGAAAGCACATATAAAGGCATACCTTAGCAGAAAACTTTTAACACCTGAAACAGGTGAAATCCAATCTCACTAAGGTATAACAAATCTATTACAGTATAAAGAAACTCGTGCAAAATATTTGCATAAAAATAAAAAAAATAAAGATAATAAAAATAAAATAAAAAAAATAAAAAACGAAAAAAATACGTACGACTGCCTCATATGATTCCCATTTTAAAAGCAAAAACCATAGCTGGAAAAGTGATGTTGTGAGTAGTTGAGTAACATCAATTTCTTCACGATGATTTGTTATCGACATAACAGATATTGTGGTTACTAAAGCTGATGAATAGCAGTGTGACGATATCATTGAATAAATTCGAACTGCGAGCTGCTGGACTGCCGCGGTTGCTGCATTACTGCAAAATAAACAGAAGAAAATCTAGACGGAATTTTGATTTATCTCCAACTCATTGTCGAATTTCAAGGTAATTCTAGCAACTTACGTTATTATCGATGGTTTTTCAGATACTGCTCCTTCTGCTTCGTTTCTCCTAAAATATGATGATCAGATTTAGTTAGCAAAAATAAAAGTTGGATTGAACAAGCTTCGAAAAAAGAATTATGATGATGAAGGGTACAGTGGTTGGGAATATCATTCGCTACTGTAAACATAGACTAATGGCTCTAGCCTACCAATGCAGACCGAAAAGGATATTACCTTCATTGCTAGAAAAATTATAAAATTAACATGGTTATAATTCTTTAAAACACTCAAAATAAATGAATACTTTTAGAACTTTGAAAACTCACAAACTGGACTTCTCTGAAAAAACTAGAATCAAAATGAAAACATTTTTAACTCATATGTTTAAGGTGTTATCAACTCAGCTACAGAAAATCAAATTCTTTTTTTATTCAGTAGTTGTAGGTCATAATTTTCAGAGGATAATTTAATCACAGAATCTTACTGAATGAATGTACACATAAGATTTCTAAATGCGGTATAAGATGAGGTAAAAGTTCAAAATCAAAATAAATAATCAAAAAAAAAAAAAGACATTTATAATCAAAATGAAAACATTTTTGGCTACTATTTTTTTTAAACTTTTAAAATAATTTGTTGGTTGGATAGAGCATTAATTAAAACTACATGGAATCCTAGAACATCTCCTAACAATAAATTTATTGCTTTGCTCAACAAACCTTCTTTTACATCCAAGCAGGTAAAGTGTTTCGCCAGCTTCCAAAATTATATCAATGTAAACCATGACAGGTATCGCGACTGCGTTAGAATCAAGTTGAACTGACCAGGGTAGTGCGTCAATAGTACCTGAGTGTTTGATAAGAAGCGAAAGAATACTGTTATAGCCATTCGAATAAATCAAACTATAAAATTAAAGAAGCATTAGTAAGTTGAGCACAAAAACTGTTCATAAAATGGACTTCCCTATGCAAAATTGTTACAATCAATGAAATGATTCAAGTTACTCTGTTTTGTATTAATGAAACATATGCGAAACCGAAGGAACTCTATAATTGGGAAACAAGATTCTGATGTGGAAATATTTTCAAAAAATTGCTGTCATAATGGCTTTCTGTAGCAAAGAGACTTCATGTTAATTAAATGCAATAGTATAGAAATCCAGGTTACACGAATAAAAACGTTTCCGGTTATGCAATAATTTATTGCAAGTTTTTATAAAATGTAAACAGATACATCAAAAAAAAAACTAAAAAAAAGTAAAAACAATTGAAAACAAAACCTCAATAACAGTTTAACATATATATCGTCATCTGTGATACCAAATATGACTGCATCACCCGAAATTTCTCCCTTGACTTTTGGATATAAAGCGCTCATGACACATAAAAATGTCGAACACAACATAACGCATTCAATTAGAAGTCGGTGAAACCCATCGTTGATTGGCATTTCCGAATATTCTTTTGGAAACCGCCAAACTATCGTCTGTAAAAAAAATTACGTGAAGTACTGAGTACAAGAAATTAATTCATTCTCTGAAAAACACTGCACACTAACTTTAGAAATCTAGCTTAAAATTCTCAAGCATATTTGTTTGAGGATCATATAGCACTAGTGCGATGGTTGCAAGCAAATTTCCAATGCAAATAAAACACTATTATAGCCAACGATACGAAAAAGAACAAAAAATAATTTATGAAGAACCTACTTTAGACTTGATGCAATATGCATCTAATAATGCAAAAATGCGATTGGAGAAAAAGAATTTTGAAGCAATAAATTTATCGATGGTGACAAGCTCGCCAAGGATGGACAAAACCTTACAATACGTTCTGCAAGTTACAAGCACAATAAAAACAATAACGGCACTGGAAGCCTCCAACTTATTGAATCGTAAAACTATTTTGAAACCGAGCAAAAGGAAAAATGAAAAAGCTGTGATAACATGCATCCTTTCAGCGTGCTTAGAAAGATTTCTGAGAAATATTTACTTACTTAAGTAAAACTTTCTCTCTGTAAACCTCTTAGTCAATGCATTAAACATCTTATGTAACGACACTAAAAGCAAAACTTTATTAAAATGATCACAAACTGTAACCGGGAAGGTATAATTGTGTCGCCATTTGTTGCACAAGATATCAATGCTGTCAAAATATCTATAAAATCATTCTGCACTACTGCTTTTAAAAGCATTTCACGTTTTTGCAGCTGAAATGGAGGAACCCAAAATACAAAAAGTTGAAAAGCAATTAAAATCTTGTTGACATCAAAGAGAAAAAAGTCGTTTAATCATTTTTGATACATTTCAAATTCTAAAAAAAAAGAAAAACATACCGTGTCGGATGCTCGCAGTGCTCGCAGAATTTCGGATAACGACCTTTCAAGGATATGTATATCAGTATTTGGATAAAGTTTATTTTGAAATGACTCCTTCATTAATCCATTGCAGCGATCTTTAATTGCACTATCCCCCAAAGTTGCTTTTACCATTTTTGCAACATCCCGAAGAGGCCGATCAATACTAAGACATTAATATCTTAATTTTAATTATGGATATATTTGAATAGCTGTAATCTTTTATTCAGAAATTAATCCAGAAACTGTAATAAGCGCTCTATCTAAACTGGTAGAATACCTTGTCTTTCCCAACGGAATTCGATATGCTTCAATTAAATCACTCCGTTCAATTATGTTTTCGTATTCTTTGGCTCTGCAAATTAGGAGTAAAATCTATTTCAAATTTAACCTGACAAAAAAACTTTGAACTAACATGACTTATTTTTTACCTTGCTTGGATCTTCTGTCGAAGGCGAGTTCGACGTTTCTTGGCACAAGTGCTTTGTTTCGAAGGTTCATTTTCACTTCCTAAAGATACTTGCTTGGTTGATTGGACATTAACATCTTCAGCATTCTGATCAATCTGTGTTTTCTGAAAATAGCTAATTAACCAAAGATCATTCAATTTCAACTTAAAACATCTATAATTTATTTAAAATCCGGATTATATTGAGATGCATGCAAATCCTTTATTTATCAGAAATTCAAAGAAATCTGTGTACCAAATAATCGTAAGTTAGTTTCTTGATGTCAGTATTTGCTTTCGACAGGTGAGAAGCGCTAAGGAAATGTGAGATAGTCAAAAAGTCACTGTCCAGCTAAAATAATGAACATGAGCACGAGTCCAATTTACTGAATACTATGTTTAAATAGAGAAATCATCAGAACTGATAAACTACGAGCAAAGTCCCCCCCATATAGCATAACTTTTGTCCAACTGCGAAAAATAAACCGAGACTGCTCAATTTCAAAAATCAATCGAAAAAGTATTTTCTCTTTAAATAATAAGACGAAAAAGTGCCCCTTATTTTTTTAACAATAAAATAACATTGTTAAACGTGTGCTATATCTATTCGAAATTTTCACGGAGAACTAAAGCGTTTTCAGAAAAATGTAGAAAAAGCTGACTAGTATATCGCAAAGTCTGCATTTCTTCGAGCTTGCATTACCAATTACACCTTCGAGCATTGAAACGTAGGAAGTTTCCGAAGGTATCTGATTAAAGTCCGCCAGAGAAACCACTGACTCCATCGGTCTCGGACTACTTAGTTCAACAGCACGATGTTTCACTTGTGTCAAAGTATTTTCATAACGAAGACGTGTTTCTTCTTGCTAAAAAGTGAGAAGCTTCCCCAAATTTTTTGCTCTCCATTTCGTCCAATTTCATCCTTTATTTTGCATTATATTCAATACATAATTAAAATAAAAAAAAAGACATTAAAATAAGAAATGCCTTGAAAGGTAAAAAAAAAGTCTAATTTGTGTAATATAAGCACTGACTTTTTTTTGAATTCTTTTCATTAACTTAGCACTTTCAACAGCTTCCGTTGCTTTCTTTTCCGCGACACGCTCATTTAGCTGTCTAAAATATACTGAAATCGGTGCTTGCATAACTAATAATTTAAAAAATTGAGTTTTAATTTGGACATTACCAATACATTTCTACGTAGGTAAAGTTACTTATTTCTTTCTCGAACAGCTTCATTTCTTTCCCTCTCCTGTTCATTACGTTGTGCCTCGAAAAGCTCATGCTTTTCGAATTTTTCGCGCATTTTTTGTCTTCGTTGCTAAAACGAAATTATGTATGATCTCATGATTTCCTTTTTTCACGTTTAATCTTTTTGCAGTCCTAACACACAGAAGTGAATTTTAAAAACAATGGAATAAAACTCACATTTGCAGCCATTTTTCGGCGTTCTTCAGCTGCCGCTTCTTTAGCTGCTTTTTCCTCATTTTTTCTAGCTCGTTCGTTTGCAATTGTCTGTACTCTTTGTTCCCATTCCTGACTACGAACCATAACATCATGTCGCATGTTATCTGCTCCTATTGTATTTATGAATTGTACCTCCATAACCTGCAAAATCCATTTTGCAAATAGTTTTTTCATAACTTTAAAATTATTTCAAATCGTAAAACTTCTTCAAACATTCAGAATACCAAAATTTCGAGAGCGATCAAAATTTTGCGAAAACCCTTAAATTTTTCCGATATCCTATCTAAAACTTTCATTCATGGCTAAAAATTCCTGATAACGCAATAGCTTTGAAGATGGAAATAATTTTTAAAAAGCAAATAAATGACATCGAATTTTGTCAAATGCAAGAATTATACAAATTCTAAACTTGAAAAATATTATCCAACCTTGACATCATCATCCCGTGCTTTTTTTACTTTTTCCTCAATATTTTTTTGACGATTTTCTTCAGCCTTCGCCATTCGCATCTGCAAGTGTTCAAGTTTCCGTCCTCCCAATTCAGCCCGCTTTCGCCTTACTTCTTCCACCTAAAACAGTGACAGAAAAAAAAAAGCTAATTCTGAATTTCATTTCTGACTTTACAGTAAGCTATATCCTTACAAAAATCTGCACCAACCTTATTGGATAGTTCTTTTAGTCGCTGAGCTTTCTGTTTCTGTAACATTTGACGCAATTCTTCAGCTCTTCTTTGCCGTTCTTTGTGTCGTTCTGTCCTGTTTTCAGTGTTTCTTTAAATAGAACTATAAAGTTATAAAAACAGAACTGGAAATTTAAATGAAGTAAATAAAATGCACACTTCAAGTTAATGATTTTAACAAAAAAAATTAATTTACCTTTTCCTGCTCGGCGAAGATAATTTTTCATGTCTTTCAGCAAATTCTCCCGGATTACGATAACGTGTGATTTCTCTTTCCACGATTTCACTCCAACTTACTGATGCATACTCCTCCATTTCTTCTGCAAATAGAATTGAACACAATGATCGATTAAAAAAACCAAAAAAGAAACAAAAAGTGAAAAAAAAAGGGACTGGATCTGAAAAAGTGAAAACAAACGTTTCCAATTGTTGACGACATCCTGCCATGTTACCGGGATTTTTTTGTTATTGCATGATCCTGCCTTAGTAGCTTCCTCACGTTTATGCTAAAAATGTTTCTCACACAAAAATTAAATCTTTCGTTTCTAGCTCAGCTACTTTATAGAAGCTTTTAAGCAGGTCGTATTAAGAAAGCTTTGATTTAATCATAATTTCAAAGCAATCCACTAATCTTCATTGAAAGAAATAAGTAAAGCGGGTTCCACAAAATAATGCCATACAGTAAGATCTAAGCCAATTATGAACAAATTCAAATAAGATATAAACAGCAAGGTATGCTTAATAATTTTTCAACTACCTCAGTTTCTAAATGTTCCAATGCCGTAGCCTCAGCAGCTACTTGTCGTTCCAGCTCTTCATCAATAGAAATACTTTCTTCCTACAATAATTTTAGTCCACTGAATTCAATTTAAAAAATGAAATGAACTATTTTGTATAAAATCAAAAAAGTGTAAAATGGTGGAATTCGTTATTAATTTTGGATGAATCTGTGCACAATTCGACAAAATACCTCTTCTATTTCTTTTTTTAAACTTTCTTCTTCTTGTACCAATGATTTCTCTTCTTCTGTCATGGCTCTCCATGCATCATCTACATCTATATCATCAGGCAGCATTAATTCGGACAAAGGTGGTTCAGACCTTGAATAAAATCCTTGTTTTTAATGAAATGAACTTTGTATTGCAATATGAAACTTTAAGTTTTTTCAACTACCTGCTGTGTGCAAAGTAAGCTGAAATGGGACGGATAATAATCGATTCCTCCAAATCAGCAGATGTATTCTCACGATCTTCGTCATTTTCCGATGGTAGTTCCTATAAAATCATGCAAACAGGTAGCAAATTCATCAAACAATGCAGAAATGATCATGAAAGCAAGAAAGAGAAAATAATGCCACCTACCTCTATGCAATCAAAACTAGCCGGTGCACATCGTTCCTTCACTATTCCAGCTTCATCTTTTTTCAGTACTTTCTGCAGTGGCGATTTTAAATAGAAACAAAAAATCCAAATAACGATTTTTTTGGACAAAAATCAACTTTAAACAAGTAAACTTGTAAAAATTACTAAGTTCAACAAACGATAATATCCCATGATTTCTCCATTTCATACTTGCACTACAGTGATTTCAAGGACAATGGCGGCAAGAAATAAAACGTCACGAATACCTTTCGATTTTTAAATGCTGCAGCACTACGTGAAACAGCATCAGGATCAGCAAAATTAATTGATGAAAGCGCAGGGACGGAACCAGCTTTGCGAGCACTCTGCAAATCCTGCCGACGTCTTCGTTCCATCTTCTTTACTAAATCTGATTGATGTTTTTTCCATAGCAGCTGCCGACAATATGCTACTTTTGCCATAGATGCCTAAGTTAACATATTTCTTACTGTCTTCCTCATTTTATTTGAAAGTAACAACCATGATACTAGCACTTCAAAAATAAACTGGAATGAACACTTATGTACATCGTACAGATAAAAATTTTTTTATATTAAAAGGACTTTGAAAAACACGGCTTTGAATAATAGCAGGATTTAATAGGACTTTGAATATGGTGAATTTGAATATGAGAATATAAAAATTCATAACTAACTTTCGTCTGCGGTAAATCCATTGCACATCGAGGAAACATTAGACTTCGTCCAGCAGATTCGGAAAGAGCTGGCGCACGAATTTTCGGACGTCGAAGGACACCAGCTGATAAACGCTCATAAACATTCATAAAAGTCCTTTTCGGAGATGCCTGCGCTTTATGCATAAAAATATCAACAGTTAACTACAAATGCTATCAAGTGAAAATAACAAAATTCGAAATTAAACTTCAATTCGGATTTGAAATTAGAAACTACCGTCACTGCAACACTACATTCTCCTTCTTTATTATTGGTCAGGACAGAATCAGCTTCAACACTTTTCCGTCGGCTGCGCCGCGTTGTTACTAAACGCCATCCATCATCACACTGACCTTCCTCTACAAAGGTCTTATATTTTTTTTTGGAAATACTGATGGAAGCAGATCTTATATTTTTGGAAATTTATCCGCAAATTTAAAGAAGTGGTAACGCAAACCATGACGAGTGAGGCCATTCTGGCACATTAACTATCATGTATGCAGAATCCAAATACAAATCACTATCAATATGAACCAAATTCACTATGACAAGCTTATTCTATTTTGTTTTATTAGCTTGCTTTTGGTTTCACATCTTCACATAGCATAATATGAATGCAAAACAACGAAAGGATATGACTCGACTTGATAAATTTACTAACAGTGAAAGTCAACTACTAAGATAAAGAAAGAAAATAAGGGATTAAAAAAGAAGAAAACTTGCTCAATTCCATCCCATTCTTATCCGATATTACTTTGTTCTGCTGTAGAGTTATTGCGGTTGAAGAGAACAAATGTTGTGAAGGTTGTGATAATTTGGCATTCAGTTTTTTTTCCGCACTTTGTACAACTTCATGCACAACAATTGGTGATCTGCAATCAGACCCATTTCACAAAATACTTACAATAAATGTTTTCATCAAAATCTAAGCATATACAAAATTATTCGTCGAGTTCCGAGTCGAATCTCAAGTGATATTTTTACAAAAATACGATGCTTAAAAAATAAAAACTTCTATGAATCCTTTTAAAACAAGAAATTCGAGGATAATTGCAGGGTTTACGAGACATTGTATTTGATGAAATAAGTATTGTATTTGACCAAATAATAAGTGCTTTTTAATAATTTGATAAATCTACCATGATCATCCTAAACATTAAAGCTAGCAATTCCACACCATAAAATTAAAAAACATCATATGTAAACCTGCGACGGTATCATAAGAAGGACTCTTTAATGCTCTTAATGCCAACTGACATTTTAACGTTGGCAGCAAAGCCAGTTATCTGTCCTAACAATCAATGAAGATTTCAAAAATTCCAGAAGATTGCAAAATACAGTTTTCTAAGTGAATCAACTGCAAACACCTAAAAATTCCGTTTTCCAAGGTAACAGAACTTCTAGAATCAAAGTTATTCAAAATAAAGCAAATAAGTTATTCTAAGCCGACTAAAAGCATAACAATTACTGTTTTAAAAAATACTGCTTTTTAAAGATATAAGTCTTTGAAGATTTGAATATCCATAGTTCTCTAAATGTACTTCAAAAAAATCGATCTACAAATTAGCATGCCTGCTTAAACACAAACTTACACTGAAATGTTTACCGATTAAGATAACGTGTAATACGGCAAAATCAACATTATCAAAACGAAGAAAAACTCTTATTCAAAAATTAATTGTTCGAATGTTAAATGAACACAAACCACCCAAATGCTGTATATAAGCCTATCAAAACGCAGCTCAATTTCCAACTTCAGAAGCAACTCAATAATTACGCATGTAACGAAACACAACTTCCATTTTATCCTTAAGTCTCTGCTAGCTTACTCAATTAACTTGAGCAACAGATAAATTTGAAGGCTTTTATTTTGTTTGAAGTTTGAAACACAACCTTAGGAATAAAATCTGTTACTTGCAAATATGATAATACATAACGCTTAGCGCTTCCCATGAGGCTTTAGATTCACGACTTACTTTTTCCTTCTTATATCTTGATGACTAACGAAGTTGGAAGTGTGAAACTTTGGTAAACTGAAGCTGGATGATTCGTTATTGGGCAATCAAAAAACTCCTTCTTTATATTCTAGCTTACATAAAGTACGAAAGACAAGATATTCTATATCTGCTTGCACTTTTGGTCTGAAACATATATTCCAAATCCGAAGGAAATCTCGCAACTAAAATTCCTTCCAATTAGGAGACTATATAATGGACAAATCTTTTTTTTAACAATGGAGAGAAAATCGAAGACTTACAGTTTAAGCATATTGATGAGAGTATCAGCATCCTTTTTATCTGCTCCTTCAACAATTATCTTTCCTGGTGGTGATATTCCTTTTCGAATTTCCCAAGCGACTGCATGGCGTCTACAAGACGAAAAAGAAAATAAGGAATATACAAATGACCAATTATCCATTTGTACAATTTTATTACCTACCTCATTTGTTGGCAGATTATCTAACATAAAAATCTTCTGGCATTAAAATTATGAGTTATAAAAGCATTTACCTGTTACTTTTTTCATCCCAACCAACTTCCAGCTGAATTGTTTTGATTAGTGATTCAAAATCGCGAACAGAATTCGAAAGATACATTAGCGCTTCCTATACAGTAAAAATGTTAAAATCAACAGTATTGAGTTTTTATTTGAGCTGTTTTAAAATGATTTGCAGTCTTTATCTCTCAAACTTTAAGGAAGCTATACATAGTAAAGCAGATCTATTAACCTTAATTGAATGCCTAGACTATGTGATACAGGACTTTATTAAATAAATTTATTTAAAAGAAAATTAGAAACTTTGCATCCATTGACGGTTTGCTCTTTGTGACATATTTCATAGATGCAATTAATAGTTCGATTAAGCGTTTCAATGTAATATGTCCATTGTTTGGCTTTTTCTCGATTGTCAACAGCTTTCTTTTCAGATACAGACGAGAGTTCCTCGTAAACTGTATCGGAGATTTGTTTAGGCGATAAATATGAATTGTTCATAGACATCTCTTTATATTCGTTCCATTCACTGATCAAACTTGATCTGAAAACTTAATATATTTATAGGTTACACGTAATGGTTAATATATTTATAGGTTACACGTAGTGGTTAATATATTTATAGGTTACACGTAGTGGTTTATGTACGTGATCGTATATCAGTCATTAGATATAATTCAATGATTTCAATCAAATTAGCGGAAGAATTAGCAGATGGATGACGAAGCTTTTCATGTCTTCAAGAATTCATTTCCTTTTACTAATATTAATTTGAAAAATTATTAGATTTTAGAAGTTTAATACCTATTGATGCCTAAATGATAAATTTATAGATCTATGTCTTGTTCCAGGTTCTCATTTTCCTTCATGCATACATTACTAAGAAATGAATTAACTGTTTGAGAAAAGCAAATTGTGAAATTGTAGAGAAGATTAGCTAACATCGGCTAATCAACATCAAACTATTTACATCGCACATACTTACATCACAATGTTTTCTTTAATTAAAAAGTTCAAAAATGCTAAGTATGTTGTATTTTAAGAAATGCTAAGTATCTAAGCCTATTTAATCTTTACTCCTTTCATGCGTCCTAATTAAATGTCTAAAATCTTTCTTTTTCAATAAACTTCCCAATTAACAATACAAACTTCACCGAACAGTCTTAGAAATCTCAAATGCCCTGCAAACAATTAATGTGAAATGCGGATCGGCCGAATCCTAATAAAATAACAAAGTATGCTATATTAGCAGTGAGGTATGTGATCTGGTTAAAATCTGCATCCATGAAGTTGTAAAGGAAATACCGGGACCAGGAATTGAGAAATGTGCAACTGCTCTGCAAACTCGTAAATTGTCAGAAATATTTTCACATATCCAACACTTTGAACTTGACGTTTTATTTTTTATTCTTTTACTTTTCCAAGAAATTCTATGAGAGGCAGTTATTCATTTCAATACATTCCCATAGTACAATACTTAATAATATTCTCCTCATTATTGGAAATTCTTGACTAGCTTCAAGCAAGTCATTAATTAACGAAACTAGAAAACAGTGCAGTTATCACAGAAATTGTCATTGCAATCAACAAACAAAATCGAACTGATTACTAATTATAAAAATAGGAAATTATGTAATTTTCATATATGAAATTTATAAAAAGGTGAAAAAATTGAAAAAGTATGATAGAATATCGATAATAAAAAATATAAAAAAAGCTTGAAGCTTTGATATATTATCAAAAAACGGATGAATATAGGCTTAAAATCATACTTTGATATATTATTTATATGCCTAGTCGTTAGCTGATCTCAAATCAAGCAGTAATAAATCTATTTATAAATTATTGAATTTAGAGCTCTGGTAAATAACAATAAATAGTAAATAACACTTACTGAATTGACCTACAGTCTACATTACAAAGTAATAAGTTAGTAAAGTATCAGCTATCCTTGAGACTTTAAAAAACACAAATATGTTTACCAGAACTATAAATGAACACAATTATGACCATACAATACATTACAATAACATTTCCATAAGCTGCTCGAGTAAAACAATGATTCTTTCTCCTAAAGTTAAGGTTGAGAGATCCTTCTGAAATTATATTAACCTAAAAAAAACACACAAATATACTTCTTATTAGCGAGAACAAGAGTTGGTTTCACTACAATTTTCATTTCATTGCTTCTCTGTACCCTTCATAATATTTGAATGGATACGGTTAACAGCGAGAGCACGAAATAAGAAAGATAACATAGATGCATCGTGAAATTCGCCTGCTTCGACAGATCTTACACCATGACGTTCCGATGGAAAAATCTACAATGCAATTATGGCAAAAAAAATAAAAATTTTCGATAGAAATAATTTATGAAATTAAATTTATCAACTATATTGAAATCCGTGAAAATGCTCTTGCTTTAATCGCTGGTTATATATGGCTTGTAACAACAGTTCTATTCTGCGTTCAGCTTCTTCAAAAAAACTACCCGATAATGCAATCACAACCCTCTTGCCTACTTCCGCGCTACAATTCCTTTTCCAATCCCACACTACATTAATGATTTCTTATTAATTGTTTCTCATTAATTCACAAGTGAATAAAGTTTTGAAAAAATACCTGTAGGCGATGTGGCTTGCCAGCTGCAATTAAAGCCTCGATTAGACGCTCTGTATGTGAGAAGTGTACATTTTCGTCAATCAAACCATGAACAATTAACAAACGATCATTTCTGAAAAGGATTGAAATTTTCTTTCAGATTAAGAGGATAGAAAAATTTTCTTTCGAAAAAAAAGCTTTGATCATATTATCAAAAAAGTAATGAACAGAGAATTTTCAAAATATGAATAGAAGTTATGAACAAACATTATTCGTAATTATAACGCTTGCTCTAATGTGATATAAAATGCAGTAAACACTTACTCATTCGGTAACTGATTAACGTAACTTAGAACTGAAGATTCTTTATAAATAGGATCAGACGGCAAGCCTAAGTAACGCTCTGTGTAGGCCGTATCATAAAGCCTCCAACATGTAACTGCGCCACCAGCGATCGCTGCCCTATACACATTGGGGTTTTTAGCGAGGCAAAGCAACGCCAGATAACCACCGTATGACCAGCCCATTACTGCTACTCGAGTGAGGTCTAGTAAACCACCAGTTCGTTTTGCTACTTCGCGAAGACCTTCTACCTGATCTTCAATCTCCACAGTTCCCTGAATAAATAAAAAGCTAAAAAAACGACCAAAGTATGAATTTATGAATGAAATAGATTTAGCAGAAATTTTATGGATTTTCAATATGGATATATTTTCAAACATTACTTGAAAAGCGTTTGCTGCAAGTACATTTACTAATCTTTTTTTACTCACCAGTTTATTTTTTAGGGCAGCCTCAAATGAAATGCCACGATTTGATGAGCCTCGCCCATCAACCATAAGCACTGCATATCCAAGACTGGCAAATTTTCGAAAACCAACCCATCTAAAAAAACAAGCATTCTGGATGTATTTTAAAAAAGCGAAATTAAAGAGTTAAATATCATTCTGTCGGATGTCACAAACCTGTCCAATCTTGTTTTGAAACAAATTATTAGCACGTCCTGTGGTGCATAATATGAGGTATTTCAAGGAAATTCAACATTCAAAAATTTTCCAAGACATTCTTTCCTTTTTACCTTCAGGATTTTTTAAAACCTCTCTTCTTCAAAGTTTCATGTTATTACGAGATGATCTTTATGATGACATGGAGAAAATAATGGAACTAACGTGGACCAGGCATTACGAACGAGCTGTACTCCGGGTCCTCCGTAAACAAGTTGAATAACCGGATATTGAAGTCCTCTAATTGCTCCAAATGGTTTCAGTAATAGTGCGTAGTGTTTCCGTTTAGAATTTTCTGATTGATATTCGATTAATTCAGGATATTCCTTTGCTGCAGCTTTTGGTACAGATATATTTTCTGCAATGCTTTTTTATCAAAAATTTTTAATATCAATGAAAATCGATGAATTTAAATTCTGACAACTAAGAGAGCGACTTAACTTTTATAAATCTTTATGTATCTAAATGAAGACTGCTATGATAATAATGGCAGAATAAAATAAACTGTCACAAAAGGAAGCTCATTTTTCCAATATGAAAATGGAAAACAAACCAATCCTTTGACTCAATTCATTAGTAATACTTGGCTGAGGCAAATAAATGATATGTTGTAGTGTTGCTGTTGGTAACCGATCATCACTCAAATGATATAATCGATAGAATACGCATCGTGGTGGCATTTTTAGCGAGCTTTCCCAACAAACAAATCCAATTTCCGGGTTCAGCTGTAGTTCACATTCCATCCGTTCGTATCTTGATAAAATTTTAAATGGAAACTTTCAAATTAAAGTAAAAGTTTTAGCGGTACATGCCTCCAGTTTAGATGCGGAAATCAAGGCGATTTACACATATCATAAAAAAACAATTTAAATCTCTGCACTTGAACTGAAAAAGATCACAAAATTTTGAGAGTATGAAGAGACATGCCTGTATGAAAGACCAGCACCACTTAAAATCTTCGAATCTGTCGATGAATCGTTGTAACATACCACGCATCTGCAATTATATAATAAAACTTTACTTTAAGAACCATCGAAGCACTACAACAATACTCTTTGATGAAAAAGAGATTCTTTAAAATTATCCATTCCTGTGATGATATGGGAACACTAATTATGTATTGCTTATCTAATTCTCATTTAAAACATACAAATTAGTATCAGATGGATGATGTTTGTTGGCGACAAAGTAAACATGTTTTCTCTTTTCATCAACAAATAAACCAGGCTCTTTTAAAACAGACCAATTTCCAGTAGTTAGTGGTCGTGATGAGCATGTGGCTGTTACATGAGCTGAAAAGTGTACAAAAATAATTGGAAAACAAAAAGCATTAAGTCGATAAATCTTCGTTAGTGAAATATCTTTAAAGCTATGGGAAACTTACCCTCATCAACTTTGGCCGTGTAGTGAAATAAGTGAGTATAATCATCACGATCACTTGCATGAATAAACTGCAAAATTCCTCCAACTGGAGTTAGAAACCGAGTCAAATTATCCACCTGAAATAATAATAATAATATTAATCTTAATAATAATATTAATAATGATGATAATGATAACAAATAATAATAGTAAACAATGATAACAAATAATAATAATAATAAAATAAATGACATCAAAGTATGAAAGTGGTCGCAACATCATAACGCAACATTATAAGCAGCTACTTTTCTTTAAATGAGAGATACTGAATAAAAATATTGTGCAATGGTGATGTTAAAATTGCAATAAATCTTAAGTGCAACAGCAGTTCCAAAAATTTCCTTACATTAAACCAAATTTCTGATTGTTCTTGCAGCAAAGTTACTATTTGCGCACTGCTTTGAGTGTCTTGTGGTGCAAATAAATTCAATGGTATTAAAACCAATGCATATCGATCTTGCAATCGGCTAAGCAGCAAAGCCCAAATCCTTTAAAAGAAGAGCAAAGCAATAATTAAAAATAGTTATTGAGAAGAGGATCTCTTAAAAGCAATCATAAAACACAGTTTGCCTATTTAAAGAAAACACATCCCATGCGTAATATGGTGTAGAATAACTCAAATATCTGAACAGAGGAAAAATAATGAATGGAACGAGAATCAAAAACATACGCGCTTCCATCAGGTAACCAACCAACTCGTGATAAGTACTCATACCATGGATAAAGTGTTTTAAGTTCTATAGTTAGTTTTTCATCAGTGATCTAAAAAAGAAAACAGGAACACCGCATAATGGAACATCAAATGCTTTAAATGATAAGTTTAAAAGTTGTCAGGGATTTACATTAGTTTCATGAAAAAAGAAGACTGTGAAACTGTTGAAGAAAAAGAACTTGGCTATCTCTATAAAAAAAACATCAGTAAATAGACCAATAAATTACTTTGTTTTCATCGATGATAATTAAATGCAACGTAGAAACAGCATTAGCAGTCCCAGCAACGGGATATTTCATTGGTCGTGCAGGCAAGCAGCCCGGTATGGTAAACTGCAAACCAATAACAGCAGTTTCGTCAACCTGTTCATATAGCAGCATTTTTCGTGGACCAGGAGACCACCACATTCCCGTAAATCGATCTAGCTCTTCCTGAGCGATAAACGAAGAACATCCATTTATGATATTATCACCAGTTGTTGATGAGTAAATCACTTTGCCTTTCCTTAAAAATTTGAATATACCAATCACACGTCAAAATTACTGGATTTTCTAAACTTCTCATAAATCTAAAATTTTGAATATAGGGATGAAATGAAGCTTTTATTATGTCACTTACCAATCAATATGTACATTAGAATTTGCGACAAATGCTACTAGCGTGCTATCAACTGGACATAGTCGTGCATGCAAAGGACAACCCTTTATACCATTTCCTATTATATTCTTTTCATATTTCTGAAAGCTGAGTGGCATGAAATCGAAATAAGGAAAACGAAAGGCAAACAAATCAGATTCAGGAAATATTTTCTACTTCAAAATCAGTAAAATTTAAAATATCACTATTTCGTGTTTCAAATACGATTTTGAAAAGTAATAATGATGGGAATTCAGATTTCGTCAAACCTACTGATTGCATTTCGAATACTATTAGTAATCTGCAAAGAACATGAAAAATAAATTACGGAATTCCAAATATCTAGATAACTATGATACCTGAATATGGTATAAATTAGTAGAATCGGAATACAATAGTGTGGAGGAAGTAGGATCAAAATCATATGAAGATATGCCAGATGAAACAGTCGTTCTTTGTCTTTCACACAATGCAGCCAATTCAGCAGGTGGTGGTCCAAACTAAAATTAACAAAAAACCTGACTAATAATATGTTTACTTTAGGCAAATCAGGAATGCTAATTAACGTATTTATATTTTTCCAACTTCCAAGGATTTTTAAATGCTTCGATACCGAAGCAATAGCTAATATAGTTCTTGCAATTTTTTTAATCATATTTCATGGAATGATTCAAAACTATTCCTTCCGTTTCCCTTACAATACTTTGAAACAATATTATTTTGATAAAATATATTGCATCTCTATCAAGAAATAGATATATAACATTCAAGCATTGACACATTAAGCTAGGAATGGAAAATAATTTTAAATTTCTACACATCAAAAAGCACATTGTTTGATTTAAAAAGATTACTACACGAAACATAAAACTTATGCCGAGCGGACTAAAAATATAAATCTCATAAAATTTTTCACTGAAGTTTGCGCTTCATACATAAAAAATTGTTTGATAAGTAAACACTGCAAAAAACAATGAGCGAAAAGCTATATCACTCCTAAAACTGCAAAACGCCAAAATTATCAGCTTTTGTTGGAAGCACAATGTAAATTTGTGCATAACTTTATAAATATGGAAGTTAAAAGTTTTTAAAAATGAAATTTTATCAAAAAAAAAATGAATTGCTGCAAACGCAATAATGGATTCTTACATCTTAACAGTCATCAGTTTTTTCTCCTTAATTTAACCATCCAATAAGCTAGAAAGACGGTAAATGTGAGAAAAATATCAGTGTAATTTCATTTCAAATATGTTCGTACGGGAAGTTTATTGACTTTAATGAAGATCGTCTATCTGAACTCAAAAATGCCAGAAATCCAGAAACCTTTGGATTTAGAAATATCCAGAAACACTCAAATAAAAGCAAAAAAAATCTCCAACAGTCATTAAATGAAGGAATTCTTACAAATATTGTTATAAAGCGTAAGAAAATATAAGAATTAATATTTCGGAAGTTTGTATGCTACCTAGTTTGAAGAAAGTGAAAGTATAGGGCAAAGATCTATAAGTGAGTCTACCATCGTTTTTAAGAGATAAAATAATTCAGAAACGAATGCGAACCTTACTAGGTTTACTGTCTAAATATGGTGATAAAGTTAGTTTGGTCACTGAGCCAACCAACAGTGAATGGGTTAATGGAGCAGTGTAGATAGTTTCGTGAGGAGACTGTCCTGAACCACCTAGCGCCAGTATTCGTTCTGTACCCGAATGATCAAAATATAGTAGAAAATGATGCAACGTCATATTCATCCGTTTCCTGCAGTTAAAATTGTAAAATAATTCCTCCTCTAGAATTTTCTTTAATTCAAATACTATTGAATTAAAGAAAAGAATAAATATACCAGAATAAATAGAATACTACAGAATAAATATCTAAAATCTAGAATATATCATTTTTACTTTAGAACTAATAACATAAAATAACTGAAAAAGTCATAACTATGCAACTATTCTTTTCCTATTATTTATCTACTATTAACAAACTCCCAAGTAATAAATGATAAATGGAAAATCTAACTTTGAAATATTCCGCCATAATCGAGCATGTGAAATTAACTCACTCCAAGTTTTCTCTTCCACATGATACTGTCCATCATATGGTGGCATTATACCTGCTAGACCTGCTATTAAATTTCCTAAAAGCAATATTTAAATAAAGTTAAAACTCGAATAGATCGAATAAGACAAAAAACCATTCTAACAACACTGAACAAAATGATCGCTTGTTTTTAATTACAAAAAAGCAATGAGAAGAAATGCCAAAGAAGCAGACTACAATGATTTCCTCTGGACATCTCTTGTGGATTTCACGAATCTGGTACCCAGTCATCCCGTACCCAATAATCTTGTACCCAAAAACCTCGTACCCAATGACCTCGTATCCAATAATTTCGGAATCACAATAAGGTACAGTTAATATCCGAAGAAGCGCGGCCCGTTTTGTTAAAACTGAACTGAATTTTTTCAGTTCAGTTGCGAACTGAGAGGTTATGAGGTGGAGGCATTTTTAAATTGTAAATTAGAATAGAAATCCACAAGATATTTGCAAATAAGCTAGAGTCAGTGTGACCAGTGACCCAATGACCCAATCGCTTTAAAGTTTTTAACAAAATTTTTATCATTGATAATTGTAATCATTTTTCAGCTCACAGTTCAATAGATGGATAATATAAAATGGCGTGCCAGGAGTTTACGTTGTATACATTCCTTTTGGAAACGACAACTTTCCTATTCTCAACTATCGCTGAATGTAAAACTTTTTCTTCAAATGTAACATCAAATTCTCAACGAATTAAATTTTAAACATTGCAAGTTAAGATATAAAATATTTTCAAATTCAGATTAAGAAAAAGGCACAGTCAGTTAATGTTAGCCAATTGAAACTCTGTGTAAAACTATATTGAACTCAAACGTACTATGTTATGCAAACAGCAAGCGGTAATCTTAGAAATTATGCAGCTTAAAGAATGTTTCTTTTGGTTAAAAAATTTATTTGTGTAATTTAAATAAAAAAAATGATTTATTCATTTTGTCAAATTTACATATCCAAAAGGAAAAGAAATTTGTAAAAACAAGCAGTAAGATTGCATCGAAAATGTTTGAAATGATTAATAAATATAGAATTATTAGTGAACTTTGCAGACGTAAACGCTCTTTCATAGAGTAGTTGTAATTTGTTTTTTAGTTCATATTTTTGCAGCAATTCTTTGTATCAACATTTCAGAAATACATGAGAGGATCGATTCGTAAATTTCATCGCCCATATTTGGCTGCTGAAGTCTCCAGTACACGATTACCTGTCTTTATTAGTGACAAGCTAAAAGCGCTTCAGGTAATTTTCTCATATCAGAATATTTTCTACCGGTTAGTGGATATACGACATCACATCAAGCTTCATTGGACATCATGCTTGAACAACGTTTCTTTTTACAGTCCGAAATTATGGAAACTCTTATGCGAAATGCAGAAAACAGTCCGTCATTATTATCGACATGCTTTTCAAGTTCAGCATACACGAAAACTTTCCAAGAGATGGCTAAATATTATTTTGATCAAGGTGGAAAATTGTTCCGGCCAACCATTTGTTTGTTGATGGCTAGGGCATGCAATCAGTTTAAGCCGAAATCGTTGGTTTTCCATTTCTTATCATATCTGACAAGAATTATTAATATTTTTTCTCTACTTTTATGGTGTTCATCTTCTAATTTCTGATCGCACTATCACAAAAGTTGTTAGTTTTGTTTTTGCCATAACCGTTCAGTTTTCAAAACCATTGTATGGAATCATTTCATGTCCTTTCTTTTTCGTTCATCTTCGAAGAGATCATAACTATTTAATGATTTTAAATCTCGAGAGTCTTTTGAACTCGTCATATTTCAGAGTATTAGTAGATTCGGGTCGTGAAACAGTAACAAGAAATCAGCACAAAATAGCGGTAATATCAGAAATGATACATACTGCGTCCTTGATTCATGATGACGTTATTGATGAGGCTGATATAAGACGTGGAAGTCGCACCGTAAATGCACTTTGGGGCAACAAAATGGTATCAATCTGTTCTTTAGTTATCTTTTGCAAGAATTTTGACCAAAACATGATATATTGGTAGTCTTAATTTTATAAGCTGAAAGAAGTGATTCTTTCAGTGTGTGAAGTTCATTATTCTAACATAGAATTTTATGCAGAATCTACAGTTTTAGCATCACACTTCAAAAGAACTATGATAATATTTTTGATTATAATTCTTATCGTTATAAAAGTATTCTTCAGGCAGTATTGGTGGGAGATTTCATTCTGGCTCGTGCAACACAAGTGTTGTGTAGCATCGGAAGGCCGTCTGTCATTTCGGTAATGGCAACTATCATCGAAGATTTAGTGAAAGGCGAGTTCATGCAAATGAATGATGGAGCAGATTTAAATGCTACGCAAAGATTTAACAAATATATGGCTAAAACATACTCAAAAACAGCATCTCTTTTCGCGAATAGCTGCAAATCAGCTGCAATGCTTTCAGGTCAGTAATGATAAGTTAAATAACTTTGAAAATTTTCTTGAATTTTAAGTTTGATTTGGCATAGTTGTTTATTTATCTTTGTGATTTCGTTGCATGATGTGGCACTGACCAACACATAGGTTTTATTTTGTGTCACAAATTTTATTCAGTCGAAAATTCGGTCGGAAATTTCTTAAATTTTTAGATGTGTCAGAGTCAGACGAACTTTCCGCATACGAGTACGGGAAATCCTTAGGTATTGCTTTTCAAATGATCGATGACTTGCTGGATTATATTTCCACATCATCCATTACGGGAAAACCCACCGCAAATGACCTTAAATTAGGTAATTCACTTTCAGTCCATTAAAGATCTACTTTCCTATCTAATTTCTCAGTCGACCTACCTTTCCAGGACTTGCAACAGCTCCTGTTCTCTTTGCTGCCGAAGAATATCCCGAACTAAATAAGCTAATAACTCGAAGTTTTTCTAAAGAAGGTGATATAGAACTGGTCTGGGAAATTGTTGGTAACAGCACTGGTCTGCAGAGAACGCGAACTGCAGCTCGGGAACATGCTGAACACGCTGTTGAAATGGTATAACAACATTTTGTAGATTAGATTACTTCTCCATTTCCTACCACAGATTTAATAAGAAACATAGAAGTCTGAAATAATCGACCATTTTACTATCTGAAAATCTCTTGATGTTTTCAGGTTCGCAACTTTCCCAACGGTGATGGAGTACGCGATCATTTAATACAAATAGCTTTAGCACAGACCGAAAGAAATAGGTAGTCAGAAAAAGATAGTTAAAAAAACTTTTTCCCTAAAAGTCTATTTTCATTAAACTAAAATATAATGATTACGGCAAAATTCAGGTTTCGTTACCCTGTTTATTTTCTAATTTGCGGTATTTTCTCAAATATTGCCGTAAGAACTAATCATAAAATTTTCTATCTTCCAATATGCTGTCTGTTCTATGTTATTACATTGCTAGCTCAAAGTTCTACTATACTATGTTGGTTATTTCGTCGATGTAAAATGTACTAAAATTTGAGAATAACAGAACTCGAACTCGAGATCGTACTAACTGATATATATAATATGGAAAGCATCATTTATAAGTAAAATGATGAGTTTCTTCAAAAGCCTTGTAAAGGTGGTCTTTTCTCATTCTCCGCAATTAAATCATGTTTTTGTATAAGGTGTGCAACAACTCTCTTTCGTTTTTTCACATTAATGATTACCATGTGCCACAGTTATAATTTTAATACTTGTTTGGAGTTACGTATCTTATTTCTCACAGATGCTGAGCTAAATTTTTCAGTATCAAATGAATCAATTAAAGACTGAACGCTAACATGAGTTTCGATAGGGTCTGAAATCCCAAGTTTTACTAAATAACTAACTAGTGCCATTGGTTCAATTTCTTCTTCTTTGATGGATTTGATATCCAGTCCTCTAATATTTTTAATGCTTTCAAAAAATTTGATTTAAAGATGAAGTATTTTTCCCATTGTATATTTTTACTCATGCCATTAAATGAATTTAAATTGTTTTGCCAATAGAAGTATAGAAATATTTTAATATATTCAATAGCCAGGATATGCCAAAATTGTTTCACCATTACAAATTCATGAAATATAATTTATTCCACTATTTTGAAATCGAAAAAAAACGTTAGGAGTTGTTGACCTTTGAATTTATCATGATTTATTATAACTAAATTTTGAATTGTATGCTGAATGCATTGAGATGAGGATCAAAAATAGCGCTAAGTAGATCTCTTTCCTAGTGTGTGCCATTTGTACTCGGTGTGTTGCTTAATTTTAAATAATGTTCCGATTTCATTAAGTAATGTGAACGATAAAAAATATTTTTTTTCATACAAATTTTGAAAATACAATTCAGTTTACAATCAAAATCTTGTAACTAATAATGTGAGTCCTTTAACAGCATTAAGTTCAATCTGTGCTCGTAGTTGGCAGCAATCATTTCGAAGTGAAACTATTTCGGACAACAAATCATCCCGTTCCTTCTCTCTTTTTAGGCATTCATCACGCCAATATTCTTCTCCATACTTGTCGTTGTTGTTTTTCAAAGTTCCGGTATTTTTGTTCTTAAAATAAGTTTTTAGGAGCAAGTAGCAATATTGTGACTGTAACAATTTCAGCTTATTTAAAAATAAAGGTCGGTACGCTATTTATTCGGTTATTTATTCATTTCATTTTGAAAAATGCTAAGAAATTTTTTTTCAATTGTTAAATAAGCAGGTTTTTGCCAAAACTAACTTCTGAGCTTGCGAATTCCAGAATTTTAGGAAATGCAATTGCTCAGTGATCAATCAAGAGAAAAGAATAGTACAGATTGAAGAGTATTATCAACTTTTAGCTATCTGAGAACTCAAAATGTCACGATCTCAACAGATTTATTTAAATGCTCAGGTTGAATTTTCAGATAACAAACACACTATGAACACTCGCTAAAGTTAACATTTTCTTGATAGGTTCAACATGTAGACATTTTCTTCATGTATGATTTTAAGCTTATCTTTTAGTTGTACTAGCAAGCATCGAAGTAGAAATAACTCGGCACAATAAAAAAAAAAAAAGGTCTTACTTCATTCATGGTACTTAAACATTGATCAAAAGCAATTATTTCAAATTTATAACGAGCTATATCCTCGCGTAGAGCTGTACAAGTGGCTAATAACTGTTTCTCCTCGAACATCTCCAGTGTTGGCGTTGGACCATCGTTTTTTCGTGTTTTCATTTCTTCCGAATTTCCCATACGTACACTTTTAAGCTGCAATAGTATAGATGAAGAAGCATATTTTTTGGATCAAAAATTCACAAATATTGGGTACTAGTGATCGACTATATCAAAAAAATCATTACATAAACGAAAAGACAAATAATGTCAGAAGTATCATCTGGGTATATTCTACATACTATACTATCTTGCTATATGTCGGTAGTTTGAAATTTACAAAATGTTGCTTGAAATAATAAGAAATTCAAAAGCGAGAACAATTTGCATCCATCACTTATTCATTTTAAAACTTCGAGACAGAGGAATATAGCAGGACTGCTGTTTCAAAAGGAATTCAGGGATTTTATGCCACATTCAAGTTCTATGCTGAGATTATAATTAAATAAATAATATGTTGGGAAAACTGGATGTAAATGAAATAACTGAAAATGATTGTTGTATGTATTTTGTTTAAATTAAAAAAACTAATAAAATATAAATTCTTCCCTGTACTTTAGTTAAGCTTGTTTACTTTTTCTTATTTGTAAAAGTATCTATTTGAAACCAATAATTTTTCTAAAAAGTAAAATAATTTTAAAAGTTCCTGGAGAATTAAAGCTCTAAAATATTATAAAAACTAGCTGAAATTTTTTTTGATTTTTATTCTATATACAGGAAGTGATTCGAAGATATTATAATAAATACTTGAAGCTCCAAGCTCCAAGAACTTAGATATCTAGAAGCCTCTTTTTCTCATCTTGTTAACCTTAAATAATATAACAAATTCTATCTACATGATGTATTCAAAAATGAATTTAATAATGTCAATAATAATGAAGCACGTTCGACCAACCATACAGTTTCTGAAGAGATTTCTATAACTGAAAATGACAACGGTTTTTATAATTTCTTTCTTATAGGTTTCACTGATATTAAAAGATGATTCGCTCAAAAAAGAAAATTGTTCAGAAAAAATCTCAGAATTATGGTCGGTTAAATATGAGTTTTCACTAATTTCTTTAAAAAGCATAAAAAAAATTTGATTGACGATGTTAGTAAAATACTTTTGATGACCTCACTTTGAGGTTCTAGAAGGACTTTAAAATTAGTATTCTTTCCATCTGGATTACTGACAGGTATAAGTGCTGGAAATGGACTAGAAGCATGTTTACTGCTTAAAAATTAAATAAATCAAGCCTTGAAGATGAATTTTTAAGCAACTTTCAGAATCCAACATGTAATCTGCATACAAAAGATTTAAAAATGAATGAATTCAAGAAAACATAAGAAGTACTGATAATAAATAATCATATAATCAATTTAATATACAATCAATTTCAATCGGATGGCAGATAATAAATAGAACAAAACATTTACTTTTCTGCAAAGCATCGTGATTGCAGTTTGTACATCCCACAACTCCTCTTCTTTTTGTTTTGTTGGTAAATTTAATTCTCGGAGCTCTTCTATCTACAAGTTTAAAAAAATACAGAAACCAGATAAAATCTCAAAAAAGTTGTGAACTTTTGGCCAAGATTTTCAAAACTGTCGAAACACTTTGATTATGATTAAATTTTCGATTACTTCAAAAGTGCCAAAAAAAAATTTTCTGCTATATACAGGTTAAAACAAGACGTAATCATATAATCAATTTAATATACAATCAGTTCAATCACTAAATGCTCACTTGCAGATGAAGCTGTTGCAGATGACTTCGCTGTTTCTGTTCTTCAGCACGAAGTTCTTCCTCGGAGTCCGATAAATTTCCTTCGCAAATAATCTTTGGTGATTTTGGTGCCACATATCTTAAAGCATATCCGCTTACAGCTACTAATATACACTTCATGATTAATTTACTTATAAGCAGCACTCATCTTGTTTTTTAATGAAACTTTTTTAAAAAACCGTATTCTCGATGTCATGTACATCTAAATTAAGAGGAAGAGCTCAGTAATGTTATTTGAAATATAAAATTATCGAGATATACTGCATGATTAAAACTTTTTTAACTTTGATTAATTAATTAACTTCCAAAATTCTAAAAATCAAGAATTGGACATGGACTATTTCAAAAGCCGATAAACGTAAAATGATAAGCTTCAGTCAAATTATATTACAAAGAAGTATTTGAAGAAATAGTTGGTTCTAAATAAAAATGAAGCTCTCATAGATCGTTATTATGCTTGGAAAAATAACGAATGAATAAAATATTTTAAATATAATCCGACATCATAATAAATGGTGAATATTTTGGAACCATCATTTACATAAATCCAAATTTTATGTTTTACTCACAAAACATCACGAGCTGAATAAAAATCCACGAAAAAAAAAAAATTATTGCATAGAAATACGGATAAAAAAAAGAAACACGAATTCTAAATTACGATAAAAAAATTTTGAGGATAACTGGCAAAAATGTTGAAATGACATAGATGACGACAGTGAAGAGAATATGACAAAGAAAACCAGAATAGTAGTAGTGATAGTAGCCATCTCTTATACGAGAAAATCTATTACATTTTCTTTAGATGGATCGCATTTTGGGTCGTCTATGACTGGTACAATATAACACACCATCAATTTCATTACCAGCACTATAAAATTCTTCTATGATGATCATTCCACTGAAATTAGTAACCGGAAATGAAGTCAGCAATCCCAAATCAACTTCAGGATCTACAAAAAGAAAATTCTATGAAGTATTTTTGACTGATATACCCAGTCACCACGAAGGATCCACGAAATCCCTTCTTCTATCATCAATTTTTCCCTTTTTTGACGTTCAATTCCTGCAACTTTTTCTAAATACTGCGAAAATTCAATTAAATCAAGCAAGAACTCATCCTTCGATATTTGCTAAAATCCACATGAAACAATTGCAAATTCAAGATATTCTAATTTATTCTTATTTGTTGTTCATTTTGCTGATATTACTTGTAGCAGAGGCGCAAGAATCTGATTCAATCCCCAAGTGTCCTGCCCTTAGTACAATTGCAAATGCTGATTTCTACAATGGAAGCTTTTGCTTTTGCAATGTTCGAGATAATGGTCATGTAGATATCAACTGTTTGTACAGTTCCACTATGGAACAATTCAAGACAGCACTACTTGCTGTCACTGCTGCAAAAAAAACTGTTCAACAGGTTGGTTTCTTTACCGAAATCAGGAAAGGCAAACAGGAATAACCGATTATACCTATGTCATAACAACTGGCTTATTAAAACTTCATCAAAAACTCGAAAAATCGATCGCTTAAGATGTTGCTCCATAACGAGTTTGATATTTTTAATATTATAAATGATAATTAAAGTACCACTAGTCAACATTTTTTTAAGAAATCAAAGAACCGGAAAATTTTTTCAGCTGTCAGTTTATAAATTTGGCAATTCAAAGAAATTTTAATGAAATTTAAATTTCGTCCCGATTTAATTAAGCTGTAATTATTTCCCCTTAGTTCTTGGTATCGCTCATCAAAATCATGAATTTTGAAGGTAACATTAAGTCGTGTTAAATTTGATGTTGGCTTGCTGCCCGGAAAAATTTTCGACAGTCCTTACACACCTATACAGATCATATCTATTGGTTAGTTTGTCATTAACCAATTTTTATCAATTCCTTACTAAACGTCACAATATCTAGCCTTCAACTAAATCCAAATACAGAAAGTTGGGCCGAATTTTTGTTTACTTTGCTAGGCGGAAAGTTCCAATTTCAGACAAATGTGCCAACAGCGTTTCTCTAAAGATTCATGATGATTCATTTTATGGTCTAACCGAGCACTTGCAAGAACTTTACATTACCGACTGCAATCTAGATCAATTTCCACGAATAGCAATTCAAAATCTAACGAAGCTGAGAACTTTATCATTGGCTAACAACAAGTTGACTGGTCTGGCGAAAACTGATTTTCAGACACTGAAATATGTGAGTCTCTTTATTAGCAAATTTCTACTCAACGGCTGCTTTTGAAAAGAACAATTCCTAAGAAATCCATCTTTTCATGTTTAGAATATAAAGCAAAAGTTATACCAAAATTTCAAAGATTTAAATAGGCATTTCATGTGAGTAAAACAGTTACTGATATCCAGCACTAATCTTTTTTTGCCATGACTCCTGATTCGAAAGGCTTTATGGAAATTTTCCAAAAGAAATAAATTAAATCCTTCTTGTCACTTTTAGCTGGAAACTCTGAATCTAGAAGGAAATTTCATATCATCGTTGGAAAATGGGACATTATCCGTACTTCGCAATTCCTTAAAAAAGCTTAGTATCGGAAATCACAATTTTTTAAAAGGCATCTTCGACGAAATTTCACAACTCAAAGAACTTCAAGTAGGAATTAAATCTTATGAAAATTAAATGCTTTTGAAATTTTAAGAAAACGTATAAAACAACAAAAAGTACGAAGAAGAAAAGTGTATTATACTGCATGGCTTTTATAAAAATGCGACTCAAGAACTGAATGCATAACATACACGGAAATATATCTGATAATAAGCGTGCTTACAAGCCGAAATCGATATATCAGGTTCTAGATATGGGTCGAACTGATGGTATCACTGATATAACACAAGGAATATTTAGAGAACTGAACAAATTGGAAAGGTTACTACTACCCGAATGTAGTTTGACAGTTATCCATAAGAACACTTTCCAAGGTCTTGCGAAGCTTAAAGAGGTAAATGCAGTTTTCATTTGATAGAAGAAAGATCTATGAGAATAAGTGAAGGATACTTAAAATAAAAGAAATAAAGACTGCATGAATGAATATTTGACAACTGTAAAATGAAACTTACAGCTTGATTTACGAATCAATTTGCTGAAAGAAGTAGAATGCGGAAGTTTCGTTTGGACACCAAATCTACGACGCCTGTCATTTGCTGGAAATTATCTAAATGAAAGTTTAGCTTGCTGGTGGGATGGACTGGAACATTTGGAAGAACTTGATCTTGGATGGAATGAGTTTTCATTTTTGGAAAATAATACTTTCTTCAAACTTGGTCCGACACTTAACTCCCTAAGTCTTCGGCATAATAAACGACTAGTGCATGCAAGTTTTGAATCATCGACATTTTGAAGGAACTTACAGTCTAAATTTAGATAAACGAAATGGTACTAATGTTAAAGCATCACAAAAAAAACCATAATATCTGTCGTTACTGCTTAATTTCCGTACATAAATAGAATTTTGAAGATCGATGAAGATGCTTTCAAGGGACTCAGCAATCTCCATCGCTTAAATATGAGTGGAACAAGTATAACAGAATTCAATAACACCCTCAGACATCTCCCTTCGCTAAAGGTAACAATTGAGGTAGAAGCACTCCGACCCTGAACAAAATTAGAAACCTTTCAAATTTATCCAAACTTTCTTTTGGTTGACGTTAGAAATTAAAAAAGTCAAAGGTTCCAAATATTAAGATAATAACTGAATGAAAATTTCTAATCAAAATTAGTAACGAGATTTTCAAAATAAATCCAAACGGGTGAAATTCTTAATCAACTTTCAAATTTTTTTCAAATTCAATTAAGAAATTAAAGGTGTTAGACCTGAGCAGCGGAAAATTGCAACATATCGATGAAGACGATTTGGAAACTCAAAATGAAAAACTAGAAGAACTATTATTACGCGACAATCGGTTAACAACACTATCACAAAGTGTGATAGAAAACATAAAAAATTTACGTGTATTGGACCTATCGAAAAATCAATGGTTGTGTGATGAAAATATAGAAGCAGGTATATCTTTTTAAAACTTTAATTTCACAGAACTAGAAAACTAGTAAGTTTATTGAAATGCAATTAAAATGAACTAAAGTAAAATAACTTCGAATAAACTAAATACATTTTGTTGGGAATACCAAAAACGCAATGAATTAAAAGCTAGAAAACCTAGAGAAAAAATAAAATAATACTTGCTCTACTGCAGAATTATTTGTGACCTTATTGCTTAACGAATAAAAATGAATCATTCTCTAATTTCAGTTGTAGAAGAGATCGAATTGAAGTACAAAGAAGCAATTCTGCTAGACCAAGACTTCATATTACTGCACACGAACGAAACAAGCTGTAACCGTCCGCATAGTTTAAAGGGGCAAATTATAATGAATGTAATTAAAGATTCATTCAAGATATATAACTCAAGCGATGATGTTATCAATTCAACAACATCAGCAATTTCAACAGTGGATAACGACAAAAAACTAGAGAACATCAGTACAGACTTTCTCAACAAACTTCTAGCTGTGAGTTGAAACATACATTAATTTTTCTAGAAATTAAATGTGCTTATTATTGTTATAACAACCTAAAAACTAACTAATAAAAGCACTGATTAAACAAAAAAATAAGACATATCTCTTCAAACATACTACACTGCAATGTTGTTAGAAAGAATCACGAAAACTATTAAACACTTATATTTCCAAAAAAAGAAAAGAAATTAATCACAACTCTGATCTGCACACTTCGGCAATATACTTCTTATGAGTTTTTCAAAAAATCTAGAAATGTAATACTCACACATAGACTTGAAATTCGCTCTAAAATAAATCTGGCATAATAAAGCCTTATTGAATCATTCCAGAAAGATGGTTTAATTGGTGATGAAAACGCAAAATTTGAGCATCAGCAAAATACATCTCAGTCTACACTTGTCCTATATCACGTGAATATGAAAACTGAATTAGCATCTGAACAAACCAAAACCAATCTTACACCGATAATTATTGCTGTTGTTACGCTGACGATCATCTCCAATGCTATCATTGTTGCTGTCATCAGACATTTAAGGGTAAGTAATCCTTTCATTTTTTTTTCACATAAATTATCAAAAGTCCGCATATTTAAAAGAAGAAAACTATTTTTTTCGAATTCACTTGTCAAGAGTGGCTCAGTCATTATTACATTAGTAAAAAATAGTCAATGCGATTTTAATGAAAAGCTGTAATCTAACCACATGAAAATTTTTGTAGAAACAAAAGAGTAAAGCAGAGAAACGAAACAGTTTTGAAATGTGCGGTAAAATGTAAGTATTTGTAATTTTATTAAAATCTACCTTTTAAAATCGAGGATTTTTTAGGAACTCAAGCTTTGCAAAATAAAACTCTGACTGAAGATTAAATTCCTACATCAGAAATTACTTATACAACTGCTAATAATTTTCTTCTCAGAGTAACAAGCGATCCAAAACTGAAAAATCGCTCAAAGTTGAGTGGACTAATCAAAGACAGTGCTTAAAACGAAGCGAACTAACCGTTTGATTTGAACATCTTTGAACAGATACACCATCTGAAATGTGATATGAAAGATACTATCAAAGTCTGATTCAAAAAAGCATTTCCACTAAAAAAAGCAAAACTTTTTCACTACAACTCAAGCATATAAAGAACGAGAACTAACGATGGACTAAAATTCAGATTCTCTATACGTTTTGATAATAGTGGCATATTTGTTGACTGCTTATTATAGTACTTAAAATTTGTTTTGTATTTGAGCTTACAGAGAAATAGAAATCAAAGCTTAACTACAAATTTCGATAATATGAGGGAATTTCAAGGAAAACAATTTTTTCTAAAGATGGCTTACAGAAGGAGAATGATATTTCATTAGGATGACATCGGATGCGTTGAGTAAGAATATTCGAACAAGAGCTTGTGATACATTGAGCGTGGCCTGCAGAATTAACCCAAGTGCAGCAATACCCATCTTATTTTTATCACTGTTCTGCAGTACCATTTGAGAATGTATGAATATGTATGCTAATAACATGTAATTTTCTTCTGGTAGCGAAATCAATTGCGCTTTCAACATATCTGCTACCAAACAACGACATGGTGACAATGGTCCGCATGGACAATCTGAAATGAAACACGTTAATTTGAACAAATCGATTTTATAATGAAAGACTAAAAACAAAGCTGACTGCATTGTTCTATATAATTTAGAACGGATAGCAACAAAGATATAAACAAGGCACGAAGGAGATAACTGTAAGCTGAAGCGAAACATACTTGAAGCGATTTTTTCAAATATTGGTCGCTTTTCATTAGTTAAAATATGTTCCGGAAGCTGGCGCAGAAATCTCTTCAGTAATCCCGAGGCATCGTGAATATCTTCCAATTGAATAATGTTTCTCGAATTTACTGCTTCTTCAAGCTTGTCCAAATTTGCTTTCGGCGCAGAAATCCGATGAATTCCTTCGACACACAGTCCTCAATTGGGTCTCCGCACTCATAATCCCGTAAAGCTTATTGTATTAACAGATATCAATTTTATGCTTATTAAAACTTATGAAAAAATCTTAATGACTGTGTCAGGACATTAACAGAATTAATTATAGCAATTAAAATGCCAAACGAAGCAGAATAACAGCACCCTTCTCGTTAATACAATCGATGCATTGCCTAACAACGACCGGTAGTGGAATTCCATCATGAGAACCCATTCGTAAAACAGCCAAAGTAAGCGGTACTGCGAAAATGGCATGTTCTCCTAAATGTGAAAAATGGAACCTGCTAAACTTCTATAAGCATTCCAAACGATAAAAATTTGGGAATAATTGCATTTTAATAACTATCACATTTTAGTAACTGCCATTTTAAAAACACCTATAAAGAAAATTTGAGACACTGCATTAAACTAAAAAAGTTTTTTTAAATATAAAAGTTTTTAAATGAGCTTAAAAATAATTAAAAATTAAAGAAATTACCTGTAAATGGAGACACAGCAGGCACTTCTTTCGTAGCATGATGTCCATTCTTATTTTTATTTTTTGCCTTTCTGCTGAATACAATCACTTTCTTAGATCGTTCTTTTGTTCTAAAAGGAAAAATGAGAAACAAATGCTTAACTTATTCAATTCGTCCAAACCAGCAAATAAAAATGAAATTTCACATTGAATGGGATAAAATCTAATTTTCAAGTGACAAATTAATCATCAGAATACACAAATAAAAAACGTACTCTAAAGGGTAATAATCTTCACGTTTAGCTTTGGTCCTTTTCTCCATATTTCTGTGACTGTTATTTACAATAGGGATTTCCAGACCAGATTTCAACGTTCAAAAGATAGAAGTAAATGTTTCAGGTATTAAAAACTTCCTCGATAGCCTGACGACTGTTAAATCAGGTCAACATTTCAAAAGCTCTCTATCACCGAAACATGAGACGCCTGCTTAAGAAGAATACCAAAAACAAAGCACATGATAATCATTGAGCTCGCACTTACATTCTCCAACTCCATTTTAAAAAATTATGTACAATAATTTTAAATCATTTAAAATAGTTAAGTGGAACAAATCCGTATCTGCCATGAATTAGTCACATACAACTAGTAATCAGAAATGAGGAAAAAACGAAAAAGCCGAAATATATGCAATTTTTGCATCAAAACTAGTTAATAATTTTAAAGTTTTTATTACAGTCGTCGAAATTTGCATATGAACAAACAGTAAATTGCAAAATGAACTAAATAATTATACACTACAGTGAAAATGATTATATAAAAGTTAAAGCGTAGAGTATGAAGTGTGATGACCATCCACATACAATGAAATTTTCAACCCAACAAGTAATTTTAATAACGCATACTCGACTTACTCTACATTTTCAAAAGTGAAATTTAAAAGATTAACATTGAAAAACCATTTCCCCAACGTATTGCACATAGCTAAAAATGTTGAAACAAGCAATTGAACTTGACAAATATAAAAATTGAAAATTATTATCCACACGATTTCATAATAATTTTGCGGAAAACCAATCTTTCATTTCTTCAAGATTGCAAGTGCTTTCATCATACTTTCGATGGCAGTCTCGGAATCTTCATAACTCAATGCACTTACGGCATATTTCGCATACTTCTGCGCTTCCATATAATCATCGAAGGTTAACTTGCCACTTCCACTATTCACAGACACGTCTTGTGATGATTTCTTAGCATCGGAGATATTTAACATTCCACTAGTTTCTACTGTTGGGGCTGAATCCATAACTGTACGCGAAGGAACAGCAGGTTTTAATGGAATGTTCGGTTGAAGAGATCCACTCGTAGATGAGTGAGACTCTTCTTTCGTTTCATCTAAAGAATATTAATTTTAGGAAAAGTTAAACTATCATTTTAAATGTTTATAAAGCAGGTGCGGAAATACGACAGATTATTACTAAATTTAGCAAAGTTTTTAAAATATGAAGTTGAGATCAAGTCTTTACAATGAAAATAAAGTATACTTTGCGAGGTCTTCATATCAAAATCTTTCAAATTATTAGTTTGACCACCACCTGATCCAGGTTTTGGGATCTCGCCATTTTTCATACAATTGTGTATGTATGTAGCCTGAAATATACCCATGTTATTCTTATTTAAAAAATTGAAGCACTGCTTAAACAAAACAGCATAAATCGACTAATACTATTTGATAATACAAACAACAAAATTCAGAAATCGAACTTAAGACGTATACATTAAATGAATACTGGGTGAAGTTAAAACAATAAATGTGAAATGAGAAAAAGAAACACCTTCCATTTAGCATACTTTCTGGTTGCAATGAGATTCTCATCCAATTCTCCAAAAAGAGTTAAAACATCGATCAAATGTCCAGCCATATAAAAAGCTCTAATAACACTTCTGAAAATTGTAAATAGAACAAATTAATACACAACAAATTTATTTGTCTTATGAACAGAACGAAATGAAACAAAAAGAAATCAAGAAACCAACAGGGTTTTTCCTTAAAGCATTTATGATTTATGAACGTTACACTTTTTCACAACTCAGTAACTTTAAAATACATTTCTTATCAAGCAAAAAGTATTTCCATGAAAATTTGTGTAATTCTATGCAAAATTACTTTGTAAAATTCGATTGGCGATCATTTTTGTCGGCATACTCAAACAGTTTCATCGCAAAATTCTCTATATGAGCTTGTGCTACTAGGTCTTGCGTCAGCGCTTCTTGTCCACTCAATTTCTTCTTCATCTTTAGTTATTAGACAATTAAATTACCATATTTTTGACTTAAATTCTAATAAATTAAGAATGAAAGACTTATCGAGAATTTACATCTTCCAAAGTTGAAAGCAAAGACGTAAGATACTGCAAAGCTTCTGGAGACTTCTGGTCTATATTCATTCCACTTTGTACTGCATAAAACAGACCTGAACGGTAGATCCTTTCATTTATGAAATCCTAAAATCCTTGTAGAAGTAAAACATTATTACGTACAAATCTATATATCCTCCTAATTAAGTTTTGCTCCAACTTCTCAAAAGGATTTCAAACTTACACCAATAATGGATGATCGGATCGCGATCTGCATTTTCAGCACCTATTTTCACATAATGTGCAATTGAACGTAAAGATTGAGGAATTTGCACCGTAGAAGCCATTATTTTAATACGTGAGCAAAACGTCGAACACGTCGAACACGAATCACTTTAACCAATTTTATCTCCAATTCCCACTATAAATTATACAATACAGTCAATATTGCTTGATCCTTAAAATAACGCAGCCTATGAAACGCAATAACTATAAAAGCATCAATCATCGGCGGAATTTTAGCTATGCTTACACCTCGATTCTGAATTTCAGAAAATTTATGCACTGATAATCAGTCGTTAAAGTTATCATTTTATTTTGTTGTATAAATATATAATGATCAGATGCAAAAACTGCTTCAAAAACTGTACATTCAAATAATTTTATTAATTCTTTATTTTGGCACATAAAAGTCATAAAAAAGTTGTAAAAGTCATAAAAAATTATATCTTCCAAAATAAATGGATGGAAAATCACAGTTTCTTATATAATTTTTGAACAAAGAAATAGAAAGAAAATCTATTTGAAACATAGTTTCTACAAAAATGAGATCAAAACAGCTCAAGAAAGAAAAGGTATTTTGGAAAAATATCACAATTAATATTTCAGCACATGTCTATCGAAATGCTAATCGAAAGTCAATCTCATTAAATTAGATAAACAAAACTTTCCCTACGCACAAAGATTATTTTCGATATAAGAATAAAAACGCTTATGGATAAATTTGACAAGCGAAGCAATGAATATCGGTGACAATATTACAGGGGATGTATTTCAGGTGTATAAGTAAACAGAACAAAGAATACCCATATATGTAGCAGTAAACAATAGATGAAGAAAAGAAAACGGAACATGGGGCTGCGTATAAATACTGCTAAACGTAACCTGAAAAAAAAGTCTGTAAGCTTCACAAGAATTGGCAAAATCAGCATAAGAAGGTTAATTTATACTCATGATTTAAATGTAAGTTAAGATAAATACATAAACTAATACATCTTAGAATATAGTAAACAGAATAACGAGTACGCATGTATGCAAAAATATACAAAATCAAGAAAAAGAGCCGAAATATGAAATTGAGTATAATGAAAAGACCAAAATTATCCTACAATTAAATTATCAATGCCGATTTATCATTGATTAAACTATCACTGTGCGTGAACTTCAAGTTGAAAATAGCCAAATAAGTTATCTTTCGGTTAAATTGCAAATGACATTAGTTAAACAAGCCCGCATAAATTATCTTTCAGTTATAAACATTTATTAAATGCTTTGAAACTTATCCGGAAGTTATTAAAATCAGTAAAATTCTTACCCAAGACGATCAAAACTTTGCACTGTAAGTTTAGCAGTGCGAATAAGCATGTTATCCGAATGTGAAATTGTAAATAACGAGCAATTCTGATTGCTTCCACTGACACCTGTTTCGTGCATTTCAATCCTAACTGCTTTAATCGCAGCGGCTTCAGCATTTCTGCACGCAAGCTGAAATCATGCAATTTCGAAAAAAAAGATAATTAAGCTTGAGCATTAAAAATGCGCTTCATAGATGAACTTCATAGCATTATTTCTCCTTAGCTAGTTTCCACTTTATCTAGTTAATCAAAAGGAAATAGAAACACTATCTTGTAAATATATTTCATGAAAATCTGTTGAATGACAGGTCAAAAACAAATGGGAAGTGCTTGATTTAATTCGATTGAAGTTGAAGCATGACACTATATTAAAATTCAGAGAAAAAAAGAAAATAACTTCAGCGCGTTCAAGTCGCAATTCGAGTGCTCGTTTTTCACTTTCAATCCTTTCGATAGTTGTTTGCTTCGAAATTAATTTTTCACTTAAAAGTGAAATTTTTTGCTCCATTTCACCAATTTCGTATCGTTTGCTTATCTTCTTTTCTTCTGTTAATTTTGTTAATTCGATGTCCTTTTCAGCAAGTTTTCTTTCAACTGCTTCATCCTGTCTACGCATTTCCGTTTGTAAAAAATCATATTCCTAAAAAAAACTTTTATCGTCATATAGTCAAGTTAATAAGAAATAATGTTACTCCATGTATAAAGCCATGAGAGAGTTAATGATAGAATGCACTCAGCATAAGCTATCCAGGCAAGAAATCCATACTAGTCAACTTACAAGAAATGTCCACTGCACATCAAATTTATATCAAATAAACTATTCAACAAAGCAAAGTACCAACTAGCTGAGTTCTTTCCATCTGCTCTTTGTAAAGGTTTGCCTGAGATAAATGGTGATGTATTTGCTTTAAAAGATTTTCTCTTTGTGCTCCAGAAGCTCGTTGTTCATCACGCAATCTGTTTTCCATTTCCTCAAAAAATTAAGCTGTGAGAAACGTATCCTGCCCTCGCTTCACAAGCAGTAAAAATACTCTTCGATTGTGTTGAAAATAGTATATGAAATTTCTGAAAAACATAATTTCCAATATATCTTTCAAGAATCGGATGATCCAGAATATCTACAACTTAAAAAAATAAGCTGCAAAGTCAATATTCCGCTTATTTGGACCGAAGAGCTAAATTATAGAATTCTAAAATCAATTCAAGAAAAAATGAAAGTCAAGACTGCAGTTACTTGTATGTCTCCTTTAAGATTATGGATGACAAATTGCGAATGCTGAAGATCATCCTTTAACAGACCAAGTTCACACTGCAGTTCTTTCAGTTCGACATTGTCTACTACACCATCTATTCCAGTGGAAGAATTCTAGAAACATGCTTTGAAACTAGATTAAATCCTAAGTAACAAATTGTGAAACAAGACTAAAAATATAAAATTATTTTTGTTTCAATTAAATAAATGTCCTGTAGAAGATAAATGATTTAATGCAAAACTAACAATGACAGTTATGGCAATAAATTATAACAGATAATCACAATTAATCAATGATGTGTGCTTGTAAGCACTGCTGCAACAAATGTATCAAATTCTAACCTGGATTCTGATTTAATTTGAAACGTTCTAATCTAATTTGAATTATTTTCTGAGGATCGGATAGAAACACTTTGTCTTTTGTAATTAGTGTGTACAAACTCTAATCTCCTAAGTTTTCAAATCCAAAGAAACAATACAAAATCAACTCTTTGAAAAAAATCATCTGGGTTGGAACCTCCTTCAAAGATGCCAAGAGATTTTCCTTCGCAAACAGAATCTTTTGGGCTCTTTCTTTGTACTCATCAAATTCATGTTTGTTCGCTTCTAGATTGTACTTCGCAAGTCTTATCTGCAATTTCTTTGAGTACATAAAATGACAAAATCATCAGTGCAAAATTAATCGAAGAGAATAAATTTAAAAAAAAGAACCAAAATTTGCTCACCTCTTCTGTTAAATTTTGCTCATTTATTTCCATTTTCAGAATTTTCGCCCTTAGCTCTTGCAATTCTTTTTCGTTCTCCGAATTGGCGCTATTGGTTAATTCTAACCGTTTCACATAACCTTGCTCTCTTTTTTCGAATTCTTCCCTCTCTCTGTCATACTCATGTTGAAGTTTTGTCAAACTGGATGACTGATTATTCGCGATGTCGCTATTTGCCGCTTCTAGTTCTTTCTTCATTAACTTTACCTCTTTATTCATTTCTGCTATTTGCATATCTTTCTTGATATTGGCTTCTTCTGCTTCCTCAAATATGTCTAAATGACCACAGAGATTAAATAAACTAATGTTAAATATGTAATAAATTTTACCTGCAATCGAACAGACATCACAGCTATCTGACTTTCTTTTATTTGCAAACATTTCATAGTTTCCAAATACTGTGCCTTTAAATATTCCTCAGTTGTATATGGTTCGGGTGTCGATTGCATAGCATCTGAAATTTAAATAAGCTACTCTATCACACTAGCTAATGCACTGCAGTATATTTCGAAAATAAGAAATGGTGTCTCAAATGATAAAACCGAAGAACCTAAAACCATCTGCAGAAAAAAGAAGACGGACACAGACCGTAAAACACAACACAGATGTAAAAATAATAGTTTTAGTTTCCATGCAAATTTTATGCCCTGATGAAGCAGAAATTACAAATATTTCTGGTGAAGACGAAATATATTAAATTCTCACTCGCAATCTGAGGATTTGAAAAACAACTCGCAACGGAAGAACAACGGCTTGATGTCGGTTCATTTGAGTTATTTAGATAAGCGATCAATTCATCATCTTTTTTTTTGTGACGAATTCTGCCTGACACTGAATGCGCATGATCTGTCCTGCAAAATTCATAATGAAAATTTTTGCGAAATAATTCAAAATTAAAATGACTAATGACTAACTGTGACTAATGCTTTCAATAAAGATAAATGTTTGCATTGAACGAACAAGTACGATTAATAGTGTATTTCAACTTCTACTTTTTGGAAGATTTCTTCAATAAGCACTTCGATTTCATGGTTTCTTTCACAAAGGCACATTCAGGCATCTTATTGTGATTTAAATTTTTTTCTTGGCTATCAATGAGAATACAAAAATACAACGGGATATATTCTAAAAGTTTTTAGCAAGTTAAGGAGACACTGATGAAGATGAAATGATGTATAGACAATACAGTAAGCGTTCCTCAAAGAACTAACAAACTCTTATATTTAGGCATACTGAAGTTTTCTACAGGAGGGCTGAGAGCTTCTCCACTTACGTCATATAAAATCTCATGCTGCAAACAGAAAAGTTGTGAAGTTATGAAGCCAATATTTGATGTGTCCATGGCTAGTAAATTCAACGAAAGTTTTGCTTAAATATCAAATAACTACTATTTCCTACACTAACATACCTTACGTGATGCTTAGTTGTTGTTTCTATAATTTCCGACTGAGGTTTTTGCGGTAATCTTGTTCCCTGCCTTTCAGTGTCTAACAAACTCATTGATGAATCACTCTTACCAATACCTTTCCGTGTATTTTTTAATGCCTGAAATTGTAATATTTTTCAACGTGAATTTTTTGAATACTATCTTATGTTATTTACAAGCGAAATTTAGGAGAAAGCAAACTTTCCACTTAACTAGCCATTTCCAAAACATTAATTCTGTTCATGAGTAATGTTCAAAATATGCTTGATAATCATTTTTGCTTAATACTGGCAACAATTCTTCAGAAAATCTGAAGTTTTCAGATATTAAGGAAATTATAGGTAGTTAATAATTAACGATTGCTTATCAATCATAGTTGATGTACTGAGTGTATTAGTACCCAGTTGTTGTAACATTTCATCATTGATTCTTTACACTCTTAAAAAAAAAATAAAATTAATAGGATATTAGGAAGAAATCATACGACAGCAGCATTTTGATCAATTTGGTTGAGCAAATCTTCGGCACGACCAGCAATGTGTGATACTTTTGCAAGCCAAGACATGGGAATTATCTGCAATTTCATAAAATTTATAAATTATTCAACGATTATTCAAGCACGTATCTTTCAATGCTTCTAATTTTTTCATCACTTCTTACATACTAAAATAAAATACTAAAACTATCATAAAACAATCCCTTCTATGTTTTCATTTCCACTACTCCAAAATAAAATCTAACTGCAGTCAACTTGCCAACCAATACCTTAACAGTTAACGCACAAAATGCTACAATAATCGACCACTATACTCCTTCATGATGTCAAAAATAGAATAATTTCGAAGTGATTGATAGATCACATATCAGAGATTAAGCTGATAAGAATAGATACTACACTTTGATCTTAATAGAGTATTAAACGATTTATTTCAAAACGAATCTGCCACTAAGGTCTTTTGAAAAGGGAGGAATGCTAGAAAATAAAACATAATGTAGATAATCAGATACAACATGCACAAAGCAATGTTATCAGGTGATCAGGTTATGGAAAACAATTCAACAATAACAACACTAATACCAAATGAATTTCTTCGAATATTTCATGTTTGATACAATATTTTAGTGAATCAGAAGAACTGGCTCTCAGTTCAAACGTCCATTTCATAAACACTGAGTGAATCAGAAGAACTGGCTCTCAGTTCAAACGTCCATTTCATAAACACTGAGTGAATCAGAAGAATTGGCTCTCAGTTCAAACGTCCATTTCATAAACACTGAGTGAATCAGAAGAATTGGCTCTCAGTTCAAACGTCCATTTCATAAACACTGAATGAATCAAAAGAATTGGCTCTCAGTTCAAATGTCTATTCGTCTATTCCATAAACACTGAGAATGCTAAGAATGCAAATCCGAAGCCATTTGAATTAGCTGTATATAAAAATATGTAAGTTAATTTCTTTCCAGTAAAAGTTTATCCGAGAAAAAAAGCGCTGATAAAAGTCCCTTTCTTTTCCACTAGAAATGTCGCATTATTCTCTTTCTTCAGGCTGTTATTTCTGAACAAATAATTTATTAAAACAAATTCATTGATTCAGCCATATTCCGAATAGTTTTGGTTAATTTTCCTTTCCTTTTTGCTCTCTTCCTGAACATCAATTCCTTATGTTAATAATCAAACAGCAATGCTTTCAAGATTTGACAGCTTTAAATAGGAATCCATAATGATATCGGATGCATTTGCACCTTTGTTTGTACCTTTGTTTTTTAAATTTCGCTAAATTAGAAGTCTCATTCGCTCAAATGCTAATCGTTATATTAGTGTAAACGAACATATAAAAATGCTGATTATTTATAGAAAGTTTTGTTTCGTTACCATAACGCCAAAATTTATAGCGATTATCCATCATTAAAGTTTCTGATCGATAAATCATTGTATAGACGTTTACTTTAAGTTTAATTAATGAATCTATCCAAGCTAACGGGCTAAATCCGAATTATCCATTAGCAAAGTGTTTTTTTTTGGATGGTGGTTGTTACTATCAATACGAAAGAATTTAGAAACAAACAACTAATGAGAAGTTCAGATTAACTTACTCTTGAACTCATAACTAAGCCTAAAATTGTCACTAGTCGATTGACCTGCAACTATGTAAAAGTACTGAAATGCAGTGAATCTGATTTGCACTCCGCATCTTTTTTTTAACTGTGTTTATGTGAATATATGTCGGATAACATCAAATCAAAGAAAACTGCAAATTTAACTGTATCATCTGCTTACGCTAGAATGACTTACATTGGCGCTTAATGTTCTGCAAATGTCATTTCCTAAAATACTTGAATCTAATTTTTAAACTCATTTGCTAAAGTGAGATCATTAGAAAAAAATATTGACATTTAAAAAAATAAAAAACTGACATTTAAATAAAAATTGACATTTAAGAAAAATGCATCACGCTGTTCCACACATATAAACCACAACATAGGAATATGAAATAGTAAAATTGCGGGTAACGTGGAACTTGGCAACGTGGAAGTTCAGCAAATTATATCGTCCAGAATGCATAATTAAACTGACTTTTTTACGATCAAATTTCTAGGGTTTTTGTAAGTGTTGACTAATCGTCATTTATAAACTCTAAAACTTAACAAGATTTAAGATTTCACTTAACTTTGCGCCTAAACCGGACTTTCTGGTTTCATATGTCCGCAAAAAATAAAAAGTGTATCAGTTTATACCAAGTAAACCTCTTAAAACACCCATTACGACTAAAATTCAGTATTCCAATTTTTTTTCAAATTAGCCTTCACCAATATCTACACTGCTTCTCCTTCAAAGCTTTTTACTATTTGAACAAAAAATTGCATTCTCGACTTTTTTCCAGAAAAGATTTATTTAAGGTAACTATTTACTTTTTCGTCCTGGAAATAATTTGAACAATTTTCAAACTTGACTAATTATTTCCTGCGGTGATTGTAGAATTGACAATTAACTTTCGGATGGCTTATAATCATCTTAATTTGGCTTTATAAGTTTACCTGCACAACATCGTACCACCTCTAAAGATTCCCAAAAAATTCTTAAAATCATTATTAATTGAGAAATTTTTCCATTCAAGGGGCAGTCCAGCCAATTCGCCATCATATTTTTCGTGTGCTTTACGTTAAGCCGTTAAACCAGATTTCGAAGCAGATCTCGTTATTATTTCTGAATATAGAAAACCAGCAAAAATGCGGAAAAGGAGAAAGTCATTGGAAAAATTAAGGCCGTAATACTTTAATATTATTTAATATAATGTTCTAAAATACTTTTAATATTACGAAAAATTAAAGCCGTCATTGGAAAAAAATCAGCCGAACTTCCTAAATTATCAAATTTTAATTTCAGCCTTCATTTCTATTACTAACATTTTGTAAGATGCTCCTGTTTCAAAAATAAGCGAAATGAAATTAGGCACACAATACAATTGCGAAACATTGTCTTTCTCGAAAACCCCTCTTAACTGAAAAATTAACTAATGGAACCTCATTTACCTTGCCATCTTGAATTCCAAGCTAATAAAATCGAGATAAGTTCGCTATGTTGCCTGATATTCAAAGTCAACTCCGATGAGAAGTGTAGCAAGAGACGACAGATTGGGCCTGTGGACAAAAAAGGAGTAAGGAAAATTCAAAAAAAGCCAACGAGCCATAAAAGTTCATAGTTGCGTTCAGAAAAAAATATCGTACGAGGACCAAAAAATCATCAAAACATGCGAGAAAAAAAAACTGGGGCAAAAATTAGATGAAGGTCATTACTGTTTTGCACCATTTCTTTCTAATGCTACCAATGCTATGACTATTGAAAAAGAGTAATGCAAGCGGATATGACGCAATAACTCCTTAATTCAATTAGTGATAAATCAGAAGAAACCAAAATCTCTCAGTTAGAATTTCTGGGTCACCGATACATTAACCAGAAAAGAAACCCTGCGGAAATATTCCACACTAATTTCATACAAATCGTAACAGCAAATTTCAAATTACTTTTCAACTATTAGAAACATTGGAGTCACATTTATAGTGATATCACAGATTTAGCAAAAGCTAGAAAAGTGAAACTGGAATAAAAAGATGAGGAAGCTCGCAATGGTAATATCATAAACCTGCCAAGCAGGTTCGCCTTTCTCTTCCATCAAGCCTTTATGCCGTTTAATTCCATTCCTGTTCTGTTTTGTTTCCTTTTATTCCAGTCCTATCCTGTCCTGTTCCTGTCCCGAAACAACAGAGAGTAAATGACATCCACAGTTACAATGATAATTTACACCTTGTATCGACTTCTCAGTCCACACACTCCTTCCCCTCTTGCAAATCTCGAGAACGACTCGATCGCAGTTTGCAGATGATTTTAACTCGTTCAAAGTAATAGAGAAATTTTTTTTTTTTATCAAATGATTGTTTGTAGAACGCATGCATGGAGCTACACTTAAAATCATGATGTGAATCATCAGGAACTGCTGAATTAAGGATATATTTTCCGTTACAACTATTGCTTTAGGAATCCCATTAGAATTCCATGAGAACTTCCCATCATCCTATCTATTCTAACTCGCTTCACTTCCATGAATGTTCATATCCAATATACCTTAATATGATAAATGATAGTTCATCTCGCTCCTCGAACACCGCTAAAAAATTTTCCATGTAAACTGAAACTTCATCATTTCATCAACATGCTTCAAGATTTCAACTTTTCGATTGCAAAATGTGATGCTTTACATCCTTTTTTATTTCTAAGTGGACAAGTCAAAAAGTACATGTTTGACATAAGTATTAAAACCAATACACGACAATCAGCATCAATCATCCTATGCATACCTAAAGTTCAAATTGGCTGCTTCCAATGACTAGCAGAAAATGATTTTCTGGATAACTTAAACTAAATTTAAATTAAGAAGAAACTAAATGAATCAAAAAACGCATATTGCTCCAAGGACAATTGACAGAGACCACTGGATTCACAGATACTGAGAAAGGTTTGTGGTAAAGCGAATATGAACTAAGCACAGTTAAATTGCCCGTTTTCAAGTCTCCCGTTCTTCGCCGATAGTATTTCAGATAATAATTGATCCATAATGCAGTCATTGCAATTATCCGAACAAAATGTACAAGAGTGGTTTAAAAATTATTGCATATTCCAAAGCAAAATTACTATTAACCATAAATGAGAGAAAAGACCGGTCTGATATTGTGCAGAGCAAATTTTGTTTTTTTTTAGATAAAATTCAATCCAGAGAAAATAATAAGACTACCGTAAATACAAAAGAGTGAAAATAAATTGAGAAATATGCAAAAAATACAAAATAAATTTACATAAAAATATTAGCAAATAAACGAAACAAAAGTAAAATGGATAAAAAAAATCTGGAGTCCAGGAAAATTTTGTACAAATGAGTTAAAACTTGTCGCAAAAATTTTGGGCAGTTGCTTGGATACAAGAGTTGCACGAAAATAAAATAGCAATCTTCGACTGCATGAGTCAATAACTAGTTAATCAAACTGCTCATAATGTGTACGTCTACTTTTTTAACAAAAGTTGAGTCTCAACTTTTTAACTTTCCGAGATATTTTCAGCGACTTATCATTCTTTTTAAAAAGCTATTTTATGGTAGTGTAACTCAAAATAATTTTAGCACATTTTATTATTCAAGCAAGCCGCTAAATTTCAACTCTGTCATAGACGTTGCAATATGATTTTCTAACTTCACAAGAATTAATCAAATTTAGTAGTAATTAAGCAATACTTACTATTGAAGATCTCTTAATCATTCATCATCTAAATACAACGCAGTATCTCATTAATTGCAGAATTCGCAAAATGAAACCAGGGATAAAAAACTATAGTCGTCATGGATGAAAGACATTGATCTGTATTTACAAACAATTATTCTTGAATCTTCATACAATTATCCTATTAAAAACAAACATAGCCAAGTTATTGAACTTCTATCACACGTCCTGAACACTTTTCTTATCTCTACGAAAAGTTATTTTTGCAAAAAATTTCAAGTACACATCAAAGAAATACACAAAACCTAACAGACAAGGACTTTTTATAATTGGCTGACACAGGAAAGAATCATGAACGCAGCTGACAAGGCCAAACAAGTGGTTTGACAACATTTTCGTTTTGCGCTCCAAGCATATCCCTGAGTAGAAATTCGATTGGTGTTTCCCCAACTAATTTTACAAAAAATAACTGCTCGATTACAGATGCACTAATCGATCTTAAACTCGGCAACCGCAATAATAAGCGACCGAATCGTCCTATCTAAATAACAATTCGACTTCTTTTTGTAGACACTTTACTTTAATCCATTAACAATTCATTATTAATAATTTTCATATAAAACATTTATTTGACAATTACAAAAAGATTATTAGATAATACTTTATAAAGTTTTTTTCTTATTTACCCTTCTCAAACAATTACAAATAGACCTGCAATTTTTTTTGCGTCCTGCAATATTCCTCTAATGCTGATTGAACCTTTTCTTGTATAGTTTCCACTCGTACAACATCATTTAGCCCACAACAATCTGCAAAAAATGTTGTAGGACTATCATTTTTTTCATTTGAAAAGACTGCCATGTTTTCTGTTAATCAGTATTTTCCATCCTATGATCTAAGGCCTTGTGCTTTTTAAATGGATAAAAATATTGAGCTTTATATTGCAACATCGCTCTGCACGGAGCCGCAAGAAATCTCTAACAGTCGTTTCTGAAGTATACAAATACTCATTCACATCAACCAACAAGTTTGAAGCGCAGCTGTTCCAAAAATGCTTCTTGAAATATCAAAAAAAAAAAAAAAAAAAAAAAAAAAAAAACAAACAAACAAATAAAAAAAACCGAAACATATCAGCGGTATTGCTTTTTTCCTCACCTTATTTTATGTAAAATTTTAGAAAATTAATTTTGATCGCTTTCTTTCCTTCTTCTTCACACCCGAAACATTTCCAAATACCCTTTCTTAAAATCATTCCTGTGTACAAAAATGACAACTGATTCATCGAAAGAGAGAAGATAGCATGTGCACACCGAAAGGTTTTGATATTTCTAAAGCTATCTGCTGTGACTAAATCAAATACTGCCGAATGCTTGAATGTCAAAACAGATCATCATTACTATATGTCATGGAAATTAGGCTCTTGTGTTATGCAAAACGTGAATAAAATTGCACTACTTCATCCCGTAAGTATCTGATGGTTTGTAGCTATTACAGAACCACTGCGTAATGCTCAAAACTTATACTTCTAAACTGTAACTGATCAAAGTTAAATTGTCTCTAGATTGAAATTTATTGCTCCAAATGCTTCGACTTTATAATTTAAGCGACGATTATGCTCATTCTCGCAAATTCAACTGGTGCAGCCATTGTTCCATTCTCTGGTGAAATTATGTCCCACTTGCATTGAGAGGCAAGAAATTGGCACTTTGTTGACCCATATATCTCTTTTTTCTTAGATCACCTTTCAACATCCTATTTTAAGGCCTTTCACCTTTTCTTTCACGCATTTTCTCAGCCCTTGACACTAAACGGACGCGAAGCATTCCGACTGTGAATGTATGCAATTTATTATATATAATGTATCCCATATTTTGAATTCTTAGAATTTTTTAATAATAAATGTAATTGGAAGCATATTTAAATATCGTCAGTTTAAAAATTTTCCTTTCGAAACCTATACAAGTGAAAAAATGTTTTCAAACATCGGTGCTGTTATATTTCCCATGATGAGTAAAGTGTTCAATGTGAAAAAAATAATAATTGAAAAGAGAAAACACTGATAAAGTCTTACGTTATCTATGATCAAGAAAGACTCTTCCATCGAAATTTCACTCTAAATTGCATGTCCTAAAAACTTAGTATAAGTACAATGTAAGTAAAAAACAAAAAAGATATGAAACGCCAAAAATTCTAACCAACACTGAATAATATAACTGCTTTCAAACTGCAAAATTCAGCTGGATCCATTTGCAGCGCCTTTAACCTTTCCACTTGGCCCTAAAATAAATCTGTGTGCTCTCGTACCAAAAAAGAAAAAAAATATGCTGCCAAAAAAAATTTAGTTTTTCGATGGCGAATCGCATACAAGTTTGATGCCAACATACACACAACTCTAAACCACTTTTAAAAGAAAGTTTTTTTCTTTCGCTTTTTACTTTGCTGAAATAGCCTTAAACATCCAAAAATTACAGTGCAATGTCGTAAGTCTAAAATGTACACTGAAGTCAAGCAAACTTTGTACATCAACCTATGTTCTTATATAATACAGGATTGTTTGATAACATAAGACGAAATAAAATAACCTGAAAAACACGTATCCGATCCATAAATACAACTACTTGATCGGTTGGCAACGGAGGAGAAGAATGCAAACCAGAGGCAGCAAGTAAAGGTGCTACATGTATTGGCATACCGAACTGTGCTGCATTAACCACGAACAATTCAGCCCAAGTTGCTCGAAGTAATGTTAACTGTAAAAATTATTGCCTAAGATGAACAAAAAGATAGCAAATCAAGCAAAGAATTTAACCGCAATCAAATCGCTCGTACTTAAAAAATAGATTGGAGTACTGAATTTAATACTTCAAATGAGATAAGGCAGAAAAATGGCTTGCAATAACTTTCATCTGTACCTTGACTATGAGTTTAAACATAATTACTTAATAAAAGGAAAGTTTTCCAAATCAGCATTCATTTTATGTTTGCCAAGCGTTACAACCGAAATGGAATAAAAGCTAAGAAATATCTAACTTGCTGAACTGATTTCATGCAATGGTATAATGACATAAATAAAAAAATGTACTTGATCAGTATCACTGAGTTCATTGAAGAATGGAATATTCTTAGCCCATTCAACAGCAGAAAATAATAATTTGGCACCAAACTCATAAATATTATCCATTCCAATTGAACTTGACGAGCTACCTGGAATAGCTTTATAAATGCTTAGTTATCATTTAACTTATGCGTATGCACTTCTGACTGTAAAAAAATCATACGCCTCTTCTAGTGAAGTTTTACTAAGATTCCTATTATTCATTCAAATTTTGAAAAATAATTTGAAAACTCTAATCTCAATAACTAAGTAAATTCAATCCCAATTTCTAAAGTGACTAATATAAGTCTTTTTTAAATTTCGCAAAATTTCCTATATCCTATTTCAAAAAGCTTAATGAACATTGTGTGATAAGTGATACCATCTAGTGTTAAATGACAAGCACAGTTTAACACCCAAGTATATATTTATGTATGCTCCATTGTATATAGTCGATCCAGTTTCTTGCTAAATTTCAACTTTAAAAAACTGCTGTCTCAAAAAGTTTCTAATGAGTGTTTGCTATTCACTTACCTTTTCAAAATCAAAAATTAAAAAACCTGAAGGAGGTGAACTGAATTGTCTTATTGCATGGATTATTTTCAAAATCAAAGCTTGCTTAGTTTTTCAAGAAATCAAAGTAGAGAAATGTTGCCGTTGTTACTAGAAACTTTCAATTAAAAACCTGAACAAAATGTTGGGAACGATAGAATTTCCTGTGAGATTACTTCTGTTAAATGTAACTTTTCATTAAAAAATTTAGCTAAACAGAACTGAGTTTGTGGATGTTTTGAAATTGTGTCTCTACAAATTTTTAACCACACTCTTTCTCTCTCAGTACACTGATCAAGATATTAAATGAGGACAAAAAAGATGAAATCGTGTTTTTTGGCAACTTTTTCTCGAACGAGAAAGAAGATTGCTTCATATTAAAAATATTAATTAATAATAGGAAAAGAGCCTTATTTAATGTAAAAGTCATAACTCAATGTGCTCATCATTAAATTACATAAGATAAACAAAAGTATTCAGTTAAGACAAGGCAGGTTTAATCATTTTTAAAATCTCTATCCGGAATAATTGTTTAGACCGCCGTCACTGTATCGATTTTGGTTGAAAAAATCCAATATAAAATATATGAATAGAAGATTTTGATAGCGAGCATACTAAGGAACAGATTTCTTCTACCGCTTAAGAGAAATTAACTAATGAATGGTTCCATTAATGAAATAATGAAATTAATTCATTAATTAAAAACTGGTGAAATTAATTCATTATGCTAAATAACTGTATTACCGTAAACATCGCTGACAGGTCAAGTTCCTTCAAAACAGCAAAAAAAATAATACAAAACATCAGATTAATTAAGCATAAAAATTTATGTGATACACTAACCATTGATTTAATCCAATAATAAATATCTTTCCTAAAAAAAATGTCACTTTCTGTGCCTTCTATGGTGCCTTCTATGTTCAACACCTTACTCGTCTCTTTGCACTTTCAATTTTTTTGCAAAAGACCCGAAAAAAATGACATTTGATTTAGTTCAATAAAAAATATCTCTTTTCCTCAAATCAGCCATCGAAAAACTAGAGAACAGGTACACTAAGGATTAACTTGAAATGATCTTCACTAAAACACTGTCATGATCTGCATGATTCTTTGTGAACTCATAAATAAAAAGATTAATATAAGTACTTACAAACAGTGGGCGGATATGGTTCAGCACGAATAAGATGCGTCACGATTGATGAAAAATGAGAACTAGTACCCTGATTTACTGCCAGTAATCGTTCTCGAAAAAGAACTGTCGAGGAATAAGCATGTTGTGCATTTGGTGGTATCCTTCCGCGTTGTACTGCTGAAACATTTGTTCATAAAAATTGACTGTCTCACTAAAAAAATGTCATTTCCTAACAAATGAGTGCCTGGTGTTTCATTTGGTGAATTCCTCTCTGCCACATAAATACAAAAAACAAAGTTCCCTTTTATTAAACAGTAAATACAAAAGGGATAGAAACTAAGAAAATAAGATGGAGTTTTAACAAAAGGAAAAATAAGACACCAGCATTGGTTGAACATTTAAATTCTGAATTTAAGAGAATATGGATCAAGATGTATTCTTCCTCGCACCTATATGAGTGGTATACTCATCCTTCACACTTATATCTCGCTATTATGTTCGTTTATTGTAAATATCAGAAATACTTTACTATTATTTGTTGTCAGTTATGAAATCAACCTTACACCAAAAAGAACAGAAAATTTACTAATAACAGAATCACCAGTTAGCAATTTATTCAATTTCCTAAGATCCGTGGATAAAAAAGTTCCTTAATTTCAAAAGATTTATTCGGTAAAATCTAAAAAATTCAGTGAATATCAGTGCTCAACGCAGGATGGAACTTACAGCGTACTAATTTTTCGCGTTGGAAGCTTGACATAGATATAAGAAGGATCTTTTCAACTGAACTGATTAACTGATTATTGAACATAAATACGACGTTTTCTTGTAGCCGTGAATTAAATACTAGAAATAAGAATCAAATCTAAGGCATGGCGAACCTTCTTTGCGCATTCCCATTCTTTCGCATTTTTTCAAACGGCAATACTGACACTGATTTCGATGATTCACATCCACTGGACAATTCTTGGAACCGCGACATGTATAATTAAGACTTCGTCTTATTGATCTGAAGCATAAAATCTATTTTCTCCTTGACTACCATACTTTTGGTTATATTAACAATCACGTAAAGTTCAGACGTGATTCAGATGAAACATGTTAATCATAACAGTGCGATGCATAGACAAGTGTACATCACGACGGGAAAATTGCTTCTCGAAATAATCATTGGTAGTAGAACTTACTAAAGTAGCAAGTAGTCAAATAATCAAGCAGGACATTATGGACACTATTAATTTTACAGCTATTCAAGTAACATTTTTATTCTTACATAAATGTTGTGAGAGATACTTGTAATTCCATTGATTCAAATTGTAGTTTCACTGTTTTAAATTGAAAGAATGCACGTTTCGCAAATTTTAAAGATTATATATGCACAGATCAGTAATAATAAAAAAAGTTAACAATTAAAAATAACATGCTAAGTGTCCATAATATTACCAGTTAAATCATTGGATTTATTTTGGTTTAAGAAGATTGACTCCGTATTGCTACAATGATTATATCATAAATGCCCTATTAACTGCTGCTACCCATAGGTTACGCTGATTTCTGAATAATTGAAGATTTTCTAAGTTTTTTGGCAGAAAATATTTTAGTTATCGTGAAGGAATTAATTTGTTTCATTTCTATTTATTGTAATAAAAGCAAATTTGAAGGAAAAATTATATGGTACTAAAGATATTCGAATAGATGCCACCTATTCACTCCTTGAGCAAGGCTCATCATAATAGCACACTATAATCGAGGTATTGAAATGGAGAGTTGGAAACCTTTTGAAAAATGATTTACATCCTTCGCATGAAAACTGCCCATAATGCTTGCCACTCGATTTGTCACCACATACTACACATTCGGTACCGAGCAATATCTGTTTGTCAATTGGTGAATTTTGATGAACACCACCGCCACTACTGCCAGCTAAACCGCTATTCGATACATTACCCGAATCAGAGCTGCTTGCACCAGATGATGATCGTGAGTCCTCCAATTATATTGCACGCTTTTTCCATAATGAATTCAAAGAATTAAGTTTAGCTGTGGTATTTTGGTAAGACAACTATAATGCATAAACAATTACTTCTTACAATAATACCTCTGGAAATATTAGTAAGTTACCTGAGTGTTAGCATCTGCATTGCTGGTGCTTGGGTTTCTGATGCTGGGATCCATCCAGACGGAATTTACTACGGGTGCAGACATTTCCACAATGGGAACACGGTGTTCCTCTTTCCATTGCTTTTTCTTCATGCACTTATCAATTGCTGCACGTCACACTTTCCGATTATGCTGCAAGTGGCGTCATTTCCGCTAGGTAATCAGGAAATTTGTCCAATGTTTTTATTTCTAAATTCTTAGGTAATAGTTATCTAAAGTAAGGAAGAGGAAGTGACAGCAGCAGGAGTAGAAATGGAATGCGAGGCAGAAGATGTGTAATAGGTGCCGGCTCTTCTTTTTATCTCTTTCCCAGATGGCACTTTAGCCTCGGGGCGGGACAAAGGTCATGAATCAGAGCTTCTTGTCCTGAAATTCGTTCAATATGTAGCAGCAACGCTAGGGAAATCGAAATAGTCCGTGGCAAAATACTTCGCGCCACCAACACCGCCAACACCACCAGCAGCAGCAACAGCAGCGATGAACACGTCGGTTGGCCGTTCTATCTTTCAGCTTTCTTCTTCCCCTGCCTTCCTACAAGATCACATCCCATCGTAAAATAATATAGCAGAAAGAACATGCCCTACTGATCGAGAATGAAGACACATTACAAGATACCGTACTCTCAAGATCTATACTGGAAACGAATATTTCCAGATTGTATAGAAAGCAAAAAATGGACTTCTTCCACTAGTAGCCTAGAAATATGTCTACCTAAATAATTCTCATTAACTTTGAAGCCAATATGATCATCTCTTTCCTTCCTAAAATCAAGTATGGAGCAACAGCAACAGCAGCGATAAGATATAATTTTCAAGAACTCTTCAAAAGTTAGTTAAGTACGTCTTCATACTATTAAATGATAATCAGTTTTCAACACAGTCTAGGCTGCTTCTTCGAAGATACTAGACTCATTAAAAGAAACTCTTAACTATCCAGATTATCATTTCAAATGCTTTGACATCTAATCTCATAGCTATAGCAATCAAATTATCTATGTAGTCGAAACTAAGTTATTTAATTCAGTGTTACTTAGATTCTAAATTTTGTTTTGAATTTTTGTTTTCATAATTCAAGAAAACATTCTACGAACAAAAAAAAAGTATGAACAAATTATGTCTTATGTACAAATGCATACATACTAACCCTTACGTTTTTTTTTAAAGTGCCAACTTATCTTTTCTAGATCGTTAGCATAATAGATGTCAGCGGAAATAAATTCAGTTATGAATGCCAATATTTTATTAATTAATAACAATTTCAAGTTTCTATGTCATGTTAGCTTCAGAAAAGAAAGCAAACGTAGTCTCAGACTTGCGTAATTCAACCAAGCAAGAGTAATATAATGAAATATCAAAATCTATTCTATCCACTGCAAATTACGACTTCAGTTACCGATTAGCAGATTTTCAATCTTTGCTGAGATCTTTTAAATTTACACAAAACACTTAGCATGCATCGCAGTCACATTGTGAATGCTGCTTGGTCCTTTGGGAAAATTTTCTTTCCTTACCTTATAAAAAGAGATTAATGAAAAATTAGATCATTCAGGAGATGCGCGCGGGTTGTAGGTGCATACATCGACCTACACTATTAACCTATATGACAACTTTTTGTAGCAGTTGAAATAATATTTACAAAAAAGCAAATAAATGAATCTACCACACCGTTAGAGTGCGGATGGCGTGGTTAGAGTGCGGATGGCGTCTTATTTTCAGCAAAATTCTAACATTTAATGAGTCAAATCAAGGCGTGAATTGTGTATGACAAATAAATTGATGTTCAAACAGTAATGCAACTAGCCATTGTTTATTGTGACCAACTAATAACTCATGTTATTATTTTAGGCATTGTATTGTTGACTTAACTATATGCAGTGAAATTATTTAACGTTTTATCTGCTTCATTTCATTTCGAGCACATAAATAATATGTTCAAATGATCATGCCTTAATCCACTACCTGATCAGGACTTCATATATATTTTCAAATGGAACTTTCATTCAGCTACAGAATCATAAAATAGATATTTGTGAAAATCGAGGGATAAGGCAAATTATCTAAATTGATAAATTAAGGATAAGGCAAATTAAGTTATCTAATTTTTTGTATTTACAAGAGCAGGATACCCCCATTTTACAACCAGCCAAAACTAATTTATTTTTAAATAAGCATTCTTCGCATAATATCGTCTTTTCGTACCTTTTCTAATGCATATCATTTTTCCATGTCTAACAAATACTTTAAAAAATTTGGCAAAATCCAAATATTTCTCAAAAAAAAGCACTTTTCTTGACAAATCTTTTATAAATTTCCAAATAACAATATAAATCCACAGTATGCAAATGCTACTATCCCTAACAATATTCGAAGTTCACTGGCCTTGCCTTTATCTCATTGACGTTATCTTGTAGCATCAAAGTTCGATTTAATGGATGAATAAAAGTTCAAATGTAAATCAACACAAAAATAATTCTCAAAATAAATTTTAAATTTTTTTAACGGAAACTCTATCCAGCTTATTCATAAGAAGTACCCATGACGTTAGGAAATAAATCTCTAAGTTGATACTGATTCTTTAATTTCAGTCATTGACATACCGTAGCCTAGGGGCACTTATGGAATGTTCCTCCATTCCCAGTAATCCTCAAATAATCCTTTCTTTGACAATCTAGTCGAAATATCCAAGCCTTTCGTTCCATTTTAAAACTGATTCGTATTTCAAATAACGGCAAAACAACTATTTAAATGACGGTTAAGAAAAGCTCAGAAAAAAACGGCGGAAATGTTGAAGACAACAACAGAACTCTTAATCATTGGGATTTATCATTGGGATCAGTCGTTAAGACAAGATGGGAGGATCAGAATGAGAAAATGACAAATGAAACCATATGAGAAACAAAGAAAGAATTAAAATCATGAAATTTTGCCTCACCCATGCTGTTTTTTTGGATCTTCTCAACAAAATCATTTCATTATAGTAAAGGGATAAATTGATGAATAGATGGCTGAAACACGCAAAACCATCGAAGCCTAAAACGCCACCAATAAAAAACCGGCTGCTCGGTGCTCATCTTCATTAAAGTGACCAATAAAGTTATCTCACTTAATTCTATTTCCATTTCTTATTTATTCTACTAAATTTTTATTTTAATTTAATGTTATCTAGCAATATGCCAGGAATGATTGAATTTCTAAAAAGTGGATTATTTAAATTAATTTAATTCACAGATAAATAAAAGAGTTGACTGCGATTCGGGAGGGTTACCATGATAGAATTGAGAGAAGTGTTAACTTCTTTCCACAGCCACCTCTTATCGACTTTCGGTTTAGTAGAAGAAATTTTTAAAATCGTTAAAGTGGGAGAAATTTCTCCACCGAATCCAACCAGGCCTCTCAATTGATTTCAGTAAAAAAGATGACCAGTCAAGAAAATGAATATTCGTTAGAAAAGATTGAAAGTAAAATTCAAAGTATTCAAAAATTAGAGAATCTAAAACTTGCAGATTAAAGCATATTTTATTATTATATCATTAGAAATTATTATTCCAAAGGAATATTAAAATTAGCGAAGAAATATGCGATAAACGACGATCGTCGGTCGAATGAATTACGTAATATTATATCAGTGGAGAATATGCTTCTTAACTACAGGACAAATATTAATAGCAGTTAAAGTAAATTAATGAATTTGTTAGAGGGATTTCCTTAAATTGAGGTGACACAAACAGAGACAACATAAGCTCAGTAAATACTATGGAAGAAAATCACATTCGCTTTTTAAACAAAAGACGAATTATAAAATTTAAATAACCCCGCAAAAGAAGACGAAGGAGAAATCTGAAACGATCTGAATGCTGACACCCATGCAAAATCACGAATAGTTGCTCCGTTTCATACTTTCGAAAATCTGAAATTCACGAAATGGTGACCCCTACGACGACCTAATTTTAGAGGGAACAAGGTAACAAGGAAATGGGGACTTTCGCCTGCACGCTATGTCTCTGAAAGAGTTCAGGGTCAATTCAATTCGCTTCCTACTGCCATTTTTACTTGTTTACCGTAGTTGCGACAGTTACGATAGTAATACTTCTGTGCTAATAGCAGCAATAATAATAGTATCAGTAATGCACCTTTTGAATTATATTAATCACTAGGTCAAATAAACCACCTGCTCTTTATTACTAACGAAATTAATGAAAAAATCTAATAGTAATAAATAAAAGCTTCCAAATAGCTGTCTTAATCAATTCATCGGAATTAATTTTGCAAAATTCATAGAGAATGAAACTATCTGCAACGCAATAGCTCACAAATGATACAAGCCACTTTTTTGGTAATCTTAGATTTAATTTTATTATTTTGGATCAATTGATATATATATATTCGTAAATTGCAAAATGCTGACCTGTGAAGTAAATGTAAATGCCGCAATTAACACATTGTCATGTTGTTTTGATAATATCATCAATACTAAGAAGAGTGCTTCTTATATTAGTGTTTGGTTTCAGTGCTCTTTCAGTGATGCAAATGCCCTGTCTTTGACAGAATGAATAATGACATTCAGTGGAGTTTTGCCCTCCACCAAAATACTTCAGATTCGTTTTCGGAGATTTAGTCCTCCAGAATTCCTAGACATTCCATTGATCTTATTCTAACTTTGTATGATAAAACATTAAAATTATGGGAATAACTATTTTCAAATTTCGGAACATATTTTAGCATCAGCCGTAATAACTCGGATACCGCGAACCCTAAATGATATAGCCACCGAAAAGTACAATGAAAAAAATGAAAATCCTTTGAGCATATCTGCTGTGCTCTAGTCTAGCAACTTTTCAATCCAGTAATTATTCAAATGCAAAAGAAATGCAAGAGAAATATAAATTACTGGTCTTCTCCCAATCATTAAAATCTATAACTTGTGTTAATATTTCTTTCCTTGCCTGAATATGGTATCAATTTATTTGTAACAAGATCGAGGATGGACGATATTTGTGGATTGTTTCTGATGAGTAATTATGCTAAAATTGCGAATAATAAATCACACAACACACAATGTACACAAAAGCACATATTTATTGGCCAAGAACGCATTTTTGAAGCTCCTGGAGAACAGTGGAAAAGGATTGAAAATATAACGCAAAATTTACTGCAGATTTTCGAACACGAACACACATATTTCCAACCAATTTTTTTTTACGTCTAGTTACTGAACCACTAGTCATTTCCAAAACAGTGGCACAACAATCTTCCTTGACTTCTGCTCTATCCTAGTAATTTCTCAATCTAGTAATTATCCAAACACATAAAAGAGTAAATGTAAATTATTGGTTTTCTACAATCTACAATCGTTGAAGTCTATAACGTAGAATTGACCCTCTCAACTGTAAAGCACATTTTATGGGAGATCACACAACTACATCAATGAAATGTGGGGGATAACTGTAATGAAAGAGTTTGAGATTTTTTTTTTAAAAAGTGATTATTTCCAACTCTACAAAATGCAAAAGTGACGTAAATTTTTTGCTTTGCAAATATAACTTCAAATTTCTAGTCATTCGTCCGAAACATTTTCACTAAGATTCGTAAAAAAATTTAGAAGCATTTGCTAAAATAAATATGGCGTAGCTTTACTATGGATTCACTTGACCGAAAAAATTGCTTCATGTAATTGAAAAAACACCAAAGATAAATGTAACAGTGTACTTTCCTGAATTAGCTGGCATAGGATAATCTGAGTATAAGGTTACATCTCGGGACCGCTGCTGTTGACGAATATATAATGGCCAAAAGTCACATTTATCAATAATTGGTTGGGCTCCTAATGCTAGGTCAATCTAGATTTTGTATCTGGTCTCCTGAATTCATCAATTAAATTTTTTTTTTTGGATTTGATATGTTTAATAAATGCTATCTCCAAGGAACCTACCAATTAGAGATCAAGGAGGGCAATATTTTTCCTATTTGTAATGAGTCCTACATACGTCAACGATGCTTTCTGAATAATATAATATACGACAAACAAAACGCATTTTATCTAAAAAAAGTTATGTGCCTTACAATATTGTTAACTGATTGATCAATTAAATTTCGAAGAAGGAATGTGAGCAAAATTGGGTATTAAATGGCAGTTATCACCTTGACCTGCATCATCTCATTGCTATCCGCCTACAAAGAAGAATAGATTCATCAAGGTAGTGTTTTCAAGATTTGTAGATTTCTAATCCCAACTATACTCTTCAGTTAGCACCAATCTCTACTTTTTTAACTTATTTTCAAAACATTCTTTAAAAAATCTCTTATTAACGAATTGATAGCCATAGAAAAAGTTTATTTGAATGCTCGGTAACGCTGGCAATAAATAACTAAATATTGCACTTCCAAAATTTCAATTACAAAAAAATCATATGTACTACTGCTACTCTCTTCCGATTCACATATGGATTTTCTGGTTTTTAGTTAGGAAAAGTGAGATGGACTGATACCGCTTACCACTAATACCACTAGTTCGAGCGGGATTACCAGAAATTTAATCCTAATAGATGTATAATCACAGACATCATCGGTAGTTTATTTCAACCACTGACATATATAACAATGAACTGAATAACAGATAAATCGACAACATTATTTCATAAAATGCCTGTGTGTATGTGTGCTCTGAGGCGTGACAAGGAGGAGAGGGACTGATGCACTTGACCGTGGTGGATCAGTGAAATGAACGAGAATGAGGGATACGATCGGTCTCCAGCAGTGTCGGCAGATTTCGAACATTCTTCCGATGCCGTCTCAAACTGGCAATTAATCTTGTTGAAACTGTCAATCTGAAAGCCATTTGATGCAACTCAAAATGGATGATGATTTGTTCAAAAAAAGGATCTCTTGGAGGACCCCGTGAATAAACGGGGTTGATTTTAAAAAAAATTTTAAAGGGCATCATATTTGCAGATTGTATATGTGGATGTGTGCTACGTGTGTGTGTGTATATGCATGTGTATGTGTATTTGTATGTATATATGAGTGTATATGTTGTGTATGTATGTGGTGTATGTGTATGTTCCTTTAAATCTGAAATTTATTTGCCGAGCAAAAGAAAAATAAGAAGTTTGTAAAATTCATGATTAACAACTCATGCAGGAGATAAACGAGTTCAGGACATTGGAATAATTGACATGCCTGTCAAGGAAAGTATTCTTCTAAGAATTCCCGCATTGCATGTTAACAAGGAATATGCATCCTACAAGTTGAGACATTATGTAATCCTACAAACAACCATACACATGTCTACATCGTCAATTATGGTTTCATCTTTGGTCAGCTACAGTAACAAATTATTTCACTTTTTACATCCCAACTATTCTCTCGTGAAGCATATTACACAATAATGCAAAATGCTGAGAAATTAATAGAACTTGACAATGTAGATTCTATGATGAAAATGCGTGAAGAAGTTATGAGTCATCAATGGACGAAAGCTACTAAAATAATTGTCGAATTTACTCTCGGGTAGAAGATGAACGCTTACCAAGTCAATTTCTTCATCCATTTAGAATCAATTCCTTCTACAATGTGCTAAAAACACTTAATTGACTCAAACTATTGATAATTCAGTTTGTTCCGAATAATCAAATAAAGAAACAGTTCGAAAAAAGATGTCTTGTAAGTATATCATTTTCTAAGGCAAATAAGAACTAATTTGTTTTGCAAGTAAACTAGTAATTAAATAGGAGTAATGTGAAAGACTGAAAGGAAAGAGAAAAAAAAGATAACTGGAACTTCTGGGAAACAGAGATCGGGAGATTGCTCTCCTTCAGGGGTTAATTTCCAAATTTTCCAATATTTCTTAATGACAATAGGAATATTTTGTTTAACAAATGTTGTCTGAGCAAGTGATGAGAAAACTGTAATTACTGAATTATGCCAGCAGAATTTTTTAAATTATTAGATTACTATGACAATCTCACTAAGTTAAGATATACAAGCTAAAATTGTGTGTGGAACCTGCAAGATCAACTGAATTAGCTGGAAATTGCAGTTTGGAAAGATGTTCTGTTGTCTTTTTGTCATTTAACAAAATAATTTAATGGCATACATCACCTATCTATCGCCAAAAAATACAGAAATAGAAGAAAAGATAAATTCATAGTCATCATGATTAGGCTTCACGAACAAAAATGTGAAGAGTTTTATCCACGTTGCCGCAAATACGTTGACGTCTAAAACACTGATGCAGGATAAGCAAGTTCGGTTGAAAGAGATACAATGGAAAATCTTCGAGACGCTATTGCTACTCTTTCTGCGTTGTCTTTTTTCCTTGAGTGTGATTCTACGTGTGTTCTCAAAGGAGATAGCGAAGTTATAAATTTTGTATCTCCAGGATTCCCAATTGGAGAACAAAGTAAATATTTTAAAGCTTTCCTGTTGCAGAAGCAAGTGGAGAGCTCATCATAGAGTATAATTTAGGAAGAGGTGATGCTCCATCCTGAGACCTTGCCTAGCGTAAGGGCATCTTTAGCAGCATGGCTCAATAACGGTTATAGTCACATTAATTAGTAATTAGTTCAGTGGAGTCTAGGATTAACAGAGGCAGCGCTAATGGAAGCATTCGAATGACTTCAGACATATTATAAAAAGTAGATAGCCATTTTAAAGTACAATGGCTTTACGAACACTAACATTGCATCATACTCTTTCGAAAATTTTTTGCCTTGCTAATCTGCTATTTTTATCTGTTAATTTTACTATCAGAGAAAAAATAAATACTTCCTAGACTTGAACTGTTAGATTAACTAACTCTGATTCGCCTATAGTGATGTCGGAGAATGAAAGACTTCCTGAGATGTATATTGGTAGACAACTTCCGGTAGAGAAATTTTTTCAAACTGACTTCCAGCACAAAAAGCTCATTGGTCTTTCTAAAGCGGAATGTTATGCGCTGCGAATTGCTTCTGCGTGAACAACGATTTCGGCAAGAAGCAAATTTGCAAACAAAGTGATTTAAGGCCTTAGTGTGTCCTTCAATTGTCTTGCATTGAGTAGCTTTCCGGTGCTATGATATTGGATCTAAATGCCATTTTGTAAAAATTTTGTAAGAATGTAAAAATTTTAATGTAAAAATTTTACCAGAAATAAGGAGAAAAGTAATACCTCGCTAATTTGAGCATCTAATTTTTCTCCTTCTTGTACAGAATAATGATATTTTATGGAGATCTGATTGTAGTTCACTTTGTTTCCAAAAAAGCACAACGAGCTTGTAAAATTTAGCACAGATGTATTACCTCCATGTTTCCAGACTTCAGATGGGATTGCATCAATCCTAACCCTTTAATCTCATGTATAACTTTAACAGTCTCTTTTTATCTGTGAGAAACAATCGATCATCTACGCTGAAGATTGGCTTGAGAAAGGTAATAAATTGCTGCGAGTTGATTTGTGGTTCGTGCACTGCTATTCAGATCATGAAATCTCTATGGTCACCGACTTTGCGCATAGCTGAGTGTTTTCTGTAAGATTCACCCACTACTTGTTTTGGATATCTCGAAGTTGGAGTTCACCTGCATGCAAGCAGAATTGCTATTTTTCTTATATGGCAAAATGGCTGAGCGAGACTTGGTTGGTGAATAAAGTTCTTGTAAAATCAACAGTTTCTGGATCCCTTGATGTTTTTATCAAATCAGTCCTTTAAGGATTCTTTAAAAGACTGCTTTTTCAACTTGTCAGAACTTTATATTTAATATGCTGCCCTTTAATAGGTTGTTTTTTTAATACCTTGTCAAAACGTTCTGAGTTTGTCTTCAAGTTTAGTTTGAAGGTTTAACTGAAAACTATCTCTCACTACAGTTGTTTGAAGACTTAGCTTAAAGCATCCTCTCTGAAGTGCTGTCCCGCTTAGATTTGCGATTAAATTGGAGATCAAGTCAACATCACAACAAGGCAGTAGTCTGTTTGACATTTTGTACTATCATTCGGGCTTGATGGATTTCGTGAACATTTCTCTGGTGATACAGTTAATAAGATGCCAGTATTTATATCAAAGAAGCTACCCAGTTTGTGTTTTTGCTGAAAGAATGGTTGGTGATTGTGAATCGCTGTTGTACAAAATTCTAGCAAGCATCTGTTGTCATTGCAATTTGCGGCACTATCTTATCCCAGTACTTTTTTCAAGATTTACGAATTTTTTTTCACTCTGGCACTGAAATTACAAAGAATTATGACCTTATCATCTGCAGGAATCTTTTGAGTGAGATGTAAAATTTATTTTTTACCGCAGAGTTAACTTCTACAGTTGGAAATATGTTAAAAAGAATAACATGTTGCTTTTTGATAGTGGAAAGCATAAAGATAAAATGCCATTGGCATGATCTATCAGCAAATTGTCAAGATTGGAGACGATGAAATTGTTAATCATTAAACCAACTCCTGATAGGTGGTTTTCGTTTTCGGTTTGTCTGATTAATAAAGTGTAACCAGCACTAATGTAGCCTTCTTGTAGGCTACATTTCTCATGGAGTAAATTTACTGAAAGCAATAATGTGATGTTAACTGTTATGTGCAATTAGAACAAAATGATGCGCAACTGTCCGTTCACTGTCCGCAGTATCAAGCATAGTTGTAATGTTCTAACATGCGAACATAATTCTGAAGATAGGATATGCCTTCATTTCTTTGTCTTTGTTCGACCGCATCAGAAGCCTGTTGGCTTTGGTTAGCCAACCAATTAGAGAGTAAAGATCAGCTTTGATTAGGCCATTTTTTCTATGCCTCAATCCATGTGAAGCATGCAGTGTTGTTACCCTCGAAGTTACTTAGTTCAATCATTAGTTTAATGTATCACTTCAATCAATCATCTGTTCATTTATTTTTGGTTACTGCTATCTATTTGCTTTTTCCGAGATATTTTGAGGTGCTGAAAGACATCCTATCCTTGCTGTACCTATTGCTCTATAGTTATCGAGAAGAATTTTAAATCCCTGAATCGTGATTGCCTTTTATTTGGAAGACGAAACACAGCGTTGGTACACTTCAAACTTTTTACTTTATACTCGTCTTTTTACTGCTAATATGACAATTTTTGGGTTAGGTTTTCATCTAATGTTTGGAAGCGATTCGTATAAAACATTCTGAATGGATTTATTTAATCTTCTTTCCTATTTTAATAATCCTTTTCATTTCCTTTTGAAACGGGTTTAATTTCTTAAAAATTATAACTTTTGAGGTGTTAGTTTTGGCCAGTTTAATTTCATTTGCTTTGTGTTCGCTTAAAGAACCATTTGGACCATAACTTCAACAAACATTTTGACGAGTCTTTCTACGCTGTTTCAATAAGTAATTCACTTTCATCCTATCTTTGCATCATTCTCCTTATATTTTTATCCTTATTATTATGTAGCACTTGTTGTGATATCCTGACGCCACGTACATTGCCATACCCACTACTATTCACAGATTTTTTTCATTTCAAATAAATTAAACTCTTTCTTTGAGCCTTTAACGTCCCACTAGTATTCTTTTAGTAGTGAATTTCTAATAAACCTTTCCTGCTTTTACCTTTAACGAATTACACAGAAACAAGCAAAGAATGATTAGTACGGTAGGAAAGAAAAGTTAGCACAACTTTGAGATTAGGAAAAATTAATGACTAAAGAGCTCTTTTGCGGGAAAAGACTGAAAATTGCGTCGTATTTAAGTTGTGCATGCACAATGCTGGAAAACTTTTTTTATCAGTCTAATAAGTTAATGAAGCAGATAAACAATGTGCAATAAAACTGAAACATTTTATCAACAGAAATTTGAAAACAAACATTAAATTACGGATTATCCAACAATCAATTAAAATGAATTGTATAAACAACGGGAAAAATAAAAAAGTGAATAAATGAATGGAAAATGGGATAAGTTCGCAAGTGGTGGATCGAAATATCTCTTAGAAAATTTGATTAATCTTTTACAAACTTTGAAGAACAAAAAAGTGGAATATAATTGTAACGAGCATCAAATCAGTTACTTTCCTTTTGTTCAGGAATTCTCCTTTCCATGTCATAGAAAACCAAACAATGAGTCAGAATCGATGTTTGGCTTCCTCATACCAATTCCTGAATACTGGATTTTACCTAATGTTGAGTCCAGGGGCATAATTGCCGAACAGATACATATAAATCACCTAATTTTACATGAACAGCAAAAATTCTTAAAAAGCTGCTCAAAAGTACAGAACAATGAACAGAATTGCTTATATTTGAACGAAACACTAAAATCCAAAAAAATGTAAAAGGAACGTTTTATTCGGCGCCATTTTTCAGCAGCCGAATATTGTGTCTGTCAAGCGCATGGCCAATAAGTGCTCCTCCACTTGCACAAACTTCATCACACATTGAACACTGCCACTTCATTTCCTCATTTTCCATTTCACCTTTAAAAACCTGATGTTTTATTAAATGAACATGAAGGGACTATGCTAGCAAATTACTAAAGAAATACTCTACCACCTATGATTCAATTTACCATTAATTTTAAGCACGTATCCCACCTCTCAAAAAACTCACAAAAAAGAAAGCAAACTATAAAAATCTATAAAGAAAACAAACCGTCGATGGGATTTACGGGACATGCAGATTTACGATGTTCTCTAAAGTCTTCAAAATCACTGGTTACAAAACGACATCCACCACATATTAATGTATCAGGCATACCTGCAGATGTACAGTATAAAACCAAAATGCTGAGTGTTTCTTTCCAGCAAATTTCATACCGACTAAAGCAGCAGGTACTAGAATCATAATATTGCAAGTTCCAATTAATAAAAAATCTAAGAGTATTCGCTGCAATTTCAGGACTGCAACAAGGTTACGCTACACTAGTGAGCCTTAACTCTTCCCCAAAAGCCTGACTTTCTTTTGGTTTTTTTACTTTGGCACCAATGTTATTATTATATTTACCGGTTTCATATAAATTCCGACTTTCCGTGCTATCTGATGCTGCAGTTTGCCGATTCCGACTGTTCTGAGCTGCGGCCTTCCCATAGTCATCAAGACGCTCCTTTTTTGCATTTGCACTGCTACCGGAAAAGTTTTCAGCGCCACGTTTCACCCTGAAGATCTATTATAAGTAATCAGTCCAACAAAATTAAAAAAAAAAAAAAAAATCAAGCTTACCTTCAGAATTCTTTCAAAGAGAATTTTGCACGATTTCATTGAAATTTCGAAATGAATTTGCAAAAACAAGAATTTCTGTGACCAAATGAACATGACTTCAGAAAGGACTATGTCTAGCAAATTACCATTAATTTTTGAAGCTTCACGCTTCTCAGTGAAAATAAAACTTGCGAGCAAAGACTTACTTTAACGGAACCACAAATTTTCACAAAAAATCTTAAACAGAAAACAATAGAAAATCCGATTTCAAACCGTCCTCTCGGTTTACAGTAAAAATATTAAATTCACATTAAATAGAACTGAAGATAACGCCCTGCAAAAAGTCAAAAACAAGAAAAGCCTAAAATGCATGGACAAATGCCGCTCTATTCGCTCGACAAAAAAAATTTTTGGAAAAAATACCCGTTAGAGGTTGAAACAGTCGATGTAACGTTGTGCGATTTCATTCCAGCAATGGCGAGCTTCACATCTATGAAAAATTATAAAAAACATGAAAAAAAAACAAAAAAATCTCCCAGTACGATGTAACCTACGTAGAAAAGTCGACAAAAACACGGCCAATAAAAAAAACTCGATGAACAGAAGCGGCTGAAGTTTTCTTTGACAAAAAAATTGAGACAAACTAAAAAAAAGCTCCGTGAAAAAGTCCTATCTGCGGAAAATTTAACAAATCACTTTCTCAAAGTCGCAAATTTCTATAACCAGGAATACGTGGTTACAGATAAATAATCTAAAAGCAAGCAATATGATTCGAAAGGCACACGCCGCGTAGTATGATTACAGTATGAAACAGAAAATCTAATTTCATCGGCTTACCAAGAATGGAACCATTCCAACTGTATCCATTAAGAGCGCTTACTGCAAGATCCGCTTCTGTTGATGTACCATACTGTATGAAAGCATATCCCTTAAAAACCGTGACACCCAAAAGAGTCCCATAAGCACTAAAGAGTCGGATGATGTCGTCTCGAGTAATAACATTTGTGTTCATATTACCAACAAACACACGAGCCCTGAACAGTGATTATTTGAGCACAATTCCCAAATATATTCGGATATTCCATACCAAACATATATGGATTGTTAGCAAGATCATACGTCATACAAGATCATACTCCAGCATGCCATATGTGTGCTTCGTGAAGCAAATGACTTTTTTAAAGATAATGTTGTAATCACCTATGATTAGACAGTTCTGAATGTCAACTGATAAAATTTTTAAAAAACAAACAGAATTAAATGAAAGAAGAAAAAACTAATGATGCAGTGAAATAAAGAAAACAACTTCCTGCCAATAAAACAAATGCTATTCAATGTATTCTAAAGAACTTCCTCCTTATGCTGATCCAATAACGATCTATATCTGAGCAGAAAAATATTCCATAGCAGTGCAAATAGTTGAAAGCAAACTTTACTTCTTGTCATTTTGTTTCTTCGCATAAAACTACAGATTATATTATCGATATCAACTATATCACCCTCGCTTATTTGCACTAAGGCCAGAGGTATGATTTACTTTCTAAAAGCAGAGAGACAGCAGATTAAAATCGCTTGCTTGCATCGTAAGCTAAGATTTTTAAAAATGAGAAAACGACTGAAGAAAGCCTCAAGACGGTTGCGCATATACCAAATGAAATGAAAGAAACTCAACTATGGCTAACAGCTTTAAAATTATCTTCTTTAAAAACACCATTTTATTTTTTAAAACTTCATATCTCCCATTAAATGCAGATTATTTCTCAGTTATAGAACTCGGACTATTAAAACTCGGACTATCACTATGCTAGAAGATGCTAGAAGCTACCATGTCTTTAAAGCTCGCTTAATGAATTTAACTACATTCTTCCTTCTGAACTAAAACAAATAAAGGATCAATCAGTAACTAAAAGATCAAAACTAAAAATTACAAAAGTTCACATAATATAGGCTTCTGGACTGGTAAGGAATAAGAACTTTCTAACACAAGTTGAATTCGATGAGCGCATCCATAGATAAAAAAAGTTTACAAGCGATAAGCATCCTTGCATGACTTTTCGTATAACATCCAGAACTTTTATGAAAAAACTCGAACGCTTCGACGCAGACATAGCTATGTGGTCGCTTCAATTTGGAATAGGCGATTGTTTCATTGGGAAGCAATAAGCTGATAAAATATATAAATGATAATTACCTAACAAGATGGGGCTCCTTCGAGCTAGTATCGAAACTAACATCTCGCGCCTTTAAGGTTGGGCTACCACCAAAAACGCCTGCTGGAGGTCTGAAAAGGTGGAAGAATAAGAAGTTGAAAAGACAAAACGTAAGAAAGTTCAAAAAAAGAAAAAAAAAAAAAATCAATGACAAGATTAAAATATTGAAATGAAGAATGAGAAAAATCCATTATGTCAAAAGCTTGCTAAAATTTTGCTTTATGCTCAATTTCAGATTCTTAGCTGCTTTTTATTTTTTGTTCTCATCATCAATATCGAGCCATCGCGCGACGGCTAACAACGCAAGGTCACATCTGTATGGGGATAATTCAAGCGATCTCCGTAAAAAGCTCTGGTAAATTTCAAGATGTATGCTTTAAACAGCTTCTGAAAGTTTGTAGAATAATTAAAATAAATAACGTTACACTCACACACCGCTAACCAATGGGTAAGCTCCTGATGTGGCTTCTCCAAATCCATAGCCTGTAAAAAGTAAGTGGTATCATTATTCTGAAATTTTATAAGTACTTTCAACAGTACATTTCAAGATGTCAAAAATAAAAAAGAGGTCATGATAGACATACTAAAAACCATCCATCCAAATACTGTTTGACTTAACCTTCCTAAACTTGTTCCTGTTCTAATAAGCAAAAAACAAAAAAGCAGAAATGGAATCAATTATTCTCACTCACGTGTAACTGGCGGAAGAGTACCTCGCAATGAACGACTCGATGAGAACATAATAATAGAGAGAGAGGGATAAGGATAACCAGAAGATGCAGGGAAATTTTTAAAGAAATGCTGCTCCAATCGAAATGAAAAATGAAAATCAAATTGACAACGAATATATAATATTAAATTCCTTGTTCGAATAACAAGCAACCAACCCGTTTTATACGCTAGCCTGTAAAAGTCGACCAATTGATGGACATCATATATTGAAGCTATCGTTGCGGCGCACATTTCTTATATCTAACAATTGAGCAAGACGAAGACGTGACAACTGCACAAGAAGCGATCTTTTCTGACCAATTTATTAGGGTGGGACCTATATAATTTCTTGCTCACCTGTACTTTGCTCTCTTATAGTATTTATAGATCGTTGTTTCTTTTTGCAGGTAAAATAGCTAAAACATATATATTCTTTTGTGTGTATTGAAAAAAGATTTACGCTTCTTCAAATATCCCTTTTTGCCTTTTTATAGCATTCATTTATTCGCTTCATTTCTTATTTCTCATATCATTCAAATAATTTACAAGTTGATGATCCATAAAAAGGACGATATGAGCAATGAAATGTAAGTGCAAGCAAGCATATTTAACTAGTGAAAACATATAACAAACATTTAAATCACAAGTTAATTTTTTCCACCGAACTATAGAAAATAAAAGCTATTAGAGAAATATTCAAAATTAAAAATGCATATTTTAATTTTGACGCTCAAAATGAAGCGTCTATACTTTACAAATCAAACGTGAGTGATAAACTTGCGTGATCTTCACGCATCGTTCTCTCCATTTTAACTCCAACGCAAAGCCTCAAGTATATCAGCGTCAACATTGACGGTCGCGAAATGAAAACATCTGTCTATCTATCACCGAATTATTAGTAATTTCAGTAGTGTTTTTAATTGATCTATTATTAAATATTTGAGAACAGTGGTCAGCAATGGTCAGCAGTGGTCAATGGCGAGAATAATACAGTATGTTTAATATATCATTCTAAATATGTATTTATTATCACAAAGTTTTTGTCGAGAAAGCTGCAATGCATTATTTTAAAAGAATTTAGAGCATTAAAATCGAGTAAAAAATTTGAGTATCAGTGAATTTTAAAGAAATTGACGAGAGAATAATAATAGTAATAGCCATAGAAATTAAGATAAGGAATCATTTCATTGAACGAGAAAGAGGGCATTCTTTAAATTCAATGGCAAATTTAAACTAAAAATAATTTTCTCCTAAAATTAAAAAATCAAAAAATGATTCTATGCCATCTCTCAAATAAACTCATCATTATGGACAATAAGAAAAGAAAATAACAAAACTTGCAATTGATGATAAATTTGAAATAACCTAATTTATTAGTATGTACTACTCATACAGTTTCCATCATTTACGATGTTTTTTTTTAGATATTAACATTCTAAGAATTACAGAAGAAAGTGCCTTTTATTATGATAATAAAGTTGCGATTCAAAAGAATCAGAAGCCAAACATCGATTCTGACTCATTGTTTGGTTTTCTATGATATGGAAAGGAGAATTCCTGAACAAAAGGAAAGTAACTGATTTGATGCTCGTTACAACTATATTCCACTTTTTTGTTCTTCAAAGTTTGTAAAAGATTAATCAAATTTTCTAAGAGATATTTCGATCCACCACTTGCGAACTTATCCCATTTTCCATTCATTTATCGTTCACTTTTTTATTTTTCCCGTTGTTTATACAATTCATTTTAATTGATTGTTGGATAATCCGTAATTTAATGTTTGTTTTCAAATTTCTGTTGATAAAATGTTTCAGTTTTATTGCACATTGTTTATCTGCTTCATTAACTTATTAGACTGATAAAAAAAGTTTTCCAGCATTGTGCATGCACAACTTAAATACGACGCAATTTTCAGTCTTTTCCCGCAAAAGAGCTCTTTAGTCATTAAGTCATTAATTTTTCCTAATCTCAAAGTTGTGCTAACTTTTCTTTCCTACCGTACTAATCATTCTTTGCTTGTTTCTGTGTAATTCGTTAAAGGTAAAAGCAGGAAAGGTTTATTAGAAATTCACTACTAAAAGAATACTAGTGGGACGTTAAAGGCTCAAAGAAAGAGTTTAATTTATTTGAAATGAAAAAAATCTGTGAATAGTAGTGGGTATGGCAATGTACGTGGCGTCAGGATATCACAACAAGTGCTACATAATAATAAGGATAAAAATATAAGGAGAATGATGCAAAGATAGGATGAAAGTGAATTACTTATTGAAACAGCGTAGAAAGACTCGTCAAAATGTTTGTTGAAGTTATGGTCCAAATGGTTCTTTAAGCGAACACAAAGCAAATGAAATTAAACTGGCCAAAACTAACACCTCAAAAGTTATAATTTTTAAGAAATTAAACCCGTTTCAAAAGGAAATGAAAAGGATTATTAAAATAGGAAAGAAGATTAAATAAATCCATTCAGAATGTTTTATACGAATCGCTTCCAAACATTAGATGAAAACCTAACCCAAAAATTGTCATATTAGCAGTAAAAAGACGAGTATAAAGTAAAAAGTTTGAAGTGTACCAACGCTGTGTTTCGTCTTCCAAATAAAAGGCAATCACGATTCAGGGATTTAAAATTCTTCTCGATAACTATAGAGCAATAGGTACAGCAAGGATAGGATGTCTTTCAGCACCTCAAAATATCTCGGAAAAAGCAAATAGATAGCAGTAACCAAAAATGAATGAACAAATGATTGAACTGATGCAATGGAACAGTTCAAACAATTACAATTCAAAAACTTATCGAAGGTTTTGAAGAAATGAAAAACCCACAAAACTCGCATTCACAAAACTCGTAAATCAATGCTCAAACTTCAGTTTAGGTCAAAGCCCTTGAGCTATTCAAAGATAAAAATGATTTCAATACCTAAAATTGATACCCTCAGATTATAAAACAACAAACTAGATTTACGATGGACAACAGAAAATTGTAAACTTAAATCTGATTACACAAAGGATACAACACATGACTAGGCTTTAAAATGCTAACTGACAAAAAACCCTACCAATTGTAAATCCTGTAAAATAAAATATTTTCAAAGTTAACAAAAAATTTGGAAACTTCATAAATCTAGATTTGAAACGAATATTCATTCAGGTGGAGGAGAGGAAGGTTCGTCATCATAGGGAGCATCGGTAAAGTTATTGCGACTTTGTTCTCCACGGGGATCCATTTCCGCCGCCAAACTAAAATTTAACAATGCAAGGTGTGTGTCACCAAGTTTCTTATGTACGCGGCCCAAGAGGAAATATACCTAAAAATAATTATGATTGATCAAGCTTGAATTCATAAACCCAAGCATCATAGTACTAATAGTTTTAATAATAAATATGGAACCCCCTCCTCTTCTTAAGACGTGGTTTCTTGTTCAATTTCATTGTCATTAGAGTAAACAATGGGGATCAAACTGAATTAAACTAAGATTGAAAATTCCCATCTCACTGCCAATAGCACCGACGATGCATTTATACCTCTAAGATATGCTTTTTTCAGAACGATAGAAAAGTTGAAAGCGAAAAAGCAAAGTGAAAGCCAAATAGCATAAATTATCTGCTTGATGTAAATATGAAGAGAAATTCTGAAAGAAAATGACAAACCTGTGCTTCGTCATGAGCAATAAGTTTAAGATCATTTAACTCATCGAGACATTGAGCATAGTCATGCATTTCATATAGCAAACGAGCACGATAGAATCTGCAAGCAGCGTTATCTGGTGAAATCTTCAGGGCGTTTTGTAATAGTTCCATTGCCTGTAACACTCATTTTACATCACTTTATATATCCAAATGATAATATTACAACACTACTATGAATTAAACAGAGCTACATGGTTGTCATATTGTTCTGCTTCGTCAACTGTTCTTACTCTCCATTAAAGTCTCGTAATTCCAAAAAGTTCCCATCTCATTGCTTTACATATTTTAAACTCGATAAATTCGCAAGGAAAAATAATTCAAACAATTGAACTATATTTAGTAAAGTGTTCTCCCCAGCAAAATATTTTACCGTTTCATTATTGTGTAGTGCTTGTTCAACAACTGATAATTGACACAGTAACACTGAATTAAACGGATTGATTGCTACAGCTCGACTTAAATGAACGCGAGCAAGATTCACTTGTTCTTTCTTGAAATGTAATAAACCCAACCCGAACCAGGCACGGTAATCAGTCGGACAAAGCAAAAGTGCGCGCCTGTAAAACTGTGATTACTTAAACTTTTATTATTACATAACAGTAATAACAATAAAATTTATGCCTACCACATCGACAGTTAAGTCGAGATATCAAGAGCAGCACATAAAAAAAGGACAGAAAAAATTAGATTTCCATCTCAAAATTGTTGCAAACATTTTTTAATTTAGTTGGTCATCAAAAAGCATTGCTTGATGAATGTAGCAAACCTAACCAGAAATGAAACATCGATCCCATGTTATATAATATTTCTGTGCTTTTAATATTACTTGATAACTCAAATTCAGACAACCTATCATGTAAGCTTTATTATTAGTTTTGAAAGAATACCAAAATTCAGAAAAATCTTACCTAAAGGCCGCTGCAGCCTTGCTCTGATGATCCGAATCCAGCAGTTCATGTCCTAACAACGTATAAGCATATGGGAAACGTGTATTAATAGTGACAGCACGTTCGAAACATTCAATGGCTGTATCATGTTGTTTTTGTACGCTGAAGCAATTACCGGCTACACACCAACCTTCGGGACAAAAACGACATTCCTCTGTTATTTGCATAGCTAGCACCGACAGTCGACGGACATCTTGCGCATGCCATAATGCTGTTGAAAGAACCTGCAAGCAAATAACTGACACCTAGTAGACATCTGTTGCTTATGTTATATCATTATTCTCAATGTTCAACTGAATTAAACTAGAAAAATTAAAAATGAAATAAATTAAGCAACTGATTGTCATGAAATTCAACATACATTTACCATGGCAAAATGGAGACATTAACAATCAAATAGACTGAATACATGAAAACTCTTCAAAGATTAAGAAACGATTCCTGATATTGCTCAGTGAGGATTAAACTCCTAGAGAGGAAAACTAAATTAAGTACTCAAAAGCTGACATCATCTTTTTATGAAGCAAATGCTCAACAGTACACGTTGTCATGGAATCTGGTGCACAGTCGTGCACGTCTGCCATGCAGTCGTAAAAACTACATAAAAAAAATCCAGATTAAAAATGTGAATTGTATGCAAAACGTAACAAACCTCCATTCCTGCAACGCGATGTGGAAATTCTCTATGAAGTTCCTCCAGGATTTCTGTTGCCTTTGTGTACTCAAGCTTTTCCAGATAAGCTCGAGCCAGTAATTCTCTGGCGTAAGCAAATTTTTTACACTTTTCAGGCATCATGTTATAGCGACCAATCACTGAGTTTGATTGATATGCTGCCACAGCACATTGAAGTGTAGCTAACCAACTAACGTGTTCTATCACTGTTGCTACAAACACGGACCATATAGAATTGCATGCTTTCTACTAGAACCATGAAACCTATGAAAAATTGCACAAGAAATGCATTATGCGCCTCTCTGCAATGTAAGAAGTACAAACATAAGTAGCAATTCATACCTTCATAGAAAGCGAACAGTTTAAAATCACCTATTCAACTTCATACATCTTTCTGTAATTTTATTCATTCACCCTTTTTAAAATTTTCAAATACTCTTCCTCAATTTATTCTTTCAGAAAAAACTTACTGAAAAGACTAGACCATTCAGCAATGCAGTGTTGAAGACGATGAAGTGATGGCGGCCTCGAAGCGAAACTTTGTAAACGTTTTATTATCAGCGTAGATGTCTCCAAAGGAAATTTCTCCCTACTACGATGTCTGGATGGTTGAGGTGAACAAGATGATGTCAATGATACACTTGATGATGAACGCGAGAAAACAACCGAAATACCCAATGATTCTGACTACAAGAATACGCTTGCTATTCTGTCACAAACGATTAGCATGAAACCATTATTACATCGCACTTGTTATTCATTCAGTTGAATGAGCTCATTTATATGAAGCATGATATGATCAATTAATCTAACTGATAAATAAATGCATTGCAATAAACATCCGTTTTACTTTATAATTGTCACTTGGAAGCTATCGTTTTATCACTATAAATGATTTATAGAAATATCACTCCTTCGTAATACAAGAACTACTGCTCAGATTTAAGTTGTCTGATTAATTTAAAAAACGAGGACAAAGAAATGTTTAGAATTAAAGAAAAGGAAAGGATCGAAAACACAAAACAGAAAATAAAGGTGGAGATTAAAAATGAGCTACCTGGATATAGTACTCACTCCCCATTAATCAGTAGCTTTTGACAAGCAGCGTCGATACTATTTTTTTTGATGTACTCGCAAAATGCAATGCAAAAAAGTGAAAAAAGTGCCAACCTCTTGTTTAAACTGTACAGTATTTTCATCGTAAGAAGAAAGTGGAATAACAGAAGGATGAGAGCCTGAACGGGTACGACTTAATGAGCTTTTTTGCTCCTGTTGAGCAGATTCATCTTGCAACTTAGGTGCTAAGCCTGGAAGGTCATCATTGGACTCTATTAATTTGTGAATTGAAGACATTGATGGTGGTGGTTTCGACAACTCCATTTCGTTAATGCGATTCATTGAGCTGAAAATTAACAGTATGAAGTTACGTCACATAGTCACACTGTATATAAATAAATGTGAGGAATAACTGAATGTGGAGGCAATATTTTTACTAAAAGTTGAGGTAATATTTCTAGCAAAGATTAAAACCGAGTAAGAGTATTTTTGTTAGGAATATTTTTTAAAAATCTTTTTACCGTAACTGTTTGTCTTGCAAACTGCGTGGTGTTCGACTCGCAGAGAGCCCTGAAACACGAGAACGTGTAGAAGTTCTCAAATCCCTCACAACGGTTTGATTTTCACTATCCAGCGAGACTCCACATGGACGCATGCTGCGCCGTGTTTCCATGCCTTCCTCCAATCGTCTTCTGACTCCTAGTTCGGTACTTTGCTTAGGTGTTATGCCCTGAAAAATAAGAATTTCAACTTAATTCAGAAAAAATAATGATTACGCATGATTCGAATTCTTCAATAAAAATTTACCGTTTTACTTTTTTTCGGTGCAAAACATGTTACTTTTTGCTCAATTTCTTTACTACCACTTGGCGTTCTTTTCTCCGCATTTTTTGTCAATCTCTCAGTGCTCCTCGTTGCTACACCCGTACTATAAGTTTATAATCAATATTGTGACTCATAAATTTCTAAAAGATGATGAGTTCTGAAATACACACTAAGAGTGGTATCATAAATGAATGATAATTTCTGTTCCTCAACAATTTGTGAATTATTATTAAAATATGTATTAAATCATACTTGAACTTACTTAAGTTGCAATTCAAGAATTAAAGAAAAGTATGCACTTCTGAGCTCCGGAAAGAAGCAATTTTAGTAAAATCACATAAATTAAGCAAATTTAGCAGATAAATTCACATAACATTTTAAACATTTTTAGGATAGAATTTACAAGCCTTTCGATTATATTTAGTTTCTAGATTCTTTTTTTATTGGGAAAAAGAATCATCAACAAAATACTGCTCAAATATAGCAAGTACTACTTATTACTTAACTTTAAAACTTACCTTTTAGAAGTTTTTGGTTTGTTTGCCGCATGTACTTGATTTACACATGTCAACAAACTTTTGTAAATGTCTTCTGGATTCCCGACGCCCAAATTACACAGTGTTTTTAAACTCGTCCACGAAAATACATTTTGCTTTAGAGCCAATTTACCTTCTTCAGCTGCTTCATCAGATCGACCAGTTTCTCTGAAACAAACAACTTTGTGTAATTTATTCAATATTGTCCAAAGAGCTGTGATACAAAAAGTTTCCTATTTCTGCCTCATTATTTTCATAAAAAATATTTGCAACCGACACGAAAACTCTGCTGAGCAGACTGTGAGCAAATGATTCCACGGAAGTATTGGTGAAACAGTCATCTAATTTGGGTTGATCATATGCACGTAAAGCCATTTCTGCTTCTTGATATCTGAAGTAGCACTCATATTTCGAAGCAGCCGTAAAACAAAAATTCATGTGCAAACAGTTTTGCATCCAAGGCACATGGATAAACATTCTGAACACCTAAACTATATTCTTAGCCACAAAGCAAAAAACACTGGCTATAGAAAAAATTTACCAAGTAAAAGTTAGCTAATCATCACATAATATTCATTTAGAACATTTTAACAATCTAAAAAGAATTTTGTTAGAGATATAGCTACAACTTTTATAAACATGCTCCTCAAATACATTAAATTACTAAATTAGATTTCTAATGTACATCGTGAATCTCCTACACGTTTTGCTGCATTTTAAACTGCATATACCACCGTTCTATACCAGAGTTTAAAACTCTCCAACTGATGTTAAATAGGAAGAAGTCTTCCAAAAATTTGAAAGAAACCCACTTGCTTAATTTATTCTTATCGACCATATGAAATATGAAAATCTCAATTACTTGATTCACAAAAATATTTTCTAGGCTGACATTTGAGAAAAATAATGAATGTTATAAAGAATTTGATGAAAAAAAAGAGCTAAGTCCATACTTTTCGAGATGATAACAGCAGTGCGCAAACAGATAACGAATTTCTGGAGATGTAAGCAATTTGAGTTTCAATAAATTATATGCTATCTCCAAACGTTCAGCTCGAGTCAAACAATATGCGTATAAATACAGTGAATCATTAGTATTCACTAAAAGATTAAGATATTAATTATCTGATTCCTATAAGTTCCTTTTTTTGCTAATGGCTCTTTTATACAATATGTATTTAAGCGCAAGGCAAATATTTTTTAAAACTTTCAAAATTTGTCCAAAAATTTCACAAGTCCTACAAGCACTGCAGTTTTTCTCGAAAAACTATTCTTGAGCAGTTTAGAAAGAAGGCAACCTGTTTCATGATACAATTCGGCTAGCATTACCGCATCATCGTATTCAAAGTATTGAAGCGAGCAATGTACAATATTCTAAAAAGAAAATTTATTTAGAAACTAAACTATAGAGTGCTAAACTTTAGCAATTCAAGCTTAATTACCGATAGTATCATTAATCGCAATTTTAGAAACATGTATGTAACAAGACTTAAGAAAGAGAATTACAACAGAATGTAATGCTTAAATAAATAAACAAGAAATGAAAGCAGCAATTGAAGAATCAACCTCAATTTCTTCACTGCGTGTAGAATCCACATCAGGATTCGAATTAGGAGGTGTAGGAGGTGTAGGAGGTGTAACTCTACGCATATTGGTATAGAAGCACCGACAATCATACAGCAGTTACTAGATGCAATTTCAATATTCTTCCTGCAACAAATTCATTTTAAGATTTGATTGATTATTAAAATCAAATTCATTCAACAAGACGACTTTTACTCTGACTAAGTGGTCAATCAATAAGGACTTATAAATCAATGACATATTTATTAATACTATCTAACAAAAACAGGAAAGTTTTGTTGTCTTAATATGACTTATAATTTAATGTGAATAATAAATAAACTCAAGTATGAAATCTGTGATCGATCCAAAGTTTGAGATAAATTTTATCTGAAAAATGAAAAAAAAAAATAACAAATGTGATAAATTGTGCATAAATGATGATAGTAAATGAAAAACAGTGAATAAAAAGTAAATATGATACGTGACAAAAAGTTCAAAATAAATCATAGCTTAGTTAACAAATTTGATATTAGCAAATGTACACGTTTGCTTGACTTTATATCAATTAGGCATTGACCCAAAATTAGACGTGACTTTTTACTAACTAAGCTAATATCAGTAGCCTTTTTTATTACTTTATTGTTCTGAATATTCATTCAGATTCATACTGCTATCATAGTCTCATCTCTTCAGTCTTTTTTTAGTCTTATAATATCATCTGAAAATGAATATTTTCCTAGGAGAATAGGAATAATAAAAGCTAAAAAAAACTTACACAATCCCATCTAAATGAACTTTTCACTTACAGAATCCCATCTAAATGAACTTTTCACTTACAGAATCCCATCTAAATGAACTTTTCACTTACAGAATCCCATCTAAATGAACTTTTCACTTACAGAATCCCATCTAAATGAACTTTTCACTTACAGAATCCCATCTAAATGAACTTTTCACTTACAGAATCTCACCTAAATGAACTTTTCCATTTACGTACTCAAATTGATCATAAAAAGAAGCATACGCTTACTTTTAGTTTTTTAAGGAAACGGCTATTATTTGTCATACGGTTTCACAAAATTATCCTATTAATCGACAAAAATTGCTATCAAATACCTTTGTTTCTTTTTGTTTTTCACCGCTTATATTGTATTCAACTCATAAATAAATCAATTATATGTATTCAACTCATAAATAAATCAATTATATATATTCAACCCATAAGTAAATCAATTATATGTATTTAACCCATAAGTAAATCAATAATTTAACAATTTCAACTTTTTTGATAATAAGAAAAATTGTCATACTTTTTCAGTTGAGAAATATTTTAGCATTTAAAAGAAGAAAGAGTAATTTAAATGGAAATGAAATTGACAAATAACAATAAAGATTGTGTTGTAAGAAGAGAAAAAGAGAAGGTCATTTCTTTTGTTATAGAGAATTTCATTAAAAACTAAACAACAAAGATAGCATAATGAAAATTAATGAAAAAGACGAATCTAACATTTCGCTTAAATAAACTAAAAATAATAATAGGATGCATGCCTATGGAAAATGCCTATGTGCATAACTAAGAAATGCATACTCATAACCTGGCCTGGCTCATTTCATTTTGTTGAAATTAATAAAATTAGCAAAATGATTTGCAACCATTTCGACAAACTATATGAATGCTTCAATTACTATATCTCATCACGTTACACACGTAACATATCACTTAATTATCACACATTACGCCTAATTAAGTCTTCGATTGTATTTTTACGCCAAATATTTCCTTAAATTATTACTATTATCCTACTAATTATTACATATGAACAATAAGGCTATCATATGCCTTTCTTATAAAATTCCATATTTTAAATTAGCGGAAAAGTTTACGGTAAAACCATTCCGAAGTTTTATCAATCATCAAAAAAAACTGAAACAGTAAGATGAATGAAGAAATTTCATTTTACATAGGAGAACTTAGAAAACAGGTGGTTGGAAATAGTTCATATCAGTGAAGCAGAGTGTCAGCAGTGTCATTATAAAAAGGCTGTGAGGCATGCTGTTTCCTAAGGAAAGTGCAAGTAGTGGTTGTGAGAGGTGGTGTTGTGTGTGCTGTAATGTATGCGTGGTATACGTGTAACGTACGTATGATGATGTGTTATTGTTTCAGGCGTTGTTTGAAAATATTGAAACGTGGCAATATGTCAGAGTTAGCGGTTAGCAGTTATTTCAGTTTTCTCAGTGGAAAGTAAGTTTCATAGAAATTGTTGAGTTGGAGAAATCTTTTTAATATAGGGATTTTTCAATTTTTAATTAAATACTATTGTTCAGATGGAATACTGAACCATATCTTATCATCCTTGCATTAGAGAAGCCTAATGTTTTGTGTTTTGCTTTCATGAAATCAAAATAGTTTTTTTGAAAATGTATATTTATGAAAAAAGAGAGCAAAAAAGATGAAAAGATAGTACAGTTGGTTCTTCCAATGGTTTGAAATAAAACCATTCATACTTGTCGTTTTTCTCTCAATCGAATGATCATTCTAAATTCTGAATCTATATTGATTCTGAATCTATAGAAATATAGGAAGCATGGAATAGCAATATGAAAGAGGACTTTATTGCAGCCTAAGATTATTTGAGGATTTAATTAAACTTCTAAATATATATTCGCCTAGAGGTTATTAGCTTAGCTTTTTTTTTTAGTATCAAAATGAATTCGAAATCTTTCTATATAAGCAGATAATTGATGATCATAGAAAGTTCTAGTGGTTTTCCTAAAAATAAATATGTTACGAACAGTATGTTTTCTTTTCAGTTGTAAACGTAGGCACGTGGGCCTCGAGTGCTATTCCTGACGTCCCTACTAATGGCTTGTTTAATGACGAACATATTCACTCTTTGGAAAGTTTTGTTAATGGTACTATTTTGTTTGTTATTAAAATTTTTTGGTAAAATTTTGTTCAATTAATCCATTGTAATCTTCAACTTAGTCCATTTTCATTGTCATTATTTTAATCTATTGGATTTTGTATCGAATAAAATTAATGTGATAACAAAAATTATGAAGGCACAGTTGCTTATTGCAATATTTCCAGAAGTTTCATCGGACTGGTGCTGTCATTTGGTGGAAGGCAATACATTAGCATTATTTTTACCTTTTGATCAACGCACATGGAATTTATCGAAGGGTGCATTTGTCTCGTTGTTAGAATTTTGTGAAAACAATTTACCGGTCAAACGTATTCTGCTCTGCCTAAACAAAGTCAGCGTCGATGAAACGGTACATTTGATCAGATTGCACTTTGTTAGAATATTTTGTTAATGACAGATGAGTTAAGTATCTTTCTTGTGAAGTAATCTAGGAAATTTGCTTGTTCAGTTAATCATTTTGACCACACATAATTTTGGAATTAGTAGGTTTTGAATTATAATCTTGCTTCGGGTAATTGCGGACGGAATTATCTTTACTGGAATCGTATTCCCGAATGTGACAGTTTCGTATGTCAAATTGAGTGCCATATTCCTTGTGGTTTTTTTATGTAATTTGGGTAATTTATTCTTTATAGGTTTTTATATTTAATCTGAATTATTTCAGGTCGTATCTTGTTTCAAGTATCTGGGCTTCAGTCCTCTTCACCCGCATTCATATCCCTCCTGTATTGATCCTCAAGGAGTATTTGCAATGGTCTACAATATGTGACTTATTTTCTTCTCACAGCATTTGTCTGAACACCTCAGAGGATGTTCGTTAGTGGAAAAAACATGTATATCGTATTAATAATTTGAAAATGTTTCAATTTGCACGATGAAACATTTCTTATGATTAGTTGGACATTGCAGTATAACCTTAGGTATGTTTGGTAAATAGTAATTTTGAATCGTACAGTGATCTGGGAAACTTTCCGCTTTGATTTTGCATTTCGTTTATGATATTACTTCGGAACTCATACATTTAGTATTGAGGTAGAATGTTTGGAAATTAAGATAGAGGAAGCATATTTTAAAAATGATACGTTTCAAAAGAATCAGTAGAATAGGCATAATTTTCTGGCTCTGTAGTTTGTATTTCTTAAAAACCACATTTGTAACGAGTCGTTTACCTCGTGTGTAATTTGAATTTAGTTTATTCTATTAGATGTTTCGGATAATTTCAACTTTTGGCTTGGCTTAATTCGTTTTTATAAATAATTTCGTTTTATAAAAAAAATAATAGAGACCAATTTCATTTGTTGTATTTTTGTGATGTGTTTTCATTCGGAATAATGCTGTAGTTTTTTAAGAAATATAATTAGTTTTATACTGATTACTTGTTGCCTACATTTGAAATCAATATATTCTTGCATACCTTATCCGAAAAGAGGATGCAAAGAGTTAAATATAAGTTTTACTGAAATGAATGAGCTTTCAGTGAACATTCAGATATAAATTGATATGGTTAACAAATCCAAAAATTGTGGCGGAAACTGCTTTAAAGGGTCTGGGATGAATTTTTATAAGTTTTCGCAGAATAATGGGAAAATCTCGAGTTGGCAACGTGAATTTCAAGGGGTCATTTAGTAACTTTGAGGGAACTTTTGAACTGTAGAGAGAAAAAATATTTGCTCGAAGAGCAATCTTCAAAAGACATGTTTTGCTCATTCATACTATTATGTCTTTACATGATCAATATTGCATTTGGGAAATAACGAGATAGAGCCAAATGTGATTTAGAGAAATTTGTAGTTCGACGTGTATCAGTTATAGATAGTGAACAATCTCGGAAAACGACAAGACTGCCTGAATGGAACAATGCGTTATCAGGATTGTACCGAAACAGGAAAGGAGGAGTATCGAAAGATGGAAGGACTCGATGAGGATTCATCAGATTATAAGAAATTGAAATATCTCTTGGATATGTTGCCATTAGGTACTGTTGAATATGCGTGCGCTTATGGTTCGGGTGCGGTATCGCAGGGTAGTGAAGGTACACTCGGCAAAATGATTGATTATATTATCGCAACGCGAGATTCTAACCAGTTTCATGAACAAAATTTGAAAATGAATCCAACGCATTATTCGTCATTACGGTTTCTGGGCTTCCAGCAAATTGCGAAATTGCAAAGGAATCATGCGGCTCGAGTGTACTGCAACACTTTAGTATCGTACCAGGCATATTTTATATTCAACTTTTTGAAATATTTGTAAATTCGCTGCTTTTGGTAGTGCGATCGTTTGCTGATAACCAACCTTATAGTATTCTGAGTTTCTACGAAAGAACCAAAAAATACAAATTAAAGAATCGAAGTGAGTTTAAAAATTTGAAGATTCTGATTGTCTGTGGTGAATAATCAGTTTTTTTTTTTTTTTTCAGGGCCATCTTATAAAGTATTCCGTGATTGACGTTGATGATTTGTTACTGGATCTAATGGAATGGAGGTGGATATATTTAGCTGGAAGATTGCAGAAACATGTTGTTGACGTCATCAGTCCTTCCTCGAGGATAACTTTTGCGATGAAAAAGAATCGTTCTAGTGCTTTACAAGTAATCGAAATCCCACTTTTTTGCGGAAATTATTTTTATAGAATTTTTTTTTTGGAAGCATGAAATTCCATATCGATTCTTAGTTTTAGAAGTTTCTAGGTATTATGATTTTTTTTATGGATGAATTTACATTTTCTCAATTGTTCAGGCAGCATTGTTACTTTTGCCAGATAAATTTCCACTTTCACAATTTCACAACGAGCTCATATCGCTTTCATATCGAGGTGATTTTCGAATGTCATTCGGCGAAGACAAAAATAAGATAGAAAGAATTGCTGACGGAAGCAGAATTCAACTTAATCAACTCTATTTGCCACTTTTGAAAGCTGACAAAAATGTTTCCATCCAAGGCAACATCATAGAACAAGTAACCACGCTTCCTTTGGAATAATATTATATATACAACAAAATTTCATGCAGTTAATGGAAAATTGTCGGTCAGCCATTACAGATTTTTTCAGGATCAAGATGGATTAATTGGTAGACTTTAAATAAAAAAAACTGTTGCTTCGATTCTGTATGTTATCCACTATACACAGCAGTTAATTCTTTAGGACAGATGCGACGCCGTACTTTTTAAACGAATTATGGATTTACCGCTCAATGTACTTTGGAATTTACAACGCAGAAATAATAGCAAAAAAGGAACACAAAACGATATAGGTACCAATTTTTTGAAGACGTCATTTATAGCACTTGCTAGAGTAAAGTAAGAAAATTCAAAACTTTCAAGTATTATGATTCAAGAAGAGATTGCCGCTTCAATGGCACGAAAATTGGATGGAATGAGACCTGTTGCTGCAGCTATCGAAGATATTGTCAGGAAATCTGCTTTGCAACAAACTGCAAAAAATGCAATTTCTGCAGGTATCTTGCGCTCAACTGTGTATGCTTTTACAAAAATCACAAAAATGCTGAAATCACTGAAACCTTTATAACGTTTTACTCCTGTGCTACATCCTCGCATACCGAAAGTAAAAAGGCGACGAGGATTGTGTATATTTTGTTGAACATGATGTAGATTACAATGTTGTTTGATCCTGATGACAAATAAAAATGACGGGAAAAGCATAAAGTTGACGACCCAAAATTCAGGATGCTGCGTTCTCACTCTTTAAATGCGATAATTTTGCACTGTTTAACAAGTTTTTCAGTGAACACTTCAACAATATGAACAAAAATGAGAAAAAAACAAAAATACCCTTTTTGGGTATCTCTATGCTGATTTTTTTGGGTATATTTAGCCCTTTTTGGCTTCAAAAATTCAGTCCGATAGATCATCTCACGCAGTCCTTTGTGGCTAAAATAAGTGATAACAATTATAAAACATGCCTATACCAGCCGTACTAGTGATTCCTTAAAAATCAGCACAGAGAATGTTTCAGGAATTTGTTTTAAGACAGTAATAAAAATGGAACAATGATATGTCGGAAGTAAAAGACGATCTATGTATATTCTTTCTGATAAGCTTCATTTAAATATTTTATCGAAAAGACAATTTTTTGCTTTTTCATAGGTAATAAAAAGTGATGTAGGATATCTCGAAACAGCTAAAAATATGTATGTATGGAACAATTGTGTTCGTCGAAGATGAACATTTTGAGAACAAAAATTTATAACAAAAAGGTACTGATAAATCTGCATTTATTGAATTCTGCCTCAAAAGAAAAACTGTCGAAAAAAGTCTTACTGTTGTCAACAAAATTAAAAAGTTGGAAAAAAAAAACTGAAGATTTATACAGCGACAAAAATCTCACTGTAAATTATAGAGGCAATCATAAAGATTTTACAATTATTAAAGATCCATAAATGCAATATCAAATTTCAGGACGATAATTAAAAATGAAAATTTTGAAAAGACAGCCCTTATTTCAGTATTATACAGTTAGTTTGGTGTAATTTTTGGAACTGAAGCATTTCAGGGAAGATTCAAAATGTTTTTACTTTTATAAATTAGTTGTATGCGATACAGAACTTGTTCGGCAACAGTAATAAACCTGGCGATTGCCTGCACAACTTCTTGCTTACATTGTGGATTCTTCCCATTTACAATCGTATGCAATATATAATTACGAGAAGCAAGCAAATGGGTCGCTGCGCCAACAAGTTTTCTAACAATCCAACTGTGATGTTTCGATAGTGTGCTATCATAGCTTGCCTGACATAATGCTGAAACCTGAAATTATTCAAAAATAATTTTACTCTAAATTTAGGATAACTTCCGAATTCTTTGCATTCCATGGTAATATTCTATTTTATTTTGTAACAAATTCGAAATAAATGGAAGTAAATTTCATCAATGTTCCTTCTAAACAGAAGCAACTCACATTAATTTCAATTTAATATACGCATTAATTTACCTGATCTCCTTCATCGGAATCGTTCAAATTCTTCAAGAAATCAACGATAAATAGCATGGCCCTATGCAATCGTAGCAGTGTCCTTGAACCCTTCAAGGAAATTTAAATTTTTAAATTTTTTATTTAAAAACTTAAATTTTATATGATATGAAGATATTATCATGAGTAAAAGGTAATTATGCATAATCAACACTGTTACTTTTTCGGATGGCGTGCCCAAACGACATTCCCAAGATACCATGCTATTTACAGTATCATAATGAGTAGGATCAATTACCCATAAATCATGTAAGATTTTTTCTTTCTCCAATAAATCTTTCTCAATAAAAGAAAATCCTTTACTGAGAAATGAGAAAAATCTGGAACAAAACTACTTAGGAAAATTGAAATTTTTTTTTAAATTTCAAGCAAAAACGAATTTTCTTATTGCCAAAGATTGGAAATTAGCGACATCTTTGCAGTATGCACAACCAGTATATCACTGAAATAAAATTTTAATAATTTCTTTATGAACAAATGAATGAATTTGATTGCTGAATGATCTGTGATATATACTTTTATAGAATACTTTTGCAAGCTTAATTCCCAAACTTTACATTTCAAAGTTTAAAGTTTAAAAGACACATCAATTCTCTCTATAACAAGCAAAATTCACTCATATCACCACTGATAGTATGTGTATTGCAGAAAAATAGCACACACATAGCTTCATTTGTTTTTAAACGGATAGAAAAAAGTGTAAAGTTATTAGAATTCACATTAAAAATTCTGTTAATTAAAGCATAAAACTGGAAAAATCTTTACAAAAAATTGATAACAAAAAAATTAATAATATGATTTGTATTCAGTCTTTTTTTAATTTTTTAATTCAGCTTTTTTTAATTCAACTTTTTTTAAACTTTTTTAATCGCACTATTGTTTGTGATAGTCTGTCCCAATTAAGCTTAACGTCACTTTTATGTTTTAGTTAGAAGCAAAATTTTATTATTTACTTGTTAATTTGTCGATAAGCGTCGATATAAAGCGGTAGGCTAACATCAGTATCATCCACAAGTGATCTCTCAAACATCTCAGTTACTCGATCGATATCAAAATCATTTTCTCCTGCTACAAATCCCTCCGTCATTCTGTCTCCTACCTGTTCAATCGTTGTATCAAACAAATTGATAAGTTAATAGATAGCAAGTTAATTTATAGTTCAAATTTAATTATTAATATTATATAATTAATTTAAATTAATGTAATAATATCCATCTTTTGCACTTGAATTAAAGTAAAAGATAGATTGAATAATAAGGAGAAAGGAAATACTTTCCACTAACAAACCTGCAATGTTTCAGCATCATCATTAAAGTGAAACTGCTCAGCTAACTGTGATTAAATTCAATTAAATTAACATGAAAAGTGTTCCACACGTGTGTGGTACTTCACGGTTGGATTTGTAAACGTTTTTTTTTTTCAACTCCCCTACTTTCATTTCCGATCATAGGATAGGATTAATTTTGTTGAGTGATTAGACGGAATATAGTTATTTGAGCATCACGTTGTTTCTTAGTATGATATACGTATACATACGTGATACATGCTAGGATGTATATTATATCAACATTTCATTAACGAGAATTGCTTCACAAAAGTTATGCTGAAGGCAATACATTAACAAAAATATTTTCTTTATAGACAAAAATGGATTGGGATAGTTGGGAAGAATCGGTAGGAACTGGATTTGATATTTCAGAAATTGCCGTAAAATTCACTTCTGATAACAGGTAACGAAAAGTTGAATCTTATCTTTAAGCAAACATTTTTATTTTCTTGCTTAGAAATGCTATGATTACACATTGCTTATCATTTCACTGATCTGTTACATTTTTCATTTCTAGTTTTTATTGTGTTTTATGGTTTATTACAATTTTGTACCCTTTATTACTTTATTACAATAAAGTATTACAATACGGTTTATTACAATACCCATTTATTACAATACCCGTTTATTACAATACCCTGTGCAGTTTTTGTAAGAAATTTAAAATTAAGTAATCTACGATATGGCAACAGTATTTGTTTCATTAATTTTCATTATAGGCAAGCATTTATTGTTTCCAACAATGATGTAATAGTTGTTGAGGTAAAAAGTGGTCGTCGTATGCATCTTCTCACTCATCCTACAAAGATTGTCGGTCTTTACTACGCATTTCCTGGCAAAGTAAGTTTCAAAGTTTGCAAATAGTACAATCATTGTTCGTTATATTATTTAGAAAATTCAAATCCCAAATTGCGGTGTTAATAACATATTTGCAACATTATTCATTACTTTTTTTAATACATATTGGATTTTATTGGTAGTGTAATGAAATACTGAACATTCCTGTTCCATATTAAGTTAATATTTTAGATAGTAACTTATACCACTGATGGTACAGAATATATCTGGAGCGCTGATACATGGACCATTCTACATTGTCGCGAACTAAATTGTGTACCTCTTTACGTGTGGCATTCATGTGAAACAACTTTGGTTAGTTTTGTTAAAAAAAAATTAATTAGCAACTATTTTCCAGATTGTCAGCACGAAATTTTCAATTTCCAGAATTATAATGAGCAGCGTCGGCTATATATAATTCACAGAGGATTTTTTTTTTCTCCAACAAATCTTTCTTAGTAAAAAAAAATCTTTACCAGGAAGTGAAAAAATCTATGTTTCCAGATTGTAACTAAAAGTGAGAATAAGGAATTGATTATTACAAAGATTAACGGAAATGACGTTTTGCAAAATCAAGAAATTCTGCGAACTGCACCGCATAATATTGGATCTTCTCAGTTTGCTGTTACGGTAAATAAACTTTACTGTGATTGGTCTTTCTTGTGATTTATGTTCTTTTCGCAAGTATGATTTAACTATCATCGAAATTTCTCACAATTTATAGACTTCACACAAAATGATAAAAACATAATCTTTGCTGTTTCAGACCGACTACTTTGTATGTTGTGAGAAACTCTTTGTATATCTTTATACCTTTGGTGAGAATAAAGTTAAACGATTCAAATATATTGGTAAAGCAGACTTTATGGATTCGTCGCTGTTGGAATTTGTAACTATTACAGCACTTGAGGACACAGTGGCAGCGGCAATATCGTTTGGCCGCGTTTTTATATGGTTCGTCAATTTCAGGACATGAAATATAGGAAAATTTGCGGACAAAGCATATTTCCCAGATAGGGCGGGGGGATGAAATAAGAAAATCTTACTGGTAGCGTTATTTTTGATTTGATCTAAGAATAAAATCCTCAAGCACGTATTTTCAAAATGTGCGATATGTTTTTACGTAGCATCATACTTTTACATTGTTAATTTTATTCGTTTATCTTTTGAATAATGCAGCAAATTCTTTCTGAGTATTTCTAGTCATTTTTAAGTTTTAGAGAAATTTTATTTAAATGAATTGAACTATTAGATTTGAAAGTTTAGTAACAATAAATTTTGATTTTTCAGGAAAAACGTAAGTCAAAAAGGCATCAGCACGTTCAGTCACTCCGTACATTGGCATAAATGGGCTCCATACTTAGCTTTAACCAAATCTAATACTTTATTTTCTGCTGGTGATGAAGGTGTTTTGGCAAAATTTGCTCTCTCCGAATTAAAATCAATATCTAAACCGCAGCTCTTACCAAGATTGCAAGCACCAGTTCGAAGGCTTAATCTTTCTGAAGATGGTTCTATTGTGGCTGTTATACTGGCTGATAACTCGGCACATTTCATTCTCAATTCAACACTTAATGTTCTCTCTTCAATGGAATCAATCCTCTGCTCCCCGAAAAAGTCGCTGTTTTCTCTCACTGAGGATCCCCTTTATCCAAATTATGTTGTACATAGTGCACGTCCTGGTGTTATACAGTGGATCGTACCATCTACAATGATTTCCATCGCAACGGTGCGTAATTGAAATTGTGTAATTTTCACCTAAATAGCTTTTGGATATATTAGATGTCTATGCAGCCTTGTTTTTTTCGGTATTGATTCAGAAGTAGTAGTGATTGTTATTGACTGATACTCCGAGTTATGAATATTGATTCCACTAATTTTATAGACAACTTAATATAAGACTTTAGAACTGCCCTAATGTTCGTTGAAAAAACTGTATACCGAACAGTGCAGTCGGAAAAATCATCCGTTTATATTCTCCTGCTGTCGAAACAAAACATAATTAGAGAGAGAGAGAGATGTAAATGATAAAAGACGATTGCTTTATTTTACAGGCCAATGTATCTAATGAGAATCCGATAGAAGGGGAAAATATATTTTCTGACACAACGGGTTACATGGATGTTTGTGAAGTTGCATTATCGCGAACAATGGTAGTAACTACTGATTGTGATGTGGGCTTTGATATACCCAATGTAAGTTTTTATACTTCATTCGAATATTGCTTGTCAATTAGACCTTGAATGATTAGTTTAATCAAAAACTAAAATAAAAAAGATCATCTGAATTAAAAACAGTAGTCTGCATTTTCTTTTACGAAAGTTTAATTTGAATAAAAGAAAAAATTTCAGAATCGATTGCAGTTTTGGCGTCGAAATGAAGATTTGGGTTCTTTAGCTTTAGAATATTGCGAATTATATGTTGGAGTTATAAAATTTATCCGAGCCTGTCTTGATTATGACATGTTCGTAATTGCTGATAATAAGGTTAATTGTTTTAGAAGTTTTTTTATGGACTAGTTTTAAGTAAGTAAAAAATTTATGAATTATGAAGGAAATACTTTCTTATTTGCATCCTTTTCTTTGCCAACTAAAGTTAATTACTCTTTGATTACATGCCAGTTTATTTCAGGGAGTTCTGTCTACGTGGGAAAGGCTAAAAAGTGATGAGAAAAAATGGTTAAAGTCGAACGAAGTTCACTGGATGGATGTTCCTATTTTGCATATGTCAAGAATACAAAAATCACATTTTGCTGCGATTCATGATGTTTCTTTTTTTATCTTTTAAAGTCAAAATTTCCGAATTTTTGAATAAAATTATAAAATTGATTATAGAATTCTAGAAAAGATCAAATTCCAACTGAAGTTGAATTTTAATTTTTAAATTTACTGCTCACTTAATTTCCAGATCAATCAGAAAACCGGTGGAATTGTTGCAGTATGGTGTGTAGAAGAAGGAAAATCTCCACGTTTAGTTTACGTTCATCAGGGCAATGGTGAACTTACAGCAGTGGAGTGGGGTTCTTTCAACAGTACCAGCTTACTTATTATTTCATCTAAAAGTTGTATCTATGCTTTTAATGTATGCACGCTTACTCCATTATGGATCGTTTGCGAACAGAATTTGAGACTCGCTGTAGCATCGCAGTTTATAGTTGCATATAACGAAAATGGTTCGTATTTATCTCATCAAAAAAGGAAAAAGATTCCCGGCTAATTAAAAATTATCATTGAAAAGTTTTAATATTTGTACAAAATTTGCAGATAATATCAAAAACTACAGGAATAAATAAGTGGGCAGGAGTTTATATTATTTTTGCATTTAATATCAGATTCTTTTGCAGTTGTTTCTGTGATCGATAACTCTTCTGGCACTTTACTATGTCAGAGAAAGTTAAATTCATCTCCAGAAAGTGTTATTGCTGTTGGAGAGGATCGAACGTTTACAATTGTTGCTGCTTATGAAAAGGTTTGCGTTATTTTCTTAAAAAAGTGAAAAAAAAATATATCGATTTTAAATCGATATATTTTTTTGTTGTAGCATAATCTAAATTTTTCGGTTTCTGGAAGTTATTATGATGCATCAGAAAATAACTTTTATCCTGTAAATTATATGCAATGTTAGAGACTTCTCTTTTCACAATTTCCATAATAGTTCCATAATTGTTTCTTTACTTTTAAAATCATTTAGGGCTATGGGGTGATAGCAAGATCGGAATTCCTGGAAGAAGCCCGAAAGCAATTGTATACAAGGGATGCAGCATTGAAGAAGACTCCGTTTTCAAATTTGTTAACTGTTGGCAGGAAAGAAGTTGAAAACAACAAAGTTCCTGTTGAAACTTTATCCAATTTGGAAATCTTCGCTGGACCATCGTATTCACTTGCACCTATGCCATATCTGGCTCGAAAGTTTATTCGTTCATGTTTTTTATTACCTCAACAATTATAATTATATTGAGCAGTGGTAGATCTGCAGTGTTTTGTGTTGGATTATTTTGGCTTATTCCATTTCTATCCCATAATTACAAGTTTAAATGATTTATTATCTTATGCGCTTAGGGCACATTAACAGATAGAATTGAAATGTTTTCCTAATACTGCTTCGAACTTGATAGAAGTTAAATTACCGTATTACTCTCGTACCAAATGTACCTCAGCATTCAAGGTTGTTTTACAGTGCATAACACTAATTTGAAATTAAAATTGATCTTGGATTTAGATTTTCGAAATTTGGAACAACGTGTTGAGAACTTGTAACTTTACCCTCTTATGCTTTCAGTTGAAGGTTGACAGAGGGTATGAGCAACCATTCGAAAGTTTATACTTGAATTAGCAATTAAATTATTCTAATATCGATATTATCCTAAGAGATATTTGAAAAAATAAAAGTCTAAAATATGCGTGATAAAGCATTGTTTTCTATGTGCTACAGTATTTATTATGTTGTTGTTGATTTTAATGATAAAGTTATTAATTGGCTCTAGGAAAATCTGATACAAAAAAAATCTTCGAATTGTTATGGCATGCTTTTATATCTCACATTGTACAACTTCAGTCTGCATCTACTGCCATTCAGTCTCATGACATGAAATGAGATGGGTACGGTGACAAAATTTTTTTTGCAGTGATAATATATATTTGCATGAGGAAGCTCCATATAATTTTAAGGTCAAGCAAAACTGCGGCAGGCGAGAATATCCGACTTGGCGAAATTTAGCCAGTAAGGTCAATAATTAAAAGGATAAAACCTTGCGATCTTATTAGAAATTATGTAGAATTTTAGTGAAGCACTATGGGATTGTGAAATATTTTTCTACTAAGTTATTTGGAAAAGTAGTCGGAGTGGACATTTTAATGGAAAAAATAAACGATTTCAAGATTTACCATGTCTTCGTTTAATTTCCGAAATATTGGACAGATGAAAGTTGTTCTGTTTTAAAACCTGACGAAGTTGATTTCTTCCTTTTCGGAATACCTTCTTTTTCCATTCCGCTGAATTGCAAATTCCATTTCATTCGGTACGATTATTACATAGAATTTTGCTAGCGAGGAATTTGTAGCCGAAACTTCCACATCTTGTCATTATTATTTTTAAAACAAAAGACTATGTATATTGTGTATTCAAGTAAACATAAATTGTAAGTAGACAGATGTATCATTCAAAAGTATCCATTGTAATAGTTTTGGCTTTTGTGATCACTTTCTGAATACTATCAGGCTATTGAATCCGATGAATCGAGAGCAATCAAAAGGATCATGAGAACGATCAGCAATTGGAACTGTGAGGGAAATACCAGTTAATTTAATATTATAATGTATTTTGATCAGTATTTTAAGTATTCTAAGATACGATCCTAAATCATTTTAATTCGTTTGTTTATTCACTCTTTTTTTTTATCAAATATTTCCGAAGACCAAGCAAGATAAAACTACTGATCAATATTTGTTTGTTACTGTCAGCATTTGTATACTGTAGAAGCAAGTAATCAAAAAAAGATTTCTATAATCGAAATTCCAAGTAGGTAAATCAAATAAAAAGATGTTACAGTTGCGCTATGATTTTCTTTAGGAAGGACAATGTGTAGTTATTTTCGGTCACTATGATGTGACCACTACAAGATCATTTAAATTGCTTCGCATGCTTCAGCACTGCTCAAACATTTATGTTTAGCTGTTTTTGATAAATGATCGGTAATCTTTTGTTTGGTACATATGTGAAAATTAATGGATGTTTATGTTTATAAGAAATGCGTTAGGATTTATGTTGTCCTGTCGTGATTCAAAAATAAGTCAGATATTCCATTTAAAAGGGTTATTTTGCTTTAATTTAACTTTTAACTACTTGATTTTTTATCAAAAAAAAAAAGGGGAATTTCAGATTCGAGAATATCAAGTGTAGAATCAAGCAAATTGTTTCAAGAAAGTACTTCTTTCTCTTCTTTCAGGCAGCAAACTAATTCTCAGAAATGCTTAAATTTTTTACAAAAAATTTTTGCTGCAATTTAGACGAATTAATAATTTGCTATATTTTAATTTTTTTCTTGATTTTAAACTGATTTGTATAATAGATGAGGTTAAGTATAGTGGAAGGAAGGCTATGTTTCAACTAGCAGTCCATCTTTAGAGCATTCAGCAAATCAATTTTGATTTTAAGTCTGTCATCGAATAACAGCAAATATGTGAAACAAAAAGACAGTATTGATCGTCTCATTTCACTCATTAATTTCTTTTTACTAAGAAAAAAATTCATGTTTGCATGTGTACATTATCAAAACTAAATCATATTGTGCAAAAATTGTCAATAAAAAAAAAAAAAAAAGAAAGAAACAATAGAATTGCACATATTTTTTTCTTATCCATTAAAATTACAATGGAGCAGTGAAAAGAATGAAAATTGCCAGTTTTTCGAAATTAATCTTTTGTTGGAACATTTTTTTTTCCGCTTAGGAATTTTTCATTCAAGATTTGAAATTCACATTTATTTTCCCTACCTTACATTAACATTTACTTGAATTTTAAGATCATAACTGGTAATAGAGAATGGAAATGAACAACGATTAATATTGATTTATTAATTCTTTCAGAGTTGAAAAACATAAACGTGAAAAGACTTATATAAAACTATGCATTACTCCATTAATTCTTGTACTGCAAACTTTTCGAAACATAGTTTTGTTTGAGGAATGAGAAGAATTTTGTGGGGAATAGATAAATGCTTCCAAACCATTCTTCTATTTTAATTATCGAATACCTTCCTTTATGATACTTTTATCAATATGTTAGTGCAGATTAATGTTACAAATTTCTGCAATTACAATTTATTAACGGAAGGAGATTCTACTCTTTTATATATTGCCAATCGAGAATAACATTTCCACAGCAATTTTCTTCCTCAATATTACTATGAAATATAGCGCTTTATTAAATATCAGCATGAACTTCGACTTAAATAATCAATCTTAGTGCCACTCAACTACTGTTCAGTATTGACATATTGTTGACTGAAAGATTCCATATCTGTAAAAAATATTAGTGATGAAAAGTCTTACAAATCTTTTGACCACTGCTTATAGTTTTTGATGGCAAACAATCTAGCTATCTAAATGCTGAAAAGAATCTCACGTGTAATCAGAAACGTATCACTTTACAACCCTATGAAATTCAAGTTCTTTTTTTCTGTCATTTCAAGCAACCAAAAAGTCTCCAAGTTGTACAATAGATGTGAGAAGAATAAAGGTGTCGTAGGATAAATGATAAGTGATGACATACCTAAGAACTTTCTCAAAAAAAAATCTGCTAGTCTTCTTCAACATGATTCCACACTGGTAGATCAGCACCAGTCGTATGATAGTAATTTTATTATGATGGTAGTGTGATGGCTAAATAGAATCAGTTCGGCTTTCGTCTTTTATGAATCAATTTCAATTCAAATAATTCAAATATTAACAGTATAATATCATTGTAGTAAATTCTTTTCGTACTTCATGCTATCTTCAATCTTTTATTCTTTATTTGTGATCCAAATGCGATCGACGTTCATTTATTTTTTTGCCAAATACATTGTTATCAGATAGTTAGGTCGACGTTTTAGTATACTAGGCAAGTAATGAGATAATTAAAAAAGTAATAGCAATTTGGAAACCATCAGTATTAGCTTAATCTTGTAAAACAATTAATCAGACTATGCCCTTCTTCATCAACCAAATCTAAGCCTGACTGATGTGTTTTAAATTCCAAAATTTCCGATAAGTGAAATAGTTTTGTAAACTATTTTCAAATAAGTTTAATATAATTAATGAAAAGCAATAAGAAGTGGCGGCGATTCTGCTTCGCTTCTTTCCTTTTTGTCTTTTTTTTTTGATTGTTTCATAAGCTTAAACAGAAAAGTAACGAAACGGAATTGTAAATTCTTCAGTGGAAGAGCTTCATAGTGTACAGCACTGCTATCGCTACCAACAACTATCATCAGCACCACTGCAACCACTGCCTTGCACTACGCCACTTCAAACTCCCAGCAAAATATTTTTAATTTTGTTTCTCCTTTCATGTCAAAGAGTTTGCTGTCTCTTTGCACTGGTTTGTTCCTCTCACCTCTCACTAATTACATTACCTATTCAATGGTATTCATACTAATTCGTAATTAAAAAGGAAATGAAGGAAAATATGAAGCTTTAAGTTCTGCATTGTTCTGCATTGTATTTTATTTTGCCCTTACATTCCGTTAATCTTTCAAATTTACGTTTCTCACAATTTCGTTCTGTCTGATATTTTAGAGCTAAATTTCTGTGATTCTTCCTGCATATCCCCACTTATTCGCTTATTATTTCTGCTTTATTTAGTTTATTAAGCTTAAACAGAAACGAAATGTATAAAAGTAACAGGAAAATGATTTTTAGCGTAAAAATCAAATGAGTATGCGGCTGATGTGTGGATGGCAGGTTTCTTTTCTCTTTGAAATGGCAGAATAATGAAATTTGTGTTTGACAATGGTAGACGAAATTTTTTTTTTTAATTGCCAGTGATACTAGCTTAGTTGATAATTGCATGAGGCTACTACTAACAAACTTTTCAATGCAATTCTACCTCTTCCAAATTATTAGAATGCCTGCATATGTTTTGTTAGCGCTTCCAAATAATCATAATCGAATTTCCGACGTAACTACGGCACATCTATGAAGGTTAGGTTTAGATTTGATATTAAACTTTCATTCTAGCGGCTGTAAAGTATGAAATCTAATTCCTATTCATTTCCATTACAACTCTGATAAACATTTTGTTGCAGCCATTCAAAACGTCAAAGGAACTTTTCGGCAGTTCAGTAAGACAACGATAACATCAGCACCTTGGAATCTATTCTTCATCTTCTCAGTTAGCAGAAGATAAGACAAGTCCATTTAATTAATTAGTTGGGATGAAATTAATCGTGATATAAGAAATAACAACTTATAATAATACTGTAGTAGTAGTAGTAGTAATAGTAGTATAAGATAGTTAATGTTAACAGTAAACTGTAAGGAGAAAAGAAGGATAAGAGAGATGCGGACGAATTGAAACGGTGGGCAAGATAGTTTTGGGTTCCCTCTTCTATACTTTTTCATTTTAAAATGCAATCCTTCACACTCCTTCCGAAATATTACTCTCATTACGAATTGTTGTTATTTTCGTAATTATTGATCATTCCACGTCATCTTTGTTCCACTTCTTGTCTTTTATTCACAAACCTTTGCTTGCTTCAAGATTTCGTTTACACTTCTTTTCGAGTATCTCAATAGCCCCGAACTTATTCCATTAATTCATATAAAACTTTTAGATTTCATTTGGCAAAAAAAAAAAAAAAAAAAAAAAAAAAAAACAGCAGTATTCTGTAAAATCATTTTGGATAAACCATTCAGTTGGTTTTTAAAATTTTATTATTGAAACAAATTCCAATTTGCCGTGTTCATTAATTATTACTGTCGCTACTATAAGCTGGAACTATTTAAAATTTTTGAAGTCGAATTTGTTGCGTTTCACAGAATATTCGAGAATCATGGTTCACAAAAAGCAGTCTTCATGGAAAAAGGTTAGAACAATTGAAATTTAAATTAAAATGTCAATTTAAATCAATTAAACTGTATTTCATCAGAATTAAATCAATTCAATATAAAAAAATACAGTGAATCAACAAATTCTAAAAAAGGAAGGCATTTTTAACTAGTCAAAATTTCAAATTTTGTTTTGTTGTCATAGATTGATTTCGTGTCTCACTCGAGCATAGTCACATATTGGACTTTTCACTTCTATTTGATTCAGTTGAACTTCTCCACAGTTTATCGAATCATATATGTATCAGATATGATATGCATTTTGATAAGTAAGCTGTCAAAAACAATCTCTGAATATTCTTAATTTTCACGTAAATATTATAAATAATCACCGCTCAAGATGATGCAATCGTATCTTGTCATTTTAATCGACTGGAAATATATGGAGACATTTTGCTTAATATTTTTCGATCATTCATCCATCAAATAAAATCGATCATTGTATTTTTTGAAAATTATGCGCATGCTTTTGATAAGTAGTGCTTCACTGACAGAAGAAATCTTTGGTTGTCAAGAAATTACCAAGTTGAAAATTGAAAAATATTGGTCATCACTGATACATTTTATCTCAGCAATTCTGAGGAAGAAATTGCACTTTGTAGTCTTGTAGGAACCATTTTGAAAAATTTGCAAAAAAATAGAGAAACAGAAATTTTTTCGGGGACATTTGACATTGATCCAATCTTACTTTCTGAAGTGTAAAAAATTAAAGAATAAACTCTAAATTTTAATCTCAAACATTTTCTCACCAATTCTAATCTTTTCAAAAACCCTCAGAAATTCTTGGTTATTAGGATGACGAGAGGCAATTTTCTCATTTTCATTTACACATTTATCAGAAACGTTGGAAGCAAAAAAAGCTTGGCTTAACTTCATTCCCCAGTTATGAAAATATTTTAGTAGTAGCTGCAAAAAGTTTACGAGAAATATGCATAAGATTTCCTCATCATCGTCAAAAATTTATAGTAATTAAATGATACGGCTAGAACAACTTAAATCCAAATTCAAACTATGAATTTCTCTGACTCTGACTCATGAAATTTCAAAATATCTTCTCTCTTGAGAACTTTTTCGCTTTTTGCAATTTCCCTCTAACTTTCGAGCACAATCCTAGAATTTATATAACTAAAATGAAGACAGTTTGACATAATTCTGTGTTAACTCATCTAAATAGTCGATTAATTCTTTAATTAACTTTTTCTTGATTGTTGCTTATTTGATTGTATGTTCTTCAAAAATCACATGTGCGGAAAATTTTGATTGAATTATATGCGCGTGTTAAGACATATGTAACATTTATCTCATCGGAATGTTGATGTCCGAATCTGAAAAAGAATTATGTGCTTGTCTTAATGGATAGCGCAACATTTTATGATTTTTTTTTTAAAGGAGCAACTGCGAGCATCTTTTTATTTTAAAGTTAAGTACAAATATTTTCTATTTAAAATTTTTTAAATGCTAAAACTCTTGCATCACTGATTTCCATCGTAGACATTGAAAAGTATTTATCACGTGAAAACATCTTTTTGATGCTTTTGACGTGGAGGGAGGTAAAATTTGTATTCAATGCACGCTTCAGAAACGAATGGAATAAAAATTGTTGTCATGTAGAGAAAGAAAAGAAAAAGATACGGAAATCAGCAATGATACTTCTATTATCCGATTCAGTAAGTATATTTGGGTTATAGTTGTTTGATTTTTTTGCTTTCTTGAAAGCATTTCATTCTACTTTGGCGAATATTTTTTCTTTTTCCAGATTCCTCACTAAGAGCATTTCCGCAAGTATCATGTGTCCTGTAGCATTTCATCGATTCCAGTTACAGCGAGCTTCACACAATATTTGGAAATTTCTATTTTTTATTTTTAGAAATCCTATACATATTCCCGTTTGCAATATTCTCAAAAATTCTACATATTTTCCCGTCCTAATTATTTGACTCTCCAAATCATTCAACGAATCCGTTCCTATAAATTAAGTTCCAAACTCAGTTCCTGTGAGGCATGTTATTAATCACAAAATTCTAAAAGTGAATTTAGAAATCTGATTTTGTAATGATTTTTTTGAAGACTTTCTAGATTAATTCCGTTTTTCAAACTATACACCTTGTTTTTCACTAAGCGATTTCTCTAATCGCTTGCCATTACAAAAACTCGTCCGTTGAAAATTAATGGAATGTTTTATAAGAACTTTTTCGTGAAAATAACATGACTAGTGACAAGTTTCTCTTGTAAACATATTGCGTCTTGTTTAACAAATCAAAAAATAAAACACCGTTGAATGAGATCTGAGTGAAGTTCGAATATCCATGTTGTTTGGATAAGAAAACCATCAACATGTCCATCATCCAACGGTGTTGTTAATTTGTGGGCTGGAAGAGTGATCGCAGCAATAGTATTTCAGTGTCTTTTTTGCCATTATCAGTGATGCAGGTTATAATATCACAATCGTTTTCCCGCTACTTAGTTCAATTTATTTTCCTACAGTCGTCTTGTTTCTGTTCACACAAAGAATAAAAACGAAGAATTTTTTTTAAAAAAAAAAAAAGGACAAAAAGAATTTTTCTTTCACTTGCCAAAATTTTTGTTTTTCCCTACCATATTTCACGGGAATTCGTAAATACGGGATCGTTTATATTATGATGATAATGAGTGTGTGTGGAAATTCGGCAAAACAAAACGGCAAATAACGGGAAAGCGATGTATTTACATTTATTGATTTTTAATGTCATTTTGTGGGGAGTCGTAAATCTCATTTCTTTTAATGCAGAAATTACTAAACTGTATCAGATTGCTAGTAGTCCCCACTGCAAGCCTCTTTTAATCGGCTAAAATGCATTGTTGTGTCTATTCCAACTTCATCATATTTTTTACAATTTTCAGTGCTCTATTTCCCATTGCATCTATTATTCCTGTTTCGTCCATAATAAAGTAGTTTTGTAAATTATGGTAACATTTATGAATAATCAATTAGTCTAGGAGTGTTTGAGAAAGTTGGAATAAAAATTAGTGAAACAGAATGAAACAAATAATGTAGAAGACTGATTGAGTCTATGAGATGCTGAAGAACTTTTATCGTGCTTTTTCTGGAGAAACTAGCATAATCTTACTCAACAAACAGAAAGTGGGAAAACACTTGTTTTTAATCATAAAATTTTCAAGAAAGTGGAAAAATTGCAAAAGAATGAAATCGATGCTTGAGTAAGAAATCGATGCTCTTGAGTAAGCTTTTTTTTGAAGTTTTCAAGAAGAAGTCTGAATATTTTCAGAAATTTCCATTCAAAAATTAGACAACTTTTAGCCTTCCAGGAAGCACAACTAAGTGGGTTAAGAATAGTGCAATAATGAAATGGACTAAAGAAACTGCGGTAATGTGTCAGTATTCATTACATCTTAGGATCCTATTTTTTACTAGAAGGAACTAGAATAAGCGAGTCATAAAAGTCATCTAAAAGTTTGCCTAGTGGATGATTTCAAAAAAAAAAACCATCAAAACTTTGCTGCAGAAATCAACCTTTTTTGAATTTATGACTGAATTTAGTGTCCTGTAAGTGGCAATCATTAGAATAAGGATTATTTTTATGTATTTCGATCTTATCACAGATACAGATATCTTCATCCATTAAAATTAATGAGCGAGCAAATGACTATCGATCGATCTTTCATTTCTTTTATTCATAGAAAAATTCACAAACTGTTTCCCTTTAGATATTTTTTTTTCCATAAAATTGTGCTCATCATTGGATAAAACTTTTCCAAGTTTTTCCCTCATCTAATGTTTGTCTGTACATTCATAGCAAAATTATTGATTTTAAAATTGCTTATTAGTAATGTAATAGAGTTAACTGTCTTTCATAGTTCCAATTATTCTACTAGAAAACATGAATTGATTCTTCCTATAATTTGTCCTATTTTTTTCTTCTTTGCTTTTCCCCAGCTCATATCATCACTTAACTCGTAGCTGTGTTCGATAGATTTTTTTTTTTTTTTTTTTGTTAAGCAATGAGTTATAAAACTTCATCGAGAACTGTTCAAACTGATAAAGGGGGCCTAACATGATATTAATATCTTGGAATTTTAATCAGACATTACTGCAAACTTATTAATCTAAACTCTTAGTATCTCATATAAGTTAAAGGTCAACATTATGAGCTTTCAGAGAGAGAGAGAGAGAAAGAGACTGATCTGATCGTTAGAAAGAATTCGATCAATTTATCAAATCTTATAGGCTTGTTGCTGTACTTAACAGTCTCTTTTTTTTTTCACTTGATAAGCCGTAATTACGTTTAAATAAATATATTGAGTGTGAAATTCGATCAATCAATTGCAATTTTCTAGGATTATTGTGAGGAAGTGAAGATCTTTTGCTATGATATAAAATAAAAATAGTTAGCGATGACTCATCTTGACTCATTGTTCTCTCTGAAGAGAAATAATAATATTTCCTTTTGGGTAAATAATTTATTTGAAAAAAAAAAATCAAATTTGTACAAGAGTTGCTATCCTTGAATTGTTCTTTCTCATTTTGATAAAGTCTTCTTTCATCTAAATGATTTCAACCCATTTAAAGTAAATTTTGCCGACTATTGCTGATTGTTAATCGATTTTAAAATATTAAATTGAAGTAAGTAAAAAATAAATATAATGTAAAAAGAAGATGAATAGAGATCTGTTATCGTTAATAAATTAAGTTGACAGACATTTTTCTGATTAAAAAGAAATTTTTTACCATTGATGATTTGATTATTCTATAGATATGATCATTAATTTGAGATTTGATTTCACGGCATAGAACTGTCATCTACAGCAAAACAGATTACTGAACTAGAGTGCAATGAAGGAACAGTTGAGATTTATTTTTGAAAATATTTAAATCTAGCTCCACTTTTACTTTCTGTTATTCCATAATGTAAGCCGTTTTTGTGAAAATTCAAGGAATAGACAAGACTAGCTAGCCAAGGAGAAATACTTGAAAAGAAGCGCTAACGTTCTGACATCTTGACATTGAACCGTTTGAAGTTGTTGTTGTTGTTAAGCTAAACTTATCAATCGCAGCTAATTAAAATAAAAGCTAATTATTTTTTAACTGAGTAAACTAAGTTACAGATCGTCAGTAATGAATTACAACACACATATAGTTTCATTCATCCAAGCGTTCTTTTTGATTGTTTCAAATTAGTCGATAATAGCGAAAATATCTTTCATTTTAAATCAATCACTTTATTTTGTTATTGCTTCTCCTTTGCTCTCTTTTCCTTTCATTCATAAAATTCAAGCATTTTCTCTTGCAGTATATTTCTCTCTTAATTAAATCTCGTTTACACAATGAAGATTGCCGTCCATTTTTCAAAAGTTCAGTTGAAAAAATAATTATGGAAAGCTTCTATTTGTCGCTCAAACAAATTATCCATGCCGTAAAAAACAGCGCTATTATATACTCTCCAATTTGTATGGCATTTATGACATTCATATAATTATTGATTAATTTTATTAATTTAAAATTGGAAAAAGAATGTCTTTCCTTCATAATCAATCGAAGCAATCGACGAATGGTAATTGACTAATGTTCGGTTGCTCATCATACCTTAGTTTCATTCTAATTTCAAGAGTGAATCAGTAATTTTTTTTTTTCAAAAACCTTATATGATTTATTTGACTGTTTCTGAAATGTTTTAGACGAAGGAATGAATATGTTTTGGAATTTCAGTACGAATTGTTCAAATGTTAATATGGAAAGTTTATTCTGATGATTGCTAGCAAATTGAAATTTTGTTGAGAATTGAACTGACTGAGGCATATAAAGAGAAACAATTTATGGTGGAACTCTTTTTCATATATTTTAATTAAATCAGAAGTATTGATTGTAACTGCTATTGCCACTAGTAGATTTATTTATCGAAGCTCAAAAGAACATAAAATGTGAAATATTTACTCGAAATTATAAGTTACGAATTATAAGTTACTGAGTTACACGTCAATTATAATTGTTAAATATTAATTCTTCATTGCTAAGGATTTCACTTTGTTATTGATATGCATGCATCGTGTTCATTATTGGAATTACATGTTATGTTTCATAGGCAAACAACTTGAACAAAAAATGACTGAATTCTAAGTTTATTTCTGCCACGTGCAGAGATCTCTGCAGTTGTCACTTCTGCTGAGATCAAAATCCATAAAAAAATTTTCTCCTAACTTCTCTATCTGTTTGTTATCTTCCTCTGTTTTTTAATTGGAATTTTTTCCTCTATTCTGTTAAAAATTAGCCCGAACATTCCCAATATCATTGAAAGGCTAAACTGCCCGCTGAAGCATTTCCTTACCTTACTCAATCCATTGCAGTACTTTTTTCTGCTCAAATTTGTAGCAATCAGCAATTAATCGAGCAATTATTTATTTGAGTTCCATCCCATCGGAACTATCAGGATTTAGGAAGGATAGACTGATGCATAGCTAGATGGATAGATAAATAGGATAGATAGTTATTAAGATAACTGACGTGGATCAATCATACAACTATATAATTTTCTCCGCTTTTTTTTTTGTTTTCACTTTTTGGTATAGTTTGATGCTTAATGAAACAAATGAAACCAGTTTAGAGAATCATCTAACCGGAATTCCAATTGTCTGTTGATAAACTTGTTATTTTATTTGTCTTCATTATTAAGGGGTCATTTTCACTTAGATGTTTTATAAAAATTCGTTAGCTCAACAGAAATACCGAATTAAAATCAAAGTTTTGCATTGAATCACTTTGCAAAATACAAATAAATTGACAACCAGGAAATATGCAAAAACCTATCGTATAATTAATATGCACATTGATCTATTCAAAAAGGAATTCATAGTAAACTAAGAACTTAAAAAATCAAAGTTTCAAATAGAATTAAATTAAACTCATTGAAACTTAACACTATCTTTGATATATGTGACTAGCGCTCTTTAAAATGTCACCATAATTTTTAGCGCTGTTACATTATTCATCTATAAAAAAGACGAGAAAGCAGTTGAGCAAAAATAAAATAAAACGCTAAGAAAATTGACGTGTTTAGTGGGGACTAAATCATAAACAGATAAGAATCAAAAAAGAAAAAGACTAAACCATAAACAGATAAGAATCAAAAAGGAAAAGAGATCAACTATATAAATGAATAAATTGATATTGCTATGACACCTGAAAATATTTAAACAGCAAGCTTTCAAGAAAAGCTTTCCATAGTATTTGTTTAGAAGCTAACTATTTTCTATCATAAATTATTATTTATAAAGAACGTAATTTCATTTTGATTCTCAAAATACAGTGCAATCAGTTCACATTTAAAACATAGAACTTGAAAAATAGTAATCGGGTTTTTTTTTAACACTCCCATTGATTTTCGCTTTTTGAGTCGTTTTTCTCTTCTACATGCAAATGCACCGGAAAGTACCATTCCATTATCCTATGGATGTATTAAAAACCGTTTTAGTGAAAGTTCATTTTCGGAAGACTATTTAACTTATTATATCTGTTGACGTAAGTGTCTCATCTGCGGTTTCTATTCACCTACTTTGTTCCATGTTTGGAAAGTCCACGGTGCTTAATTGAAATTATAGCATGCGATACAGCTTGCTTTCTTAAGGGTTTGTCTTTGGCCACAAGAAAGGACCTTTCATTAGCAAAAGCTGCGTGAAATACATGTGGGATAACTATCTGCCTGTTTTATTTGCACAGTTGTTTTGGAAACAGTAACGCCAATTCTCTGAATACATACGAATAGTGAAGATAACTATGAAGGAAATGCCCCAGAATATTAGATTTCTCGGATGATAATCATTTTGAAAATATTGTGCTGGATGAACGCATTTTTTTGTTCGTCTTCAGCGGAGAGATTCATGTTTTTCCTTGAGAATGCAATGTTTTGACAATTTTTTTTTGATTATTATTAGAGTATATCATCAATAAAATCGTTGAGTACAATGCTTTTCTCATTTGCTTTTCTGTTCAGGGTTTCTAATCGCTGATCAATTATTTGCTCATTCATTTTGCGCGAATTCTCCTTGATGGAGTTTTTACAACGGTTTAAATCGATGTTGCTAGAGAGAAAAAAAGAAGAGGAAAAGAAGGAGAAAAAAGTGATGATATCTTAAATTTATCAGCAAACTCAGAATTATTCCTCATTTTCTACTTACCACTCGACTACTTACCACTCTTCTCATCCCACCTTCTATGCTATCGTATCATTCAGTTATATTTCACCTGATCTTTTTATCATCAAAAAACTCTGGGAGCGTTATTAGTAGTCAAGCTAAATTTTAGAACTTATTAGCATTTCATTTTTTTTTATCAGGGGGTTACTGTCACCCAGAAGTTGCTTCTGTTGCCTTCATACATCCATTTATCCCAATTTCCCACGTCTTATGCTTGTTAACCGAATGCTACATCGCAATTTCACTTTGAAAACTTTTGTGAACTTTCTTACTAACGAATAAACTATTCACATATGCGTAATTTTCAGTACCTATGCCATTTCACTTGTTAATATAAAAAATTTTTCCAATTTTCTAGAGAGTTGTTTCAGGTTTCATTTCACTTTGCCTTTTTGATCCAGATTTGATGCATTCCCTACTTTATGAATTACAAAACTAAATAATTGCACTACCGCCTAACTCTTCTTGTGTTCTCATTTTCTACTCTCTTATTTATACGTTTAATTGTACTATTTACCTTCGCCCATATGTTAAGATTTGCATGACAATGAAATGATTTAATTATGAGAAAAATGAAAACAGCAAGTCGCTTTTGCAAAATTTTCAAGAAATAATAATTCTCCGTTCGCCTTAACTCCTCCTTCATTTTTAGTTCATCTCGAGTGTACCTTTTACTCCAACAAATTTAAATCGAAATATATTTTATGAACGTTAAACTGTTTTATTGAAATCACCAGTGATACAACAAACAGTTCGGGATGCATTTGAGATTTTTCATCTCTTTCAGTGGCATTGACTAAAAAATAAATTTCTAAATGGCCAAAAAAAAGTTATTAATGAGAAACGATACTTTTAGGAATTAACTAATGAGAAATGTGCTTTTTTCTTTTCCAGTATTCTGCAATATTCTGACAAATAAATCTTCTTATACATTGCCTAAGAATAAAAAGTTATTAGCCCAAGCCTTACATCAGCTATTATCGATTAACTGAGTGGTTGACGTGATGATCGACGTATTTTCTGATCAGTAGACAGTTTGAGTTGCAGGCAAATTTTATTTCATTTTTATTATAGAAATCGGTCAGGCACTGTAAATGAAAAGATTGTTATAATTATTTACTTAACGGTGAATTAATTTTTTTTTTGCAAACTATTAAGAAATCTGTTATACGCTTCTTATATTTTCCTGTGCTGAAATTTTGCCGTAAAAAAAATTTTTTCAAATTAAGTCAAGTTAGATTCCTTTTTCTCAGTGGTTCCTGCCCTACGTTGTTGCCATCGCCAGAATTTCTTCTTTCCAAAAAACAATTTTGGCCATACTAGATTTAACTATGCTGTAGTTCAGTTCCATCAGTGTCTATATTATAAAATAATTCATAGATATGCCATAATATGTTGATTTTACGAGTCTAAATTAATTTCATTGGAAAAGTTAAAAATGCATGATCTTTTAAGCAATAAAATATTGTGATACAAAAATAATGAGTGGCACAATGCTATGACGATTATTTGTTAGTATGATCTTTGTTCTCGAAAGTTCAACATAACAGTTGTCCTCCAATTTTCAAAATTTAAGTTCTGCTAGCAAAAAATACCACTGCTGCAATTTGTATTTTCTTACTTATTTTTTAGCACTCCTGAAGATAGCTTCAATTTTACTCAGAAATAATTACTAGTTATTCTTTTCTACAGTTTATTCATAATATTACATACAATCTATTTATGTTTTTTATATCTTTAGAACGATCATCTGATGAGGGACTAAGCAATCGAAACGTCTTAATGCTAAATATAATTTCATTTTTTTACTTTGTTACTTTTCCACTTTTGCTTTGCGTTATTTCATTATTCTCATCATCTCTGTAATCGAGTGACAGTCTTGACGAGGATGCATATCACAACAGAGATGATAAATTTAATGATAACAGCGATGATAAATATAACAGTGGTGATGACATATATACATGCCCTTAGTTGTGCAATGTCTATAAAAACTCAGATGAAATATTAAGAGTGCAGCTTCATCCGAGGATTAATCTGTTTTGCTTTAAGAAAGATTTTATTAATTATCAGGATATCAGGATCTCTCTGCATTTTTTAGCAATACTATTTTCTAAGTACCATTACCGTCCACTGAATGTTCATACAGAAGCGATCCTTATAAATCTTACTGCTTATTTCTACTCTTCCGTCTCTTTCAGGTTTACAACAATTTTAATTTAGTTTTTCATGAGCTTTCTTATTAAACACCCACAGTGTCAACCATTTATTCTGCCATTTAGAACTTCAGGAATTAATAAGAAATCCAATTTTTGTAATTTTACCGAATTGGCATACGTGCTGAAAGTAAAGGGAAAGGCGAGAAATGAATGATCCAATAATGCTTCTATGGGATAGAATTCTTCACAATTTCTGCTTACATTATTTAGTAATTATTTTTCAGCACAACATTTGGCATTTTACAAACGTCATTTCAGCTCAGTTCCATACATCATTTCAGCTCAGTTCCATACGTCATTTCAGCTTAGTTCCATATAAATATATTTCTTTTACTAATTATTCAACATTGTGGGACTAATGCCCTTAAAAAGACAGAGCGTTAGAAGCGCATAAACAGCGCTTGATGACGTTGGCCAGAATTCAATGACGCCATCAGGTGAGTACTCGAAAGATCTTAAGGATGCCATCCAATTTGTGAAATAAAAACAAAATCGTCATGCGAATATCGTGTTTTGCTTCAACTTTTATTTTAATTTAGTTGATATATTCGTAGAAAGAGAGAAAGAGAGGAGAAAAAGTAAATTGATGAAAGATTACTGCTAAATTTATAAATTTCTCGAGAATTTTTTTTCTGAACAGTTAATTTGAATTTAATAAAAATATGTACTTTTTTTCATTGATCTTGAAAATGAGCAAAGATATATGCAATAAATAAGCAAAGAAACATTCAATAAATTAATAAAAAAGTATGAAGAGAGAGAGAGAGAGTGAGGAAAAAATAATGGGCAAATGAACTAGGAATGATGTCATTTCGAGAATGTTTGAAGAGTAAAATTGTAGTCGATAGAGTAATATGATGAGATTAGTGCCTACAAGCGTAGTTTGTTATTCTCTTTCCTATTTAGAAAGTAGAAAGGTTACGCCTTTTGGTCGACACTTTAAAGAGAAAGTCTATTGCTTTTTCCATTCTATAAGCAATGAGAATGCTTTGCTACGCATAAATTTGATATGAAAAAAAAGTTAGGAAATTATAGCTTAAGTTTAAGCTTATATAAATATTTTTCATATTGTTAATTCTCAATAAATGTGCTTCATTCAATATGTTTTTGATGTGATCATTTTCTTTAATTATTAATGTTATTATTAGCTTTTTGAGATGAAAAATACTTCAATTTAGTGACGTGACATATAACAATTAATTGACATGACATACAACAAGTAATAGTTGCAAAATCAGCGACTCTAAAACTTCAGGAGTTAATTAATAAGAATGAGAATTCTTTCAGGAAAGAATTTTGTTTCCCTCTTTCCCTTCTCCAATAAATGCAAAAAAATTTATTATCAATTTTTTTTTGTTGGCGTAATAAAATTATTTGCTATTTACGGTTTGCATATTTAGCTACGAAGAAGATTGTTTTTGAACAAAAATTTGGATGAAATATGAAATTTTTAACACTGACGCTGAAAAAATTGATTAAATTCTGATATTTTACTGGCGGATTTGAATATTCCTTAGAAATTTTTGTAGTGTTCTTTTAGTAAAGAGAAAGGAAGCAGAAGACGGAAAAAGGGATTTCACGGGAAAATAAAGGAGAGAGCAAAGGTAGATAAGCAAGCAAAAAAAAGTTTGTATCCTTCGTATGTATCCTTCATCGATGTTTCGGATTAGCTATTAGATATTTTCTAGTTAAATTTCAGTTACTGAATGCTCTTCATGCCATAGGTTGAAGTTCAACGAGATACTAGTGGTTCCCAGGTGGGAATCAGCGATATGCGAGAACTGAGATATGATCCACATAGGCAACAGCGCATTAAGTAAAAAAACAGGAGGCGGATATTTTTGTTTTTTTTAATTTTGCTTTAAAACTGCGTTTTGATTCATTTGTCTACGTTGGGCATTATCCGTGTTGTAACACTATACTGTAAGTACCGAGATCCCTTGTTACGTCATCTGATTATTAGGTTATATCTTCTTGTTTGTCTTAATTTTACTTATAGAATTTCATTATCCTATCTTTTGCTTTGTTTGTAATATATATGAGCATAGCTCTGAGCAGTAGTATTAGCCGCAAATTATCCGACTCGTAAAAAGGATGCAAGCTCAATTTCAAAAGATGCAAATTTTATCCATTCTATCACAATGATGAAAACTAAACTGAATTTTTTGTTAAAAGTATTCCTTTATTTACTTTACTTTAAGTTTAACTAGCAATTAAAGATTATTTTCAGAGAATAGAATTAAATAAATAAAAAAGCATTGTTTGAGATCACAAACATATTTATCTGTCACCATCATTTAGCATTGTCCAAAGCGTTATTCAATTTCCAGTTGTGGCTTAAAAGAGCCAAGAAAAGAGATGGGTCAATTATGCACCCACAACAGATGCCGCCTTCCGACACAAATCGATGTTTAAGTCTTCATCACATCATATCACATCACAACATTACATCATACCATCTCTATTGTTATACGCTAACAAATCTCATCACTTTCTTCTTTCCTTGCAACATTGATAACATTTTTTTTTATAATAATAAGAAATAGCGTTAAAGTTTGCAGATAAGTTATTGTGATAAGTTCCAATAGAATAAGTAGCTTTTAGAATGAACTGTGGAGTTCGAATGGTGCTGTAGCTAGGAAATAAATTGATACAGCTGTGATTACAGCTCGGACAAAGATTACTCTGCTATTGTTGAAGCTAACGTAAGACAAGGATTAAACTCCACCAATGTTTTTTTATCACAATTTTTCTTATCATATTGCACAACCTATTTTGCTCATTAAATTTCAGTATGTTGAGTGGGTCTTCTTTTCACCCAACAATTTGAACTTCATTTGTGTTGTTTCTAATGAATTGAATCAAAAAGAATTATTTTAAAAAAATTAGTGTTAGCAGTTCAACAATCTCCTAAAGGTGAATAGCAAATAAGTATGATAATACAAAGTATGATCCGCTTGAGCTGCTTTTTTAATCTTCCATATGACTGATTTTTTATTGCATTATTTTCGCTTTTGAACAATTGTATACTTGTCTCATTCCTGACTGTATTATCTTTATAATTTTTAGTGACTGTATTCTTACAACGTTGTCAATCAGTATATTGTAGTGGAAAATCGTTAATAATTATTGGAAATTTGAAATTTAAAAACGCTATAAATGCCAAGTACTTGTCTTTTACACGGAAATGTCTACCTTATCCAAGCTACCTTAAAAGGAAAAAGTCCTGAAAAATACTCATATTTGAATGTTTTGTGTTCTGATGATAGTTTAAAGCATGCGTTCTAGAAAATTTTGCATAAAATTTCGTTTTTCATGTTTTAACCATTTTTTAAAGGAATTTTAGTACAATCCATCATCAAGTTTGGCTGCTTCAAAAATGACATCGGAATGTAGCTCTCAAATTTATTCGCTAGCAAGCACAACAGAGCTTAATCCGGCTCAAGTAATGTTTTTCTATCTTTTTTCATATCTTTAATTCATCTATTTATTCTTTTTTTCAACATTTTATGATATTTATTAAGCTCCAACTTTGTTCTGTAGATTTTACAAATCGACTTTTTGAAATGTCGAATTTCAAAAATCTCATAAAATACTTATTTGTTTTTCAAAAAGAGTAAATCTCCTGTTAGCGAATTTAAATTTCAACTTTAATCCATTATCTCTTAAATCATCCTGAAATATAAAATCGCTTTTTTGCATGACAAAAATTATTTCCTCTGTGATTTCCAGGGCTTTAAATCCTCCTATGAAACCAAAATTCGAAAACCTTAACAACGAGCAATATAGTTCTACTGCATTCCATGCTTTTACTGTTTTGAATTTCCAGTTATTTGATTTCTATAAGCACATTTTAGAATATTGAAAAAAACCATTGGTATTGACCAAGTGAAATTATCTTGGCATTAAAATTGTTTCAGGTGGAACGATTGCGTTCAGTACTTGATGAACAGGTAGAAATTCACGGGAGAGGTAATTTTCCAACGCTCAGCGTACGTCTGCATGATTTGATTGTCTGTGTACGTGATAGTCTGCGCGCAGCAGGCATTGGTCCCAAACATGTGAAAATGAACGGTGGTGCTGCATCATATGTTGTGGCAACGGAAGAATTCGCATATTCAGATCTTGACTTGATTTTTCCAATGAGTTTCGAAAGTGAACAAAGCTTTGATAGCGTAAGTCGTGATTAAAAATTTTATAATTCAATTGAAAAGTGTCAACTTACATTGATAAAATTTATCGAAAAAAAGCTTTAAAAAATAGGATTCAAAAATCAAAATAGAATTCAAAAATTTACTTTCACTTATTTTTTACCTTGCACTTGATCTACTTGTTTTATTTAACATATAAGTTTGTAAATCTCGCTTTTCTAGAAGAATTATTTACATTGGAATATCCGTAACTTCTGTCATAGTTGTCATCTCTAAAAAGATTACTGCGATTTACGAAGACTTGAGACTTGATATTCTTTATTTCTTGTTTACTGCTATTTAGATAGATATGATTGGTGCTACTTAGGCAGTACTGGGTTATGTTTATGCGAATAAAAAACTTACTTTGTCAAGGAAGAGTAATATTCCTGATCAGTTTTTTTCTCTAATCATACTCTCAAATAAATTTAAGAAACAAAATTATTTAAATATTTAAAGTATCATTACTCCAGGCATTCAAACCAAACAATTTTGTTTTATAGATTTATCTGAAGGCAAAATTAGGAAATTGATAAATTAATATGAAGACAGATAATTTTAGGTAAGATCGGCTGTTTTCGATGCTATGATACAGTTAATGCCGGAATCAACTAATAAGGAAAAGATATCGGCCAAAACGTTGAAGGATATTTATATACGGAAAATGGTTAAAGTATCGGATGGTGATCGTTGGTCACTGTTCTCACTTCATAACGATTTCGGGCGATGCATCGAATTAAAATTTGTGGATCGAATGCGACGCCAATTCGAATTTAGTGTTGACAGTTTCCAGATTACCTTGGATGTTTTATTGGATCGACCTGACCATCCTAAACCAATCATCACTGCTGAAAGCATGTTTGGTGATATTAACAAGGTTTCTATCTTGTTCCCTTTAAAAATCTGCTTGGTCAAATATTTTCATTGTCTTATCTCTCTGTACTTTACAATTACACATATAAAGATTTAGGACCATCTTTATGCTATCATTAAAAATATTCGTTTTTTCTTCTTTTTTACTCCGGGCATATATATCGAGAAAAAAAATTTCCCAATGAAGAAAGTTAGTATGACAACTGTTTAACTTAATTTAGTCTTTCATTAAACTGAAATCATTTCTTTAGCAAGAAAAGAGAAGTAAATCAAGAGCAATACAAAAGTAATGATTATGATCATATCAAGGAAAATGCCCCGTGATCCTCATTCTGAGTATCCTAATTTTTTTTTTAGTACCATTGGGGATTTTTCATCTTTCTTTATTTTCGTTTATGTAATAAAAAAGTGAAAAGAATTAATGTCAACAAATAAGAATGCGAGTAGGAAATTGAGAAATGTAATGAAAGAATTTTGTTCTTTTATCAAAATTTTCATTTTAAACTAAGGAAAAACAAAACTCTCGTATATAAATAAAGCAGTTGAGGTATTGTCACTGCTGGTTATTATACCTTGCTCGTTAATACATTATTATGTAGTAAGTAGTGCTTCATTCTGATACGAGACGAGAATAACGTAAGAAAATGCTTGTGGCAAAAAAATTAGTTGATTTGTAGTTATCAGTGATCTGTTTTTTTTTAAAGAATTTTATTTTTCAGGCATTGCAACATTTAAACGAACGACTAATTGATACACGAAGGCCTGAGGAAATTCGTGGAGGTGGACTGTTAAAATATTGCCATTTGCTTACTCGTGGTTATAAAGCAGCTAGACCGAACAAATGCCGTCAGCTCGAGCGGTATATGTGTTCCCGTTTTTTTATCGACTTTCCAGAAGTTAGTAGCCAAGAAGTTAAGCTACGCGCCTATCTTGATAATCACTTTGGTACCGAGGACCAGGTTACTATTTTTCAATCACTTTAACTGTTTTAAAATTCCAACAGGTTTAAAAAAAAAAAAAAAGAAAAAAAAAAGGACATTTCAATGTTCTCTTATCGATGTAAATTTACAATTTTCGTATTTTATGTGGCATTAAATTTGTTAACCTCATAATGATATCCAATAACTGTTTCTTTAAATTAATACCTTTTTTTATGTCTCCTAAAATTATGATTTTTATTCTGTTTGAAATGACTTCAATTTTATGATTTGCACAAATATGAATGAAAAAGTCATAATCGTTACGAGAAAGAACAATATAAAGTTAGAGATTGGGTTGTTAAATTATCCATCAAAAATACTCGATTAATAGTGGCTAAATTTAAACCTTAATTTAAATTTAAAACTTGTAGTTCAGGACAAGTATGATTATCTGCAACTATTATATCGAGTAATCAGCGAGAGCACGGTTTGCCTGATGTCGCATGAACGACGACAAACATTATCAATGGTTGATAGGTTGGCTTATCAGTTATCCGTCAATATGTACTATCAGCAGAGTTGTATCGGTGGTTTCTGCGGACATACACCTCGTCAAACATTGCTGTACTTGCCACCAAATGCTTCCTACTGGATACCGGTTGTATAGAAATCAACTGAAACGAAAGGATCCATCCTAAAATGGTCTATCCTATAATGCTGCATGCTAAAATGCAAGCTTTTTTGTTGTGATGGAATGTAATATCTTCAATAATTTTTTTTCATTTCTCTAGTTTTTAAAATCGAAAAATTGAAAATTGATTCTTTGACACAAAAAAAAAAAAAAAAAAAACGATGAATTTAATGATTATTTCAATCTTTTCCTTGTCTTTTCGAAGATATTTTCCAATGATCTTATTTGATCAACAATACAATCGGAACTAAAACAAATCTAGAAAGACCTCAACTATCAGTTTAATTCTAAATCACTTTACGGTTCACGTTACTGTTTTAATCTTTTCCTTTTTTCATCCGTCATTTTTGGAATTCATTGGAGTATATTTTGATGTAAATGTATATGTAAAGTATTTATAAAGAAGAACAATTGCAACTAGCTTTATCTTTTTTTTTTTTTCTTTCATCGTTATCTTTTATTATTCTTTTTTCAAGTTTTGAATTTTTTCCACTTTAAAATTTTGCTCTTTTAAGAATTGAATTAGCTATGTAAAAAGCCCTGTCTTATTCCTCTTATATATTAGTTCTTCTCTTCAAATCTCTTCCATTTGGCTTAATTTAAAACATAAATAACAGAACAATTTTTCTTTTTTTTTTTTTTTGCTTGAATTGGAAACTTTCTACATTTTTCCATATCATTCCTCAATAAGGTCTTTTTCGACCAAAATGTCAACTTGTAAGTGATAAAGTAATGAAACTAAAAGAAATTCAGACGACCTGTATGCTTCACCACAAATCAGTCCTTCAAATTGCACGTATTCTTATTTAACGATATTAATAATTGAGAAATTAAGCTTTAATTTTCAAATTTTATTTTCAAAGAAAAATAAAATATTTCGTAAATGTGAAGCCTTTTGTAGCACAACAATTTTACTTGTTTGGAATAATTTTTTATTGTGAATTTTTCTATTTTCATTTAAATTTTTTCTTCTTCAACAATTCTAATTAATTCCCTTCATAAATGAAAGTATCATTTAAAAAAACATAGCGCACTGATATTATTTTCATTATTCATTACCAAAGACTCCGTAGCATTTTAAATCCGTGCCTGTTGACTACTCGGAGTAGCTTGTTATGTCCTGTTTCATTCGCTGCTTTCTCTTCTCTTTCTTTTTTTTACTCTTGCAATCAAATGTATTTTTTTTCATTTCTAACTCTTTTCAACATCTCAAACTTTTGCTGTCTTTTTTTTCTTTTTTTTTTTTGCCTGAATGCTATGTTTTTTTGTTTACAAATTTTTTTTAAAAAAAAAAGAAGCTGGTTGCCTTTGCTAATCGACGGCTTTGAAGTGCCTATTTTCCTTTTCCGTATCTTTTCTTATCTTTTTTTTTATCATCGCTGATATATACATATATATTATATATACCCATTCCACACACACAAAGTCTTTTTTTTTAAAATAAATTTTATTCTCAAATTTTTTACATTTATTAAAAACAATTGCTGTAAAAAGTTGGCATTAATATGCCAAAAGTTATGGTTTCAAAAAGTGATTTTTTCATTTTTTATTTCTCTAAAATTATTAACATTTGTGCACGATTTTTTTCATTTCTAATAATCAGTATATGCATTAATATTGATTAGTTAATTCAGTTTAGTTTTTTTTTTTTTTTTAATTTGATTTGCTTCACAATTGGATGTTGATCTTTTCAGTCATTCTTTCGATGTACATTATCTAAGTAATTCAAAATTTGATTCTTATCACGAATGAATCCCTACAATGACGAGTAGAATAGTTTCTAATTACATTGATCATACTTCCTAGAAAATATTTTTACTTAAATCTCCATTATTTTTAATTTCTTCTTATCGTATAATGTGAATGCAAACGAATATGTCAAATATCTTTATAGATAATCAAGGAATAGGTAATGGATTTTCCTAATTTATTTTTTTCATTGCTTAACAATTGATTACCATCAATGTGATAATGATTTTATTTTGAAATGTAAATCCTGCTTCAACACGGAGAAATCTGTGAAACATTTCTTGTTTGAATTTTTTCCTATAAATGTTAAATGTTTAGTTGATTTATTTGAATTTTTAATTGTACTGTTACACAATAGTAGTAGTCAGTGATCATTTTCAACATCAACGGAAATTATACTATTGTTATATGGAATTCCTTCCATTGGCTCTCCTTGGATACGTCCTAAATTTAGTCACTTGCGATATCAATACATGAAAATTTATGGAATAAAGTGGGCTGGATAGATATTTATGTAATCACAAGTTTTTGCAAAAAAAAACCGAGCATTTTTTTAAAAGAAGAAACTAATGGAATAATATGACTCCGTCTTGCTGAAAGGAGAGATAAAAATTAATTTCCTCATTAGCAATTGGCATACCATACCCCTTTATTACTGTCGTTTATCAGTAAAATTAAATACTACTGCAGAAGGATTCAAAGTTGGAAGAATTAGGGAAAGGAAGGAAATCAATTTCTTCATGAATAATATCAAATTCCTATTTATAAGAGATCTGTTTGCAAAACGGTATATTGTTTTTCTGTAAAAAATTAAAATTTTTTGGGAACATTTTTTTTTCCTTACTTGAGAAATAAGTAAAAAAAAATTGCAGCATCGCTGGTTCTCAGATTATTAGTTTGCAGGATAACACAATGAAATGAAGAGTCTGATAGTTGAAATCTACAGAGATGGAAGAAAATTGAGAAGTTCCTAAATTTCAAAAGCTTGGAAAAACTTGCATCACTTTTTGACAGTACCACTCGATTTGTGATTAGAATTGAAGCCTTAAATTTGTGAGGAATGAAATTTATTGTAGCCCAGAGTAATGTTGATTTAGAATTTAACATTTTAGGATGGAATACATTGTTGAAGTGTCTCAATTTAAGATAAAAGGATTGCTTCAACAATCTTAAAAACATTATACTGATGGACGAGCCAGTACATTTGCAATCAGCGAAAGGAGCAAATTAATCTTTCCGTAACATATAGCAATGAAGTATCCTTGAAGGATTCAGTATCCGACTTATCAACTATCATAGCGAAATTAAAAAGTACTTGTTTATTTGCTCTGATGCATTTGCAAACTTTTTTAGACTTTACTTCAACTGAAAATTACCCTTATCAAGTAAATAGCTGGGAATATTGATTATTTTGGATGGACAAGAATATCTGCTTGTGTTTTTCAAGGATTTAAGAAGGGTGAAATGCCGAACGTTAATTTCAAGCCTAATACACTGCAGCCAATACTAGTAAAAATTACGTGTGTGACAAAGAGAGTTCTTTCGTTAAAGTTTTTTCCGCTTCCGAGAGCAATAAAAATAAATATGAAAGCTTCATTGCTATGTATGACCATCCAGGATAAAAGCTCTCATGCAAAGACGGGATTAAGTACATGAATGATGTCAACAGATATCAACAACTCCTCAACAGGCCTGGCACAGAGAGGAATAGGCTCTGTTTATTTCCATTAAATAAGCAAAATTTTAATCACATACTGTTACTGCGAGCTATCAGGTTGAAATATTTACTGACGATGTATGAATAAATGAATAATAAACTAACAATTATCGAAATCTTGAGAAGCAAGGGTGAAAGTTTGAAAAGATTTATTAAATAAATTTTAGGGTTGACATTCATCTTAAATGTCGATATGAAAAAACTATTCATGATGATTACCATCATTAAACTTGCTTTGCTGCTCGTTTCCTCATCATATTATTTTTAATTCAGAGAACCAAAAGACTGAAATGAATGAAAATGAAATAGAAAAAATTTGAGGAGCGCTTTCGAACATCAAAACAATTGAAGTGACATGTAGTTCCAACTTATCTTTACTACTATAAAAGAATAGCGAATGAAAAACACTATTTTTTGGAAAATATATGGCCTTTAGAATTTGCAGCATGAACTTTGAATGACTTACATAATGATTATAAGCATGGCTTAGAGTATTTCAGAAATGAATATAAAAATAAAATATGCATGAAACCACGGACATTAATAGATAAAATTGAAAAATTACTTCCAAGATGTTGAACTCGGCTGAGGAACTGATTGTTAATAAACTTTTGAAACTTCTTATATTTTCAACATATATTGATTTTGCAAGTAGAATGCTAGAAAACGTCACCTAGATTTTAATTCTAAAAAAAGCAGCGAAAATGATAGATTACTGTGCCAAGCGTATCGTGTAGAGAAATCAGAAAGCAGAGGGAAGAAAACTAATCATTACAAATGAAATAACGAATCATAAGCGATTAAAATCATGAGAGCATAAGCAAGACAGGAAGTTTCAAACAAAATTCGGACTTCATTTAAAGAGTAGGAAAAAAGCAAAGATCTCAAAAAAAGCTTCGTCTTCAATCTACAAAATCAAGTTCTGAATTCTAGAATTTAGTAGTCTGTTTATCCTCAACTTTGGATAAATGATTAATTATTTCAGCTGCCTGAACAAATTCATCATCAAAATTAATAAAACATGGATTACTTCGATACCTGCGAAAGAAAAAGAAATGTTAAAAATTGATTAATTTCTTAATCGCTTCTACTATCCGCCATTTCGTCGGTCGATAAAAAGGCTCGAAAACATGCGGAAATGGTGTGTCCCAGCCGCAAACACGAGTAATTGGAGCCTCTAAGTGCAAGAAACATCGTTCCTGAACATTTCATTATTAACAGTCTTTTGAATTCATTGTGCCTGATAGAGGAAAGTTTGGAAACTACCTGAGCATTACTCGCCCTTCACAAAACTACCAAAAACTTATTCTCCAATTATAAGCTGGGTTACGTTTGAATGTTTTGAAATCAAAATTTCAAATTAACGGACTATTCCAATAACAATTAGTATTCGCAGTAAAGACAATGGCATACAATTATGTCACCTGAATTTTCGTTGATATTTCGGCTGCAAATCCAGAAGTTATGGGTGCTTCGTGAGTTATTATTAGATGACCAGTTTTATTAACACTCTGAAGTTAGCAATAAATTCATACTGTAAAAATAGCAATGATATTTTTTATTCTTCAAAAGAACTCATAATCGCATTTCAAAAGCACTATATGTGATAAGTGAAAAGATTATAAGTTCAAAAAATTGAACAAACCTTTGCAACCGTATCAATATCCCAAGGTAAGATTGTTCTCAAATCAATCACTTCACAACTAATACCAGTTTCTTCTTCAGTCATCTTCGCAGCATCAAGTGCATTATGTAATTGGGTACCCCAGCTAACAATGGTTACATCTGTCCCTGTAAATCAGAACAGTTTCAACCGAATTACATTCATCATTTGATGTTTATAATTTAAAAGATATCAAATCAAAACAAAGATAATAATATACGATTTCAGTAATTGGTATGAAACGAAAACGGCTTTGGAATTCCAGAAATTTTTCAAGGAACTCCAGAAATTTTTTAAATTAGAGCTTAAATTCTACTTCATTAAGTCTTACAAAAAACATAAAATCATAACATTGAATAATGAATGAACCATCGAAGAATTCTTCAGGACAATGAATTCAAATAAAGGAAATTTTCAAACCTTCCTTGACCACTTCGGCTTGTTCAAGCTCAGTTTCGTAATCTCCAATCGGAACGTCTTCAACGGCTGTACGATACAGTAATTTTGGCTCAAAAAATATGCATGGATTCTCGTTTCGAATGCATGCCAACAATAAACCTTTCGCTTGAATCGGTCCACGTGGAACCACCACCTTAAAAACAGTTCTTTAAACTCTAACTTATTTAGGAAGTTTATGAAACAAACAAGCTAGATCTATGCTTGAAAATTCAGAATACTAAATTTAATAACGCTTGTTTTTCTTTTTCCTTTAAACTATTTACACGATCAATTTTCGTTAGTTTAATTACCATTATCAGCATTTGGATTATGTTAATATTAAATCACTTCGACTTAAACATATTTCTGTTTAAACGAATGGAAATAGCATGGTTACAAATTATGGAAGCGATGAAGAAATTATGTCGCAGACACTCGCAAGATTTTCAGTAAACAATCCATACTTTCAAACCGGGCGTATGTGTGAAATAAGCTTCAGGGCTTTGCGAGTGATAAAGACCGCCGTGACCTACAGCACCCCACGTCGCTCTTATTGTTAATTTCCCGCAGTTAAACAAATTTCCACTTCTATACCGAAACTTGGCTGCTTCATTCACGATCTAAAAATACAGTAATAAAAACTATCACAAACTGATAAACCAATCTGCAAAGTTTTTTCATCCTTCACTGAAATTTGAGATGTGCCAATACTTCAATTAATGTATATGCCTGTACTAGAACAAAATTTATTACAAATTTAAAATATAAGCTCAATAAACTAGATTTAATAAACTGAGAAAAGGTTATTAATATTTCAGTAGACTAAAGAAAAAAAACCTGGTCGAAAGCTGGGAATATGTAATCAGCAAATTGTATTTCTGCAATGGCTGTCGAACCACAAATTGCTAATCCGATGCCAAAACCAGCTATTGCTTGCTCGCAAATGGGTGTATTGAAAACACGATCTTTACCTGTAAAAACAAACCTACAAATTAAAAATATCGCTTACGACAAATTTCTCAGATTCAGATCATGCGAATGGAACATTACAATTTTCTATTTAAACATTGAACTAATGCATTACCATTAACGGAAACTTGCATGTAATATAGTATTTTGGAAGTTGTCACATAATCCTAGCATGATAGATGCTGCATAAAAGTATTAAACGGAAGTTCTTTCCCAGTGAAATCAAATATTCTGATTCTTAGGAATACTGCTTGTAAACAGTAATTTCCTAAATGCTCTTTCCAACTTTTGTATTTTCTAATTCCATTCGATTCAGATCTAGTTTTGCTTTACTAAATATGCCTCGATTCAGATCTAGTTTTGCTTTGTTAAATATGTAAGTATTCCACTCTGCTGTTGCGTACACAAATAAAAAACATTTGAACGCACTGAAATGTGCATAGAAGGCATCGCATTATGTGAAATGAACTAAATTCTCAATTACTGATCAACAAAGATAATGATTTGATTTAGTAGCTCTGGAAATTTGCATACCATATTTCTCCTGCAAGCCAACAGAACATCGGAAAACGCCACCAAATGCAACATCCTCGCCGAAAAGACATGTGGAAGAATCGCTTTTCATTGCGATGTCCATGGCATTGTTGATCGCTTGGCATAAATTCATCCTGCTTGTTTCACCTTAACTTTCAAATGTACGAAAATGGTCAGAATTAAATGAATCAAATGCATTAAATTACAGATATAGACGACTAGGCTTCTTTTCACTAGTTTTTTAAAAATATTTTCTCAAATTTTTGCCGGTATGTGAACTAATTGAATCAAAACAAAAATCAAAACCACCAAAACCAAGTGAAGGATCTGCTTGGCTGGGCATAAACGCAACGCCTGATGTATATCGTATTGAAGGAATTTTTCCGAGGTTTTTCAACGATTGCATAACATGTCGCAGTGTCACCATCGTTCAGCTAAGTTAGGAAAAACACTTGTTATTTCATTATTGAATGTGCAAACTATCATCCATTATGTTTATTCATAGTGAACCGAAAAGTACTACAGCTGTGATCTCTGCATTTAACTTTGTAAATATCGATCACTATGCTGCCTATTTTCAAACTAGTCATTTCAACAAATATTGGCAAATATACCTTGTCTATGTTTTATATTATGGAAAACATATAACATTGGATGACTGGGAGCCTATTCTCAACAAGTCTAACTTAATATTCAGCTTGTAACTTTGTTACCCCTTTGTTAGAGACGAACTCCTTAAAAATGAAACGGTTACACTGCATGTAAAAATGAAAAACCGTGTTGACAATGAGCGACGATGGGTGGTGATGCTTGAGAACAGTACAGGGAAAGCGTCGGAATGTTTACATGAAAATCAAGAGGGTGTCACTGCTGATTTGTAATTGTTACATTTGCTTACCTGTATTATGGGTAAAGAGGTAACTAGGCTGTTTGTTATCTCTGCAGAAAATAACAGACTCCATCGAATAGATATTATTGCAGGATCAGGTTTTCTTTGAAATCATTGCAACAGCGTGATTTTTTTTTTCTGCTGCCATCTTTTTGCTCAATTGCCGTTTAATAAAGAATGGTGTAAAAACTGCTGATAAAACTTTTTTTCGTAACATAAGTGATAAGATCTCCACATTTGGAAAAATGTTGTGGAAGAAAAATGACGATGGAGAAAAGTGTTCGAACAGATAAATTGTTTATTCCATTAGTAAGTGAAGCGTCCACGTCATTGATAAAAAGAGAAGTGAGAATTTGTTGGAAGCTTTTCAAGTGATTCTCTGCACGAATTTACTTATCACTTATATTAAAAAGTTATCATCTATGGAATTGAAATTGGAATTGTATCTGAAACTGCTGAAGAGATTTAAACTGTGAAATGTGATGTTAAATTCAGTCCATTGCACTGGGTTGCTGAATTGAACTTCTCTGTGAGTGCAACAATGAGGGAGGTTGGAGGTCATCCATTTTTTCATTGACAACTGAATTGGAGAATTGATTGTTAATTATTCCCGTTTCGTAAACACACAGTGTGAACAACTTCCCCAAAAACGAGAAAAATGTTGTAGGAAAAGTTTAGACAGGAAGCAGATAGATTGATGTAACGTTGAAAATAATGTCAGCTATTGGCAAGTTTAAATGCAATTTTTTAAGTATGGAGAAAGACAAACTACGTTGCAATAAAATGTATTAGACAGTAAATGATAGAAGTAAATGATAATCGATAGGCGATAGCAAGATTACTGTTCTTTCAAACAAGAGACCAAAATTGAAATGACTAATTTTAGACTGTGTTATCAGCGATTATATCGTAGTGGCAACAAAAGTATCATTAAGAATCAAATGACTTCTGTGGCTTACCATCAGGAACTGCCGATAAACTGACTTATCGATAGCAATTTTAATCAGATTCGATCTGAATTATTGAATTTTAATATAATTTAAGAAATATGCTTTACAGACACGTGTTTTCAAAAAATTTATAATGAAAAACAGAGTGGAAATGCGCTTTTAATCTATAGGAAAGATTATTGTTGAAATCCGTTAAACGGAATGAAATTTTTAGATTGAAAATATTGAACTCTTCTCAATACCATCAACAGCCAGGCTAATCTCATTTCTCCCTTTCATTAGGATACGATAAATAGTTCTAGCAATTGTTACATCTTTCGGTATATCTTCTGTTTATTGCTGGAGTTGCTTGAATGGATGGATAGATGATCCGAAATTGTTTACACCTGTCTCGAAATGACTCAGCAACTTCATTTGTTACAGCGGTTATCCTAATTTCTTCAGCACATTACCGATAATGAATTCTTTCTATCATCCCTGAATAGAAGTTTAATCTGCTTTGTCGTCAATTTTTGACTTCTACAATGTTATCGGGATGCTGAACTATGCTGCAAATCAATTTACACCAAACTTGAATATATGCTTACAATACTGAGTTCAAAAACAATCTTATTCGTTATAACATGTTGTTCATTAAAGGAAAGAAGCATTTAATTCCATAAATACTTCTTAAAAAAAAGTAATGCTTGTAAACTGCTACCGAGCTAGAACTATTACTTATGTGTTGCTTGTTCCAGTAAAACCAGTGTTTTCTCTTAATGCATAACTTTATGGAGAGACAAGAAGGCACATTTAATTATTATCTTTTGATTTGTTAAATGGGAATAGTGCTTATCTCGCTGCGCAGTATTTGGAAACATATGATTGCTGATATTGTAACAGCATAGAATTCGATGAGAATTTTATATTAAGATGAACGAAATATTGCATCATAACAATAACAACAAGAACGTGGAAAAATTTTTTCATTCATTTTTTTTGTTGAGTTAAACAATGATTACAGATAGTTAAGAGTGAAATTTTCAAATAATAACAAATAATTTTGCAAAATCACAACCATATCACAATTGGGAGAACCATTTCGAACAGATTTGAAACATTTCAAGCAAAACAGACGAGCTCTTCTTGAAGCTTTTTAAATGAGCGTTGTGTATTTTCTAGGTTTGGAATTGAGTGATGTGTCATGCTTGTCAAAAAAATAGAATAGTTAATGGATGGATAAATTGGTACGGGAGACTTTAAGAATTGAAGTTTCTAACTAACTTATAGTGAACACCGCAATTCGAACAAGGAATTTTCGGGGATGAAGTATGAAAATGAATAAAAACTGCGAACAATAAAGCTGTGAATGAAATGCTACAAAATTTGTTCGAATTATACAAATATTGAGATAACAAATGAAAAAATGAAAGAGGAAGAAAAAATTTGAAAAATTTAACTAAAAGTAGAGTGGAAGTAGTTAGCAGCACATGAATGAAGAATATGGCATGAAAACAAAAAAAGTTAATAACCAAATCTACAGTACAAGGAGCTGGTTAATTTTTATTCAGACTGATACATTTCATGCTCTAGAACTACTTTGTCATTCCCTTACGAGTGCAAATCAATTCTAGCAGATTCTATGACTTGTGAAATAGAACTTGTACGCCACTAATTAGCTTCATCTAAAAATAACCGTCGAAATCATTAGTTGAGAATAAGCAATCAACTTGTGATTCAGTACTAAAAAAATCAATAATTTTAATATTTTATTTACTTCTAAGAAATTACATCACTATCAAGAAAATAGGAGCAAAATTTAAAGCTGATTATCCTTGCAATATTTTTTTGCCCGTAAAAACAACATTAATAATGTCACTGAGTGAAATTAGCACGTAACAAAACGAGGAAACATTTATGAATTTAAAATATAACTGAGGCTACGCACATTAAGCTTTTAAGATTTATTAACAAAACTCAATCAAGTTGAGTTTCCAAATGAATCGATGAATTTTCAAAGGGCATGAAAATCATTAGAAAGGAATCAATGCAACTGAAGCAACTGCAGTAGATGACGAAAGCAGTTTCTCTTTTAGCAACGAAAAAGGGATGAGAAGTAAATGAAATTTGAATTTGTTTTATCATTTTTCATTTGATTTCATGTGTAATTGTTTTGTTGTTTTTTTTATGCTGTGCCCATTCCAAATTTTTCGCTTGAAATAAATCAAATGTAAACTGAAATGACTGAGAATGAAATGTTGTTGGATGCCATATTTTTCATCTAAACATTTTCCGTATTTTTAAAAATATTTTTAAAACACAGTATTTTTAAAATCATCGGTCTAGATTGCAACGATTCTGATATTATCAGGAAATATTCATTTTTAACATTTCCTTATATGGCATCAACTGAACTTAAAATAATCATATTTTATAGAGATCATGTTTAATTAAGCAGTGTTCTTCCATTTTCTATTACTGCTGCTGTTGCTGTTCAGAAATATTAGGCTTGGGCTGCACAGTTTGATCTGCTGATAATATTTTTGGATCCAGTAACTCTGGCTTTGAGAAAAGCATTAGTTGCAGCTTTGCCGTTTCATTTTTCAGTAAGACAACTTGGCTACGAAGTTGGATGTTCTCCTAAAATTGTTAATTGAATTAGACAGCTGGAACTAGAATACAAATTACCAGATTAAATATATGATTAAAATCAACGCACTTGCTCCAAAAATGCTGCTCTTGCTGCAACCGCTTCTTCTTTTTGACGCCGAGCATCTCTTGACCTCTTCGCTGCATCATTATTTTTTCGTCGCCGCTCATAGTAAGCCTCATCCTGAAAAATGTTCTTAGTCTAGAAGTTTAAGATTAAAAATCTCAAAATTACCAAAAATAAATTTGAATTTTAATCCACGTTCAAAATAATTGTCTTTTACCAATAATTACCAAATCATCTACTGTATGAATTGTTCTGCATAGAATCACGAAAGTAACCGATCAATATTTTCAATATTTCTAAACAAATTCATTGAACCAGAAGAAATCTGTATATTACAATTTATTATCCTTCCGATAAGTAACAATAACAAAAAATGACAATAAATCTTTCAACCAATGGAAGTCATAGTTATCATCTCTAGAGGGCACCCAAATTAGATCGGCTATTTCCTCTTTTTGTGGTCTCTCTGTGTCTAGAGCATATTTGTCACCATTTCTATGAAGGAGCTGTTATTCATAACGATGACCCCATCTGTTGCCTTTACGAATTGATATTTTCGGTCGAAACAAAACGCTTGTGCATCAAAGTTCGCATGATTGAACAAATATACTTGGATGTGAATAAAAGAAAGACATTTAGATTTGAAATAGATCAAGTCTAGTCAATAGGTCAATACTAGATCAAGTCGGTCAATAGGTCAACATGAATTGATATTTTCGGTCGAAACGAGCATTACAGATCAAATTCATGTAATTTATCGTATGCTACTCAGATATGCGTACACACACATACACATACACACTTTCAACCACACCCATATTCTTTGTAATCTTTAATTACTGTTGCAGAATGTTGTAGTAAAATTATTTTATCTGTCTGCTAGCTTGGCTACCTATCTAATATCCATTAAATCAATAATTTTTTCTGTAATTTTTACTTTTCCTCCGACCTTATAGCTTAATTTTGAGCTTAGCAACAACAACAGCTGTCTTTCAGAGAAGATGATAGCTTTAAGGGCAACTACTAACTGTTGCGCATAATACGCGGCATTCTGCATAAATAATGAGAGCAGTCAACAGTTGCGAGGTCTATGTCTGATGCAAAAGGACTTGCAAAGGTCATCTGCGCAATGTTTCAGACGGTAAAGTGAGGGAGGGGTCATTGCTTTAGCACAACAATGATTAATGTAGCAACATAGCCAGTTCGATACTATCTGATAAATTATACCCGCATAGAATTAAGCTTGGATGTATGCTCGTATTAAACATCATAAAAATAACACTTATCTTGAACTTTGAACAGATCTTGTCTAGAGCAATATTAAAAGAGAAAAGAATTATTTATAAAATGTTTAAGTTTTAAAAGGCTTCATCTTAGAGAAATTTTAAGAAATGTAACCTTTTTATCATCAGGTACTGGTGCCGCTTGTTTTCGATGTGGTGATTGTTGAGGACTGCATGATGAGGTTACCGATGAAGAGGAGCAGGATGGTGGGCTAGATGCTGATTGCTGTTCTCGATTAGGCCGTTTAAGAGGAAATGGACCGAGGCTGGGTGCAGGTTTAGGAATCGTAGTTGCAACGGTTGTGGATAATAAAGGCGATATTATCGTCGCTGTTTGTTGATTCGGTAAACTGGAACGGAGCTGTGAAAATGCAAATAGGGTGGATGGCTCCGGGAAGCCAAATGGGCCGAAGTGCGGGAATGATACCGGAAGATTTGGTGCTGGTCTTGTGAACAGCGAAAGGGCTGTATTTATATCCACTGGCAAGGGCGGCTTTTCGTTACTGAAAATATAAAAATATTCGTGAAAAGTGGAATCTAATTTGATTACCAAAAAAACAAATAGGCAATTGATCCGCTGTGGAACTAAGCATTTAGTTTAAATCTAGTTAATGTGTAATCAACTAAAAAAATTATGTTATGTTGGTATAATTTTTCGCATTACTAAAATTGGTTTTTTTATTTAGAATTTCATTCATGAATTACTTTTTTCAAATAGCTCTTTCTTGCATTGCAAATGAAAAAGGAATCAAATTTGGCATACTTCTGTATTAGTTGTTGACTATGAACAGCACTTAAAGCATTTCTTAAGTGAACAGAGGCAGAGCTGTCCATTCCTTGACCGTTACTCACAACAGTTGTGCCGAGACTAGTAAAATTCGAAGATGGAAATAGACTAAAGCTGCCGTCGACGAACAGGAAGAGATTCGGGCGACAATGCAACTGCAGCGGTCACTATAGTTCGAAAACAGTAACAGAATAGGGTAGAAAAGTGCACAACAAGACTGGAACTCAAGTCTGAACTTGACCCCGCCCCGAGCTGACCTTTCGAAAAGATCCGCCTCTGTGCAACAGCCTATATATTTCTTATGTCATTTGTTGAGGGCGAGGGATTGTGCTCTCGAATTGAATTCTGTTGTGCCTTTTTCTTTGATCATGAAAGGGCAACCTGTTACCCAATTCATGCACAAAAAGGTTAAGAGACAGAGTGCGAGGTCGATCTATAACAAATTGCATAATCTTCATTCAGTGACGAATGAGATAAGGTTATCGTCTGTGGGAATCTTTTTATTAAGTGACGAAAAAGATAAGGTCGTTATCTTTAGGGAGAATCAAACCATCATCTTTCTGCTAGCAAATTATCACTGAGGTCATTTGTGGTTTTTGAAAAACCATTTGACCCAGCGAAGTAAAGTAAATATGTTGATAGTTGGTGAGGATATTTCATAATAAAAATAGAAATCAAAATCTGACTCAAGAAAGTTTTTAACAATAGAACTCAATCGACAGATAGTTTATTGCAAGAGATTTATTTGCTTGAAATTGAGTCTATTTCAGTAAGGTAATTTTAATTATAAATGGATTTTAAATTTATTTATTACTTGTACAAAAACTAATGGCATAATTAGAAGACTGAAAATTAAAGCACTTCAGAAGATTGTGTATTGCATTTTTGTGCTTGTGATTCTCTATCTTTAAGCAAGCATACAAATAATTCTATCATATCTGCTTGATAGCTTACCAAATTTTGTTAATTATAGGAAATTGTTGACTTTGTGCAAAGAAGTTAGAAAAAGACCTTTTATAAATGTTCAAAACTTTCTTTCGGTTTCTCTAAAACATAAAGTATTTGTTGTAAAATGTGGCTGTATAATCTATCTATTAGTTATGATTTTATCTTATTCAAATAATGAGAGAATGCTATCGAATAAAATTTTATTTTGCTACACACATTATTGCACACTATCTTCTGCCCTTATTCCTCAACTAAATGTAATTAAAAGAAGCAAGATCAAAGAAGCAACACCGTACTGAGATTAAGCAAGTCAGACAAAAGGACAAATTTGAAAGGAAAAAAGCAGGAAATTATTGAAGTATGCACAAAGAGTTTGATTAAATGTCATCACATTGTCCTCATCACAGAGAAGGAACAGAGGTCATCCTCCTCTGATTGCAGCATTGGAATGAGGGAAATAAATAGAAAATCGGTAAGGCGATGGCTTTTGTTGATGGCTTTGACCTTTTTCTGAAGAGGTCATGATGATGCCGCTAATGAGGCTTAAGAACTATAAAGATGCATAATAATAGTAATTCCAGGATACTGTCTGCTCTATCTTCCCCGCAATACAATGTTGCTTATGGCACATCTTTATGCAAAATGTTATAGCATGACGTCTTTTAACTCTTCCGTCACATTCGGTTATCTAATGACAGATTCGATGTGGCTCATGGCATATTATGAAGTATTTTTTCGACAGCATTGTTTATAGGTGAATGGAAATACATCAATCTTCAACTAAAAGATTGGCCTCTCCATTGAGTTTGGCGTGTGCAGAAGACTGTAATATCATTTATACACAAACATATATAATATATACAGATACATACACATATACATATATGTGCATTAAAGCATGCAACTCTTCTAGTGTTTACATAAAAGGACAGAAGAGTCAATGGAATGGAACTATGTTTACACAATTTGTTTATTAATGCTGAGCCAGGTTAGAACTTCGTTTTTCCCTATTAACATCCCTAGTGTAACCTTTTAAGAGACTACAAACTTTCTTTTCTATTTCATCAGTGTATACGGTTATTGAGGAATTTAAAGAAGGTTAAGTAATATTGTCCCAAAAGTCATCCATTTTTGGGGGGATTTTTAGTACTGCTGCTACCGTCATTCACGCTTATTGCTCTCATATTGTTTGAAGGTATTCGCATAAATGATGCAAGATGACCCCACTTACGTACACAGTCTCATTCTTTATAATAATGGTAAATAATTGTTCCTGCTTGACCCATCTCATTGACCCTACAGATCAGAGGTCATCTTTTACATTCTTTTTTATTTCGCAAAATATACCACTAGTGAATTTATTCATCTGCTACGTGGCGTAAACTGAATATTGCCCATTTAAATGAAACATTTCTGGATATATTGATCGTCATTTTCTCAATCTTTTCTTGCAAACTAAGGGTTCCTTCCTTTACACTAGTCAACTATTTTAGCGCATAAATCATAATGATGGCAGATAATTCATAGGATGTCAGCAGTCCGAACTGTTAAGTGCAGCGGTAGAAGCTTTGATTCTTGCCTGCAACAACGTTTGGCCTTCGATATTTCTTTTTTATTCTTTTTGAATTGAATACCGTAGATTCATTCCTAATTGCATTTACTGTTGTCACAATTGAATTGACCATGTATGATGGACTGTGATGACCGACAATAACAACTTTATCAATGCTTCCGACTCCATTCATTGCTCAAAATTTGTCCTCTCCCAAAAACCTCATTATTAAGTCTCATGCTGAGCACTATCGCATGAAAAAATTTGCGCAGTTTCTATATCTCAGTTGTAAACAGTTTCTCAGTGTTACAGTATTATTTGAGAGGAAATAAAAAAAAGAAGTTGCTAACACAAACAGATACAAAAAATACGCGCAAACCTGCTAAAGAAGTAGAATTAAAGCTCAATAAATTGATGCAAATAAGCAGTTCTATAGTAGGAGTGAAATTCAATTTCGAATTATTCGTAGATATTCTGCAAAATTTGTAAATTTATTTGTTACTTCTTCTTTTAATTGGCACTCTTTTTTTGGGACCATTAGAAAACAAATTGCGTATATTTTCATTTAATGAAAATCTAATCTTCCATTGAAAGCGTCCTGCTTCTTTGACTAAAATTTTCTTGTTCGCAAGGAATACTTTAAAAAAAAAAATTCTGTTGGTAAAAAATTATACTACAAAAAATAGCCAATAATCAGTACTCCAAAGTTTTTTTCATGATGTTGAATAGAACGACAACGAATGTTATTATCCATCATTTATTTTTATCATTACTTATTATTATTATATTGTCACTATTGTTATTTCCACTACTATTAATTATTTTTATTTGTGAATTATGAACTATGAACTGTGATCCATGAACTAAGAGCTGTGAACTATGAGTATAAACTGTTGGTTATAAATAATTAATTATTTCTTAAATCATTATTATCATTACTGCTATTATCATGATCAAAACTATCACTACTACTTTGTATTCAAAAAACACTCCTAGAAAGTTTTCAGAAATTTATTCTTCATTTGTTTTCAAATTGAATGATATTCTCATTCATTCATACAGCATACATATTTTGTTGTAATCAGTGTTTTCCATGTTTGTTTTTTTTCCTAAGAACGTAAACATGGAAAGGAAGCATTAGTTTAAGTGATGATAACTATTAACAATAATCATAATAGTTAATCTTACAAACCTGATAACTTTAAAAAATCATTTGCTCCAGTCAATATTTCCTGGACAACAAAAGTAGATCACTTGATGCAGTTATCAGCCTTGAAACTGACACATATTATCAATGAATAAGAAAAGTCATCATGAAATTTAAATGAATCTGTTCTTTCGTTCAGTTGAATTAAAGCTAAAAGTTTGGTCGTATCCATGCGGTCATAACAACTGATCAGTTCGGGGAAGTCATTTTTGCACGGCAAGTAATAATTTAATAATTTATTTGCAACGTTGAAATACTTCAATAATTTATTGGAAAGATGTATGAGTCACAATGATCACAATGCGTCGCAGATATTCTTTTTTTCAATTGGTCAAAGACTCAAAATAGTTGAAATCAAATAGAAATGTGAAGTGACGATGACAGTAAGAAATGGAAAAAAGTGACTGACGTAGAAGATTCTGATCTATCTTATCCTCAGTCAATCAACTGAAATTGATGTGTGGTAATAATTGCTAGCATTATGTTGAGTTTTTAATGCTAACATTAAACAACATTATGTTGAGTTACTTCATAACAATCATTCTACACACGTTTATGTTATGAACTAATGGGATGAAGCAGTCTTGGCTACATTTAATAAGTGATAATAAACTATTCGATTCCAATACCATCAGCTTTATTTCTAAAAATGCGCCATACAAAACATACAACATTTGAAGAATATTGTTGAACTGCCAAAAATAAGTGAACACTGCCATGAAATTATCATCAAATTGAAAATAAAAAACATCTATCAATATGAAGATTCTCTAGGATTTCTCCCAAATTTAGTAGTGACCGAATACTGTTAGTTCGAATAGTTTTGTACAAATGTGTATGTCTTTTACAAATATAACCATACTCAACGTGTAATTAGATATTATAAAGTTACCGACATCTCATTTGTTCTCATTTGGAAAAAGTTTGAAAGAAAAAAAAAAAACTCCAAGGGCTATTCGACTATTCATAATCAATGTTTTAAAGTGCCGTATCTTTAAAAAATTATTGTGGCCATCTTTTGAGACGGATAAATGCATTGTATTTGGTTACCTTAGAATAGTGATATCATGCTTTCCATCTAATTTACCTATCATGATTTCTACCAGATGTGGATATTATGTTCCGAAAACACGTAAACTGCTCATGAAAACGAATAATAAATAAAAACAAAGGATGGCATGTAAAAATTGAAATTGAAAGAGAAGCAAATGCAAAAATCTTATTTAATAAGAGGAACATTGAGCTTATATGACTCATCAAGGAATAGCGTGAATCAATGTTGTCTAATTGTCCTGATTTATAAATTCTCCAAATTGAACTGAAGAGCATTTTGCACGCAGATCAATCTTAAATGGCTTTTCCTGGCAATTAATTTATGATTGCTGAATCATTAATCGCAACGACATTTTTTGCTATTGTGAAATGAATTTGTCTAGAATTATTTGTTTGCTCAGTCTAGCCAATTATTTTCTTGTTTACATTCATTCATCTCTGAGGCTGTTTATTTGCTTAGGGATCTTCCATAAATATTTCATTTCTTTTTGCTAACCCAATTTCACTATCAGCGTCACTTCCTTTTGACTTACTTATCTAAGTATTGTGAAAGTCAAAGACAATCTGGCGTTAGAAAAACAGCAAAGCTTACGACTGAAATAACACTTACATGATTGTCCAGTAATGCTTCATATGAAGAAAAGACAAAAAAAAATGATTCAACTTTGAAATTATTATTGAAAAACATTGTTCCACTGATTATTCAACGATTTTTACACTATTATTATATCTATAAAATCTTTATTTCCTATTCCTCTCCCTAACAATTCCGAAAACTGTTAACAACTTCTGAAAACAACTGCCATTTAGATAGTATAAAATCAAAGTTTAGATCAAGCCTTATTTGTTAGTGATGATTTGGAGATTATGAATTAGAAACAGTAGTAATTCTAATAGCAAAACTAATTTTAATTATATATTAGTTGAAGAACAGGCTTGAATAATTATTTTGAAATAGTTGGATTCATTAATAGGAATCAGTTCTCGCACATGCAATTTCTCTATTATAGAATTCTTTTTCTGTGAATTTCATTTTTTTCCTATGAACCCTTTAATGCTTACCGTTAATGCCCTTTGATTTAAAATGAAATGTGAAAATGTCGAAGATATTCTTAGAACTCGATAAATTTTGACTTGACAGTAAAACAAAGCTACTTAATTATCAAAAAAGTTTTAAATTCGAAGTTCTTTTAAATTTTTTGGAAAAAATTTTAAATTTTTCTTAAAGGGAATGAAGATAGACAAAAGTTTAATATGTTGTTCCTAATAATAGACGAACTAAATTTACATTTCAGGAGAGTGCTAGTGACAGTGTAATGAGTTATGCTGTGCTATTAATGTCATACTGTTTCACTGTCGAACATGAATTATAGAGCGCAAGCTTAATCATTTTCACTCATTTCACAATCCGATTTCGAATAAATCAAATTTCTTCATTTATTCCAAATGCTGTCAAGCTATAGCTAAAATGAATTGAACAGAACACATCTCTTTTTTTAAGCTCTCGATTTCTGGATTTTACTAACAAGGAGCAGAATGAAATAGATGGCTCAAAAAAAAAATTACATTTTTCCCTATTCTAAATAATCTTTATCATTCCTCCATTGATTTAAGATTTCATCAGAATAGAACAATTAAAATTTTTATAAGATCGTCTGACAAGCTTTAAAAGTAAACTATGTTGTAAATGATAGCTGACATCAAGACATATCTGTTTAAACTGATTTTAGAAAACTTTCTATTGACAGTGTTCTCATTGACCGATAATGTTAGTTTTTTTTTTTACTTTGTCATTAGGAAGTAATAAATAAAAATTAGAAACAAAAAATTTTGATTATGCTTTTCTGAAATATGAAAGCCGTTGAATTGCTTACAAAAATTTAGTTTCTCAGTCCAAATTTTTAATTATAGCCGGCATTTGGAGGTTCCAGAAGTTCAAGTTTTCCCTATCGGTAATTTCAAGCACTTTCACAAAACATCAAATTCATTCATATTTTAGAAATGCATGCATCAGTGTTAAAAATTCAAGCAGAATCTTTTCCGGACTAATTTTATTGCAAAAAACATAATTTGATATGAACGAATGTTTGCATGTGCCCTGGGCCTATGTTCTTGTATACTGTTTACTCAATCTTCTGGACTTAATCTATATGCTTGTAATGAAAAAAAAACAGTACTCCTACATCTTGACTGCACATTGGCAGTGAGTGACCTCTAGTCTCAGATGACCTTACAATAACACAGTAGCGAAAATGAAATTTTAAAGAGTTTTTTGCATAAACCAATTATTGAGTAACAAGTGCTTCTTCAAATTTATAAGTAATAATAAGTTTTTAAGTTTTGCAACTTTATATTTTATTCGTATGCAAATTAGAAAGTTAACATAAGAGTCAGATATGTGTTGCATACATGAATCCTTCCTCTTCTTTCAAATGGAGCAACAAAATGTTAAGTAACGATATTAGCTTTGAGACTGTATTTGCGATTTCTTTGCAGTTCATATTTTCAAACAAGTATTCAACCAATTTAATGTTGCAAGCGTTTTCAATTGTCTAATTTGCGATTAATAGGTCTCATAATCTGTCTGATTTAAATGCCATCATCTAAGTGAAAAAGGTAAGTTTAAAGAAGAAATCTTAACATATTCTCGAAATTCTATAATTTACTTTAAATTTTCATCAAAGTCGCTCAAAAGTAGATTGTATAAAGAGAAACAGAAAAGAACAAGTTACAAGACTGGAAAACTTATTGGAATCTCAAAGCTAATATAATCACTTATTAATATACCATTTGGGTGATTTGAAAGAAGAGGGGAAAAGGATTTATGAAACACATATCTTCTGAGCGTATCTTCTAATAATTTCTCAAGTTGCATAATCAATATCTCTGACTTCAGAAAACAAAATCGAAAACTGAAAAATAAGTTACAACTCTTGGAAATTTATTTATTCATAGCGAAATTGTTTTCCCTCCAATTCCATTGAATTTGCAATTTTCATTAAATATGCCAAGTAAGAAATTTGAATGAGAACCCATTATTCAGTCCATCAAAGATTCCCAATAGAAAGAGTTTACTAAATGATTTCCCAAAATTTTTTCCTTTAAATTCCAAGGAGAAATGATTTCTAAAAGCTTCTCTAGCTGTAATGCTCATTCTCTTTTAATAGACCTTGATTTAAATAATTAAACCACTTTTTATTTCCACTTTGAATGCGTTATTAGGTCACTTTAATGCAAATAGCGACAGATCAGGATTATTTGGAATCGACCGTTATCTTTGGCTTTCACTTTTGATAAATTTATCTGATTAAGATTTAATCAGTTTGCGATTTTCAACCAATATTATAATTCATCGAAAAAGTTTCAGGAATTGAAATAAATCAAAATTGCAAGTAAATAAGCGATGAATAACTTATAACAAATGCCATTGAACTGCTCAGATCTGCGATCAATCTGCAAATAAAATTGACTTTCATGCATTATTTTACATTCGTTTGTTATTTCATTTGTTTCTGCATCGCATTTTATTGGTAATGGCACAGTGTTTCTTGTTTTGATCAGATACATCAATGTTAGTGCTGTGCATTACACGATTAGTGAATTGTCACTGTGATCTCTTTCAACAAATGCTTAAAATATATTTTCCAGCAATCAGCGTGTCAAATTTCGCCAAGAATATACGATACTGCTACATAAGAATATTGCACATCTTATTTTTATATTAATCTATATGCCGAAAATAGTCGTTTGATGGAATAGTGATTTTGTTAGCTTCTGATTTCAATTTTTCAAAAACCGGCAATAAAATGATCTATTTCTGTTATTCGACAGTATAGTTTTCGCTAACAAAGTCACTTAGCGATTTTTATATCTTAATTTAATGTACTATTTTGGAGACAAACGGATTGTATGTTTGTACATGTATTATAACCCTTTTTACGTTAGGCGAAATACTGCTTTAAAAGTCCTACCAAGTAAGGCAACATGAAACAAGTAAGACCAACAGGTGATGCAAATACCGTCCTTAAACTTCGCAAAAGTATAAAACAGCAATTACAATATTGTAGGTGCGAAATATGCAAATAACTTTGGCAATAGTTTAGCGACAGCAATATATTGATTTGTATGAGTCTTGATCAATTTTATTCAATATTTTCACCGTTGTATACACTTAATGCTAAAAAATCGGTAAAAATGATTTTTGTCATCTGGTTCGTCAACTTCCTAATAAATGGTACGATCCTACAAAAATCCTTTAAACTAAATCAGTTATCCTTGAAAATATTTCAATTTTGTTTCGTTTGATTACAAACAAAGGCAATTTTCTTTTTTGAAGTTTATTCTTATTGCTATAGGATCTCTTGAAAAAGGATCAAATTATTGTCTCCAGTTTCCTAACTCAAAAGAAATTTAAACAATTAAAATTTTTCCTTGGCAAAATTTATAAGAAATGCTCCACTTTAGGCTATTTTATATTATATTATTATTATATTAATATTATATTATTTACATCATTTATTTATTATTATAAATTATATATTATGTGATCGCATATCACCCCATCCATGCGAAAAATGGCGCACACAATTTGTACCAGATGATTTGGCCGATGCTGTATCACATAATGTGATGTTCATCATAACTAATCTTATGCAGGTTCGTCTGAGACTACCAAATGTTTCAAATTTTTTAATCAAAGAACTTACAACTTTTTTCTATCTCCTCAAATTAGAAAACAGCGATTAAAATGTTTTTCCTATCATGAACTTATTCTTCGCTATTAGATGGAAAATAATTGACAGTGTTAGAACCAAGTCATTACAACCCAAATTTTCTGGTTTAATGCTTTTCGATTAATCAATTCAAATGAACCTTATGCAGATTGTTCGTGATTATTAATGAAACAAAGATTATGATTCACTCATATTAATAGAAATTTTTAGACATCGTACATTGCAGTAAAGCTTTTTGTGACCATTTATGAAAGTACTCACAGGAGAAGAAAATTTCTTCACTAAAAAGTAAAGTATTTAAATCTCAGTGGTAATTTTTTTTTTATAGTAATTTTTTCAACACCAGATGGAAATTTAAAATGATTGTCTTTAAATTTCGAACTGATTTGTTTGATTATGGTTCTTATTTATTTTGCCTTTAGTATTTTATGGATATATATGCTATTATAACAATTTCGCTATTTCGGCTCATTTTAACTGATTTCGATCTAATTTGGTTAGTTCATCTGAATTATTTCTTTTTAAATAACTTTCAGTTCTTATTTTCAGATTTACTTATTGCCACTTACAAGAACAGTTACCTGTTACCCGTCCATATTATACAAAATCTCCTCCAAAAATAAAAGTAAGAACCGATAGTTTCAATTAATGAATTTTCTGATTTGAAAATTATTGTATGCTAGATACGTGTTATTACATATATGTATATAAATAGTAAAATTTTGCCAAATGCATTAGGAATGTGACTAAATTGACCAGTCTGTCTAAATTAAATTTGTGATTCTGATTAACGAAGATTGTTTCGTTTAGTAACGGTTTGTTTTTTAAAATTTCTGAATAGAAAAAAGAATTAAGACCTTTAAAATTTTGGAATCAATTCCAAGTTCTACTAGTTCTTCAACAACAACGTTACAAAGCTGTCGAGGGGCCTACACCCATGCTAGTAATAAAATGTTTAAGACATTTGTCGCGGTATCTGCGTTTCTGCTGTGTTAGACATATATGCAGTTGCTTCATTGGTTCATTTTATTTTAAAGCCAAGGTTGACAATTTTTTTATTGTATGAAAAAGGCAAACCATTAATAAGGCACCATAGGATTTATTTGCAAATGAGTTATACTATGTCTGAATCCTCTCTGTCATAAAAAGTTTATTTGAATTGAATTCCCCACAAATTTTTCTAAAAGCTATTTTTTAAAACTTTCCTCAGACGTTTTTTAGAACTTTTTTTTTTTGAAAAAGTAGATTGGCTTACTCTTGGCTGAATGTTTCAGTATTGATGCGTTGAGAAAGTACCAGTTTTTTCCTGATTCTACTGCATATAAGTAAGTTATTCCAGAAATTCAAATTGTCACTCAGAAGTAAAATGAATAAGTACTACTTCACTACTCAGACAATAGCACTTGAATAAAGTAAATCAGCATTTGGAGATAATACAATTCTTCTTGCTGAAAAAGCAATGATCAATGAAACCGGATAGTTGATGTGCTCAATTTTGCGCAATATAAGGTGTGTTTGGGATACTTTTACTGCACTGACCTCTTTTTAGCATTAGCAAATTTATTATCAGCAATACTACCTTAGTCTTATCTTTTTTCTTCCTGGTGATTTTTCTTAGATGATGTGGATGTTCAGTTTGTACTAAATTTAAACGGATTGTTTTATTAAGGCATGAATCTCTGCATATATTTGTCAATCTACATAATTTTGATAATATTTTCAAGGAATTCAATTTCAGGCGAAGATTTGCGTCGAACTCATTCAAACGTTTATCTGATGATCATCAAAAGTAACAAGTGAAAAATTATTACAAACATAAGTTATATCTCAGTCGAATTATTGAGATTTAAAATTCTTTCATAATCCTACAGCGATATGATTACGGTGATTCGCTTCTTTGTTTGCTTTGTAAACATTTCCATCGAAATGAAAGTTTTCATGGTGAAAACAATAAAGTAAATCTTATGGTTCTTAATGTGCAATGTAATAAGCAAGAGAAGTTAATCTGTTCCTACCAAGCACGTTAGAATTTTTGAGAAGGACAGTTACGATATCTTGTACTTAAATAGACTAATTCTATAATTTCGCATTTTTCGTGGAATTCGAGCGTTAAATTTTTGTTGATGCAATTATCATTTTTTGTGTACTGTTTCAACTTTTATTCACTTCTATTCCCTTTAAGTTTTAATTTCCTTGGGATGATAAAATGTCAAGTTTTGCAAATAAATTGTCAGTTAATTTTAATTAATTGAAGCAATTCGATTTTCAAGGAGGAAAAAAGCAACATAAAAACAAAAAAAATACAACTGCACACCTGTAAGAAGCAAAATTTAAAATAGCATAATAACATATTATAATTTTGAACCTCAAATGCATTAAATGTTTGATTTTTTTCCAGCAATTAAGTAGAGATACGTAGTAGCATGTTGGTGTTGAAACCATTCTTTCAACCAGTATCAAAAATAATTTTGAAATTATCGAAACACTTTTCAAGAAAACTTCACTAAATTTGTGGAGACTTTTCAAATAACACTTTCATCTGTCTATTAATATAGGAATTTAGCAAATGATTTGCGGCAAAACTTCATAGTTAGAGCCTGTTGCCAAGATGTCCCTTAAGTGAAAGGCTTTTCTCATTCTGATCACTTGTAAATTTTACATTTCATTTCTAGCATGAAATTTCTTTATGTGGCAAAATGCTCATTACTAGAACAATAGCATTTCAGAGCTTTCGTGGATATTTTCAATTTACGTAGCAGAACGCGTCACCCTTTTGAATTCGAATGAAATTTGCAATATATAACTTAGTTTTCTCAAACGTAATCAATAGATTTCATAGTTAAGAAGATAAAATCATGAGTTTTGATCAAGTGATGATAAATTTGCATATTGGTTATAAAACTGAGAAGTGCCGAATTGATGCAAGCTAACATGCTGTTCGTTAACAAATATATCTGCATCGCCAGGTAAGTTATTTTGTACCATTATCACTGGGCAATCTTCCGTGTAATCAGTTTGTTGCTGTTGTGCAAATGCTTGCATGCTGTCGTACGTAGTATAGGTGTTCACTGCTGACGAAGATAGTCCATAACTATTTGGCCATTGGTTTGCATATTCATAATGAGGCCAAAATGGATTAACCGTATATTGAGAAAGATAGTTTTGTTGCTCTGTAACGAAATGTGTCCCATCAACCGCAACCACACTGTTATTAATAGACACCGTATTGGCTTCAACAAACATCGGTTCCAACTGAAATTTTGTTTCAAGATCAAGACTGGACTGATATGAGCGATCCAGCAGATAACTCTCTAAATTAATCAGCATACTTGTTCATTTACGAAGTCGCAATTCCGCACACGAGACTTATAACCTCGTGGTCGTCTTCGATACGAACCCTCTTCAAATAGGAATTCGCAATTCTGATCGATCGTCCACTGATGCCCTTTGCCACTTCGACCGCCCGAACTTTTGGGCAGTTTTATGAAACATTCATTAAGTGATAAGTTGTGTCTAATAGAATTCTTCCAGCCGTTATATTCGCCTGAAATTTTGATAAATAATGACCGATATAGAGTTAACCAACGTACAGTATGGGTAAAACTGGGTAAAAGATATCGATTAAACAATCAGTGGGCTCTGAAAAAAACAGAAGATATTACAGATTTTTGATCTAATCGAATTTTTAATACGAATTTTTTCCAAAAAATTCGCTATCGAATAAAGTCAAATAACGTTACAAAGATTTCGAAGCAGAATGATTCGAAGCAAAAAAGTGTCTTTTCAGAAGATAATTAGTGGTTCTGAACCACTGCATCAATGCATTGTTCAATTAGTTCTGCTTTTTTTCTAAACATGAATATAACCAAAAATTTCAGATACACCTCTGAAAAAGTCGAAGTTACTTTGAAGGAAAGTATAAATCTCAGTAAGTGTTGCTTTCCGGTCTGGTTTTGCATGTATCGCCATGGCGATGAGTGCAATGTAGGAATATGGTGGTTTCTCCTGTCGTTTACCGCCCCGCCGCCGACAAACCACACTTTTCTCATCTTCATCTTCGCTTTTAAATTGTAGAGGTCCAAGCGCGTTGGAGATCGGCTCACTAGAATGTTCAATATGAACAATCAGCGGTAAATATCACTAAAATAATTTACTTGGCTACGGACAAGTTTGTTGATAGTATCACTTCAAATTAGTTATTGGAAATTAAAATGCAATCTCAAAATAATTGGCAGAGGAGGACGAATAAGACGTGGTAACTTTTTGACAAATAAATGTGTTAATTTGAAACCTAAATTATGCAAACTTTGATGAAAAATAATAACATAATTTTAAATTATGAAATTAATTAATATGCATATTGCGACTCTTGTCTATTGCACTCTTTGCAGATTTGCCCAAGTTGCGATTAAAATATTAGATTGAGTTTATAAGAATAACTGAAAATTTTATTGCTTTAATGTCCAAAATTTCAAGAAAGTAAAGAAAACAGCAGTTGCGCGGAAGTTGTTTAGGGAAACTTAAATAGTTCATCAGAAATTACCGGTAGATATAATTTGATTGGAAACTTATATACAGCCATGGCTAAAAGAACCATTCGATACATTTCAATCAGCATTGAGGACTTAAATAAAATGCGCTTTTGCGTAAATAAAATACATACTTTTCAGCGGTAACATATCTTACCTTGAAGACTGTTGCTGAGGATAGGATGTCGCTGGTGACAGTTTTAGCTCCGTTTTTAGTAGGAAACTTTGTGGCTGTTGGGCCATACGAAAGATTTGAGTTTGCTGATATATTCGGAAAAGGAGAATAATTGGAGGTGGCTGATGATAGTTAGTTTATGTGTGTGTTAGCATGCTGTAAGTGAAAACTAATCTCTTTGGTATTATGGTAGCTTATGAAGAATTGTTGCAATCGGAGAAACAGATTGAGAGAGAAGGCGAGTGTGAATGATTTGGAAGTGTACGAGGCATGAGAAAGAGATATTTCGTAGGGTCTGCCGAAATTTCTCTTTCAGCAGTTACCACTCATCGGTATCGCCGCCTTATTAATAAAATTCATTCGATTACGGTTTACCGAAATATTCAACTCCGCATATTCTAGTATATTGAACTCTGAACTGATCCAAATCTTTTTAAGTTAATTCTCACCTAGTTCCATAATGTTTTCCAGAATCAGCCATAATTCAATATCCAAAATGCCATAACTGAGTGTGAAAAGCGTTGTATGGTTCTACAGAGCATGCAGTAATCTGAAACCATACGATAAGGGTGCTGCTATCTGTTACCAAATAATACTGGAAGATTAAATGTCATTGATGGTCATCTGCATAGTTATTAACTCTCTGGTGCTGTGTTAACTTAACGTTAAGCTTCCATTATCAATTATTCTATCAAAATGATCATCTCAAAACATATGCTAATGAGGAGCAGTGAAAAAATATTACATTTAGTTCCAGCTTGAAAAGCTATTCTTAGATTTGACATTTTTCAAAGAAGTTATTTCCTTACTTTGTTTATTGGTACTGTAAATGTAGCATCTTGAATGATATAATTCTTCATTAATGAACTTTTTTGCATTTAAAATATAGCAAAAAACTTTACTGAATTATTGTAGGCCACAATTGCACAAGGAATGACTGAATCTCAAGTAGCAGGTATAGATAAGCAGTAGTACGTCCTTATTTCGTTTTATTTTTTTACTTGATTTACAATAAATCAGTAATAATTCCATAATTTCACAACAAATCTATCGTCTATTGCTCCTGAATGTATAATGTTTTAAAGTCAAATTTCAAATTTGATACTTTTATTTATCTTCATTTCTGCTGTAGAATAATTTCTGTCTTTTTTAGAGCAGTGTTTTTTATCTACTTTCCAGCAAAACATCAATGAAATTGGAAAGCTCTTGTTGAAACTGATAATATCAATTTCTTCTATATTGTAAACAGTAACAAAAGTTCATAGATTCTGTATACTTCGTTGCAAAGTTTGTAATGATGAGAAGTGATAGTAACAATAATTTTTATTATCTCTGGCAATTGTTGATATGCCATTACAATTTCATCTTCATTGCACCATAGCAAAAATGTAACAGCAAAATGCCGCACTTGCTGCATTCTGCCACCACAAATGCAGACAGTGATTTCTAAATCGAATTCCACGTCAAATCTAAACTCTGAGTTGAGGTGACTCATGTTGACATCATTGCCCACATAGCTTTTTATTCACATTAATTATCGGACAGATGAAATGACCAATTGCTTTTTTTTTTTGAACTGAACTGGAAATTTCTGATTTGCATTGTTCCATTTATATACAGATAATAATAAGAAAGTAAGTGAAGCAAGTGGTAACAATTACAAGGACTATATCTAAGCAAATATTATGTTATAGCAATAAATGATGACATAAAGGCTTAGTTTTCGTGTAAAGAACTAAATAGTTGATCTTCTTTTGACGATAATCAAATTAAAATATGTAATTAAATTTGCTTACTGACATATATTTGAAGAATGACACTGAATAGTAATTATAATCTATAATCTAACATTCTACTGTAATAAATTCCTAAGAATCTTTTTTTTAAATATTTTTTTTTTGTTGTTGTTTTTTCCTCTTCTTTCATAGCCAAACATGTCGTTGATGGATGTTGTGGTAAGGTAAACCGTGGAACGGCCATATATTGAATGTGTTTAAGTACCAGATACAGGTGAAATAATATTATGAGCAGAGAAAAATTATTTAGAGAAATCACTTAGACGAAACATTGATAAACAAAAAGTCCTATTGAGCAGTTTCTTTTTTTTCTCACTTCGAACCACATTTTATTAACTTAATTCAACCTTCACTACAAGTAGGTAGCATATCGAACTTCGATCACTTTTTAACTTTTGAAACATATTCTTTGAATTGTTTCTTTGCAATTTCAATATGAATTTAAAATGTTACAGTTTTATCATACTTACAGTTTTTTTCTGATTCCCATAAATTCTAATCATATGCTACAGACATCGAATTTTCTGAAAAAACTGAAAATTTTATTTTTTCTGTTTTAATTAGTTTTAAGTTGGCAGATTTTACTGCCAGAAAAGATAATATAGAAATATCTTGCAAACTTGGCTTTCAAAGAGTCTCATCAATATATTACAAGGTGCGTTTAATCGCTTCCATCCATGAATTAATGGCGCATATTACCAGGTTCGATGAATTTTAATGAGCAATATTTTCAATGCCTAGTCAGAATTTATCATTTAATCTGTGATATAATATCCTCATCTCTTACCACTTGGCTACTGAAAACATTGTTTCCATAGGAACGTTAATGGGCAATAAAGAGTGTTTATGTGCTTGTATACATATATATGAAAATTAGCTTTTTTTCCATCCAATGACGAAGAAATCTTTGCTTCAGTCTGGAACGATGTAAAGTTAAAACTTTGCAGATAGCCAAACTAGCAGATATCCGTCCTTCTCAAATTTTTAAAAAGACTTTCGAAAATTTTTGAGTTCAGTTGGCATTCTCATTTCAAGTAGTTTTCTTTCCTTAAGGAAAATAATTTGCAACTCATACTTTTTATCACAGTTAAGTCAGTGATAGCGTGGAAGTTCAAATATAAAATGGGTAATTTTGTTCTAATCAAATTTGAAATTAATGAAATTAAAAGCTTTGCAATTTCCAATGTTTTTTGGCTTTTTTGTTTCTTTTATCATTGTGTTGTTATTGCAGCAGCTTAATTTTCTTTGGCTTTTGAAAATGTTTTAGTGAGTACTGATAGGGAAATTATTTAACCGTTTTAAACCGTAATGTTACACAGTTATTTTTTAGCATAAAATTTTGCTCAAAGTGAAAAAAAATATAATTGGTTAATTGGATATTCTGTTTTTTGAAAAAGAAAAAGAAGTTTAGAAAAAAAAAATCACAAATAGTTGTGACAATAAATGACATATCAGAAACAAATGTCTTAATTTTTAATTGTACTTTCGAAAAATGAACGACAAAATGAAAGAATATGAATGAGAGAAACAACTGAATAAATGAATTGTTTATGAAAATAACAAGTGATTAACAGATTTCATCAAAGATATATTTTAGAGAATGGCATGAATTAATAAAATCAGAATCGATTGGTTAATTGAAGAATGATGAAGGAACTAAATAGTGCACTTATAGGAGTAAAATGTAAAAACATTCAAATTGGAGAACACTGATATTAATTGACTGAAAAAATAAAAGGATTAAATTCAAATATATTAGATTGATCAATAAAGTTAGATTCATTTTATAAAAGTAATTGATTTTAGACTATTGATGTGATCGTTAGAAGGACAGCCGTAACGTGCACCATAATTATTTTGTTCTTAATTACTTGCAATTCGTAATCCATTTGCATATGACTTTTGCATCCCGATAGATCTGATTTTATTACCACATTTTTTTTGTTCTTTGGTGAGTATTATATTGCTGAAATTTTGTGACCCAATTTTGTGATTTTCTGCTGTCAAGCACGGAAAAAAATGATCATCAACTTTTGAAATGCAAGGCAATTAGAATCCATCACTGAGTAAATAAGTAAGCCAACTTATAAGGATTTCATTTATAATAAGGTGCGATGTGGCTATATTCGTCAATATAACTAATATCAACCTTTCTTGATTTTTTGATACTATCCTGAGTTGATTTTAATTTTCCTAATTTTCGAATTCCTTATTTGTTTTGATAGATATACTTTCCATGCATTGTTGTAATACCTACTTTTTGACTTGGACACTCGTCTTTTATTTATTTCTTTATCATTCCTTCAATAAATTACTTTCAGCAAGTTAACTAAAAAAAAATTTAGTTGAATCGAATCATATTCTGAAAATATCTTTAAAATTTAATTTGTTGCTTCTAACTGATTTAATTCATTTATGGTTTGTTCAGCGTTTTCCATCAAATTCGTTTCTTTGATTTTTTTTTTTGGTTCAATCAAATTTTTCCTCTATTTAAGCCTTACTGCTTCTTCTATTAACCAAATTCATTTCATTTTAAGCAAGCTTTATAAATTTTCGTAAACTGTAAATTTCAGAACATTTAGAGCAGTATCGTACAATGTTCGACAAAGTTACTATAATTATTTTAAATTAGCAAGAAAAAAGAAAATGAGTGATCCAGACAACAGCAATATTACGTTACTCCGGGTTAGTAGTCTTTCACAAATAGCAGAAGAGATTCACGCTTCTTGTGCATCTCGATACTTATCGAAGTGCTGTTTGTAATTTGCACTTTTTTTTAATGAAATTATTTAACTGTTCATAAATCCGGTCAATATAACTGCAGTTTCATTTCAACTTTGAAGTGCGACTACTTCATGAACAAACAATATATAGTTAGGAGACTTTTCTTATCAATGAATGCAGAGAAACTGGGGAGGACAAATGATAAAGATGAACAGAAAATTGACGTTTTAGAAGAAATATACTTCCTTGCTTATATGTGATAGCAATTTAAACTCATGTTTAGTCTTCATCGCGTTCCACATTTGATCATCGTTCGACTCCAGATATTGCTAGTATTCACACGTCACTTGCGCCATCCAATGTATCCGTTCTGGCTAACAGGCAGATTCAAAATCATCGTAGTTCAAATAGGTCCTTTACTCGACCATATTCCGCCAAAACAGTTTTCTTCTACAAGGAAGGCGACATTTATTTTTCAGTAAGTTCTCATATGTTTTAGCATTAAAGTGGCAAAAATTTTCTGTAAAAACTGACCGTAGTTTTAAAAAAATCAAGTTTTACTGTCTCAAATAGCTCACTTCCCAATTTCTTATTATTCAATGAATTATGCTGAAAAATTTAATTGGTTTGTTTACTGTCCTAAAGGGAGTTCGAGTACCAGTATCAAAAGCTAGATATCGTACCATCGAATCACTGTTGGATGATCTCAATAGCAATATTTCGATGCCATTTGGAGTCCGTCATTTGACGACACCGCGTGGAAAAACTAAAATCAAAAATATTGATCAACTACAGCATCATGGACGGTTAGTCACGTTGTTAGTGTTGAAATCAATTATATTTTTCTGATCTATACGGTTTCGTAACTGATAATATTGCACCGAAACCTAAAAAAGAAAATTGCCAAGATTAAATGATTGGAATATGAAAGCAATTAATATATTAGTCTTATTATTTGTGAAAATTTACTAGTTCAGATCCAAATACATGAATGTGATTGTTAGAATTGATAGCCGTGATATGCTTATGAAATTAATGAACTGATTGAGATAAAAAGTGAGAAAAGCGCCCAACCAAAGTTAGCATTAGGGCACCAAAAAGGTGTCAGTAAAAATTCTAACTATAAATAACCAGAAAAATGAATTTTTTATAGTAAGTTCATTAAAATTTTATTGCATGCAATGTAAAGCAAGTAGAAAGTTGCTAGGAAACGACAAATATAACGTTTTCATAACACAACTTAAGGCTTATTTAGCCTTATAGTTCACTTGCATAGTCATATTTGTACAGTACACTTCACTCGAATCTACGTCGAATACGTAAGACATTACGGATATATTGCGAAAATTAATTAATAAGTGCATCATTCCAATCATTCACTTCGCTTTTTGTCTTGCTATCAGAATGTATCTTTTAGATACATAGCATCCTCTTTCAAGGCCCCACGACCGTTAAATCTATCGATGGTCGAAAAAATACAGCGAATTCGCCAGGCCAATCGGGCAAATATGCTTCATTATTATCGCGACAATTGGTTTAATGATCGCAAAGTTAAAATTTCATAAGACATTTGACATTCTATGCACTAAAATTAAAAATGTTGTTTAATTATTTTTTCCAATTAATTTGTATTACTTTTTCAAAAATAAATTTGAGAAATTACTTTGCAGCAAAATAGAAATGGACATGAGAAAACACCGTTGAAGTTACCCTTCCAGCCAGTAACCTCTAAGCAGGTTCATTTTTTCTTTTATTATTCTTTTCATTGCAGTTAAGATTTGATAAAAAAAATTTCGAGCTAACTTTGTGTTCAAAATTCCAATTTCCTAGTGTAATTTTGAATTGAAAACTGAAAGATGAAATGCCTAGTTTACTAAGACATTTATTCCTTCTATCACTATGATAGCTTTACTTTCTTTATCAGTTCTATAAAAAAGATATTAAATAATATAGACTTTGTGTAGAATTTGATTAATTCACTCATTCATTCGCATTAAACGAAATCATTTGTTAAGCGTTGATTTGAATTTCAGGTATTTTTTATACTGAATAAAAAACCTTCTAGAATTTATCGAACTCTACTGAATCCTTTTCGCCAACGGACGATTGAATCACTGCTGGAAGAAATTTCGAAAGCTTTGCAGGTAAAAGAGATCTCTCATTATCAGGAATATTGCGCAGTTTGGATATTTATCAAATTTACTGAAACATTGTATGTTTCAAAAAGGACAGGACTTCAAAACAGACTGTCGTATCCACTTGCTGCAACACTGTAAAAACATAACTGTAAAAAAAACTGTAAAAACAGTTATACCAAATTCTGCATTTTTTAAAAAAATCTCATCAAATCTTTTAGAACTTTTAATTGTATGGATTTTAGGTGGCAATTTTCAAACTGTATACTTATTCCGGTAAAAGGATAATAAGTATGGAAGAAATTTTTTCACTAAACGAATTTCGATTGCTTGCTGTACCAAGAAATGAAAGACCTGTGTTTCGGGAAAACACATTTTCAGTAGGTACACCACAGTTACCGTCGATTTCAAGAATAACGCCATCTTTTCCAGAAAAATCTACTGCTGGTTAATTTTGCATAAATTTTGAAAATAGTACTAAATAATGTAACATATGAGATTCGAAATTTCAATTTCTGATATTACGTGAAATTCATTTCACGTTGGCTTCAAGATATCATTAATTACTTTCTCGCGTGCGAGTTGAATTAATGATTAAAATAAGTTATGTTCCAGCAAAGCAAATAGTCGAATCAGTTTACCGGGATAACTCAATTGAGCATCCTCAACGAATGGTTAATAAGACGCTGCCATTAACTTCGATGTCTCGTCTGAATAGACGAAAGAGCAACGAATCAAAGAGTTTGCCATTGACAAATAAAATGACGAAATGTTTGTCTTTTTGAAAATTTTCGAAATCATTTTTAACTGAAGAACTGTAGGGCGTGAGAATTTGAAAAAACCATCAAATTTCGATCAGATTTCAGTTTCCCAGGAAGCTTCACAACACTCCCAGTCTTATTGCCACAAAGGTCATCGGAAGTATGCGAGAAAGAGGAAATGCTTCAAAATGTCAAGGATTATGGTAACGAAATGGACGAACTTACAAAAAATGACAGACGGAATGCAGATTCACGTGCAAGTGAACAGACGGAATCGGACAATGAGCAGGAAACGGAAGGTCTGCAAGAAGATGAAAGAAGAAAAAAAGAAAATGAAGCAAATGGAACGGGAAGTGAAAAGGAAGAAACGGAGGAAGAAGAGTTTATACAAAATAATCTGGAAAGTCAGATTTCGGAAAAGTTTTCTTCTTGGATTTTCATTCTAAAGCAATTCTACTGATTACATCTTCACTTTAAGGCAAACGTAACTGATTGAACTTCAATTTTGGAGCAATTATAGTTGAAGAACATGATACAATGGAAGAACAAGGGAGAAATGCCGCGGATATTGGGCAGTTCGATCCGGCAGGAAAAGAAGTTCCAAAATCGACACCTGAAAAATTCAGTGATCGGGCATTTGATAACAATGAAATAATGACTACGTCTGCTTCTGAATTTGATTCTTCGCCCAGTGCAGAAGAAGACGGTCCGTTTGACTTTCAATAGGAACTCAATACGCAGGAGTTTGATTTTTTTAAAAAAATATTATCACTAGTAATTTTATCCAGAAACCATTCAATACTGCTATTCTCCTGCATTCGTCATTCTACCGTATAAATTAGTCCATATTGAGAGAATGATGAAATTTGGAAGAAGAATAGCACCACTGATTAAACAGTATCATTGCTTCTGAAAAAGTAAGTTTTCAGGTGTAACTTATACTGTGTCGGTAATTATTGGAAATCGTTGGGCAGCTGATACAGATCTCGACTTGTTCATTGTTTTATATGGTGACTTAAATAAAAGCGAAAAACATCTACTACGACAAGATGTGAGCTAGTTTCATATGTCTACGATATATCAAATCACGGAAAGGGAGGTGCCCGATGGAAATTGTGAAATATTATATCATCAGTTAAAAATAATTAATTATTTAGTAAGTCAACCAAAAAAGAGACCAGTAATATTGCACATCATTATTATAAGTACAAAAATTAAATTGAAGTGCCAAACCGATTGCCTGATATTTCTAATATAAGTTATTCAATCAGTGATCTTTGAATTAATTGCTAGAAGATTCTCTCACTGCGATTACTTTTTGTTAAAATGCAGACGGGAGAAGCTACTGAATATTTCCAACAATTCTCAATTAAAGCGTTTTGTTTTCAGTATATAAATTGGTTACAGATACATGAATCAAAATTTCAACAGAATAGAAGGGATTCCTTTCACATTGAAACGACAAAACTCGGTTTGCTTCGACAAATTGTTATTGGACATGATCATATTGGTTATGGTATGTTTTTTTCGCGTTGTTACAATTGTGAAAACTATTACTAAATGTTTATTTAAAGTTTTAGGATATACTAAAAATTTTCAGAAGTTGAAAAATTCAGGAGTCGGTGTATATATTGAACGTATTCTGGTCACTGAAAATTTTGCTGATGGACGACAATATCTTTTCCAGTGTGCTAAGTGGTTAGACAGTGGTCAAGTGGATGGGAAAATTGAACGAATATTGAAGACAACGGCTTTTTGCTACCTCACTACTATCTTATATGATTCTAGATCTACAAGTAGGTCTGCAATAAAGGATCGGAATCTAATTTTGAAAAGTTTCAGACTAATAGACAGACAAATAGGTTCTTAATTTGCACGCTTTAATGATTAGTTTACTTTCGTATACTTGTGATAATCCTGCAAAATTTTGTAACATAATTTTACATCATGGGCAAATGGAAAAGATTGTATAGATTGAAAAAAATGCAAATTATTAGTTTTGAAAAATCTGTCGATATGCAGAGATATTATGATAGCGCGGAATGATAGAGTGACAATTAGCGTGATGTTATCAGTTTATAGAATATTTGCATAAACATGAAACTGACATTATTTCTTTGTAGATGGTCGCTGGGAGCTTATCTTGCATTCCGGCAAGGATGATGGCAGTGGTGCAACTACATCAAATCTGAATATTATAGGTTACGGCAGCAAAGGTAGTTCGATGACAACAAAGATTTATGACAATCGCATGGCAAAAGTACCATCAGCGTCACTCGTCCAAGCAAGTTTTGATGTTTTTCTCCGTTTTGAAGACTGTGAGATATGAGAAGTCTTGCATAATTAATTATCTTTACTATCTTCTGAAGAAATCATTTTAAAAAAAGAAATTAATCGAGCTGAACAATATTTTTTTTTCACAAATGACTGAGAAAATCTCTGCTTATTTATAGGTGGATTTCGGTGAAATTGGTGATCTGCTTAAGGTTAGAATTGAAATTGATGGGAATGGTGAAATGCCGAATTACTACTTGAACTATGTTGAGCTCAGAGATTTGGATACCGAAGAACGTATGGTATCGTATGTAGGAAAATGGTTGAAGACAGGTTGTGATGAAAAGAACGCACAGCCATTTCGTGAATTTCCAGTTTTCAGAGCAGATTTTGAACCTCTGAATGGTGATTTCTGGTATACTACATCAAGTAACTAAAAGATAGTGTTTCTGTTATGGCTGAAATTATGACACACATGGAAATTTCTGTTATGACAGACATGGAAATTCAATGGAAGAAGAAATTTATTGGGATTCTGATAATATCCTCAGATTAATTGTTATTAAATCTATTTAATTATTGATTCAAATTCTATAATATTCTCATTTGCAGTATTATCTTATGAAGGCAAAATTAAGCTAAGTTCACGAAAATACCGATTTCTAAAAAAGTCTGTGGCATATGTGCGAATACTTGGTGATATCGGTGAAACAGGTTATTTTCCTGTTGATTTCAGCTCTACTTCGGATTTGAAGAGGGTGAGTTTGTTCTATTTATTCATACACTTTTCTCTGTAACAAAAGTAAAGATGCAAATTTTGATTAATTCTCAATCTTGTACGAATGGTAAAAGGTTTTTTATGCTGCGAATTTATTTCATTTAGTTTTTCTTATAGCTGATGATTACAAATTGACTATTTTTCATAACAAGATATAATTTTGTGATGATAAACCTGCTGAGATTTTCATGTTTGTTAGAAAAATATAATTTAGGAGATTTCATTCAAAGCTGAAGCTGTTTCCGTTGGACGCATACGAAGTGCGAGAATGTACGTCAAGATGAATGATATTGGTAAATTTGCGTTTTTTTTCTTTGATTTCAAAATTTTCGTCAGATTTCATGAAGATTACTCAGCTCAGCAGTTTATATGTTGTACGAAATTTGTGAAAATAAAACGCATTCAGTGAAAAAAATTGATAAATCCCAAAAACTGGATACTTTCCAGGTAACGAAATATATGAAGGTATGCAAATGTTACAAGATATCTACGATCGGCAACATGTCACGAATGTCGCAATAGCAAATGATTGGATCGCTGAGAAAATAACTGTGCGTGAATCACATCATGCGCCGTACCGTTACGTAATGGGATTGAATCGGGTAAAGACATCGGCAGAAGAGAATGAAAAAGCCAAAGAAGATGTGTATTATGATATGTCAGATGTTTTCATGGAACTTCTACTTTCTGGTATCTCTTTCTTTGAATTTTCTAGATTCAAAGATTTCTATATTCAAGATATTGGCAAACCACTCATTTTTTTGATACATTTTCGACAATTAAAATTGATCAAATTTAACAATAGAAATGCAAGGCCTTTCGACCAAAATCAGTGATAAAAAAGCTTTGCCAAAAAAACGTCCTCAGTGGATTCTATCGATGACAATTGGCGAAGGTAGCACTTTGATCCCGAAAGTAACACTTTGTACGAAAAATACGAGTGCAGAGATGATGATTGTTGCCACTACTCCCACTGATATGATTATAACTTTTCAGGTACGCGAATTTTTGCTTTTTTGTGTTATTATGGGCTTTGAAATAAAGCTTCATTATTAGAGTTACATTGGAAAAAAAAAATATTTGGATGATAATCGAATTAGGGCTTAATTGTTTTTAAAAATATAATTGATAGGATTCAACCATGATTAGATTTCACATTAAAAAAAGCGTTTTAAATTTTTTGAGTATGATCACTGTTTGACTTGTCTACTTACTTCTTGCTTAAATTTTTTACACTTATTCAAAATCTACCAGCTGATTTCATCAGTTTCAAAGTTACGTAAAGCTTTTTATGGAATCAAAATTTTTGTATAGAAGAAAGCGACTGATGTATCAGCGATAATCAAAGTGAGAGTCGGTATCGATGATTCAAAACGCCTCAATTATATTCCACCAAATGATACAAAACTCAATGACGAAAATATCATCGAAATACAAAAGGTTTCCGTGCAATACAAATTTGCATTTGATTGCCTTTCAGTGTTTCAAACATTCAGTTAACATTTCAGAGAAATCAGCTTATTTCAGATGAAACTTTACGACTCTGAAAATGGTGATGAATTACGGTTCCCTGCTGTAAATACGATCCTTACATTTGAATCGGTGTATGAATTTCCGGCTGTATGGCCGGATATCCCACCTATTTCAAGTAAGTTCAAATAAAGGTCGTGCTAGCTCAAGCATGTTACTTGAATTACACGCAAAATTTTTTCTTAATTGAATTTTCTGTCTTTGAAATCTCTCAAAATTTATGCGCTTTGGAATTTTATTTTTTATATATTTTTATTCACCAATTTGGGAAGAATAACATGAAATACTTATACTTAGTTTCTTGCTTTGACATTGGAAAAAATTTTTTTCTTGCAGACGTTGTTTATATAATAACTATAAATTCTGGTGAATCAAGTGCAGATTTTAATGTTTATCTAACGTTAAGCGGATCAAGGGGCGATACAGGTTTGCGAAAGTTAATCAACGATGACATTGATCCGTTCCAAGAAAAGAAAGTTTGTTGAACTTAAATTTTAAAATCGCTTGTTTCTGTTTTTCCTCTCCCAATTCACTTCTGTTTTCGATTTAATCAAGCTTATTTATTTTCAAAGTTGCTAACTCATTTAGCCATTTACAGGTGAGCACATTTGAAGTGGAAGCTGTTTCCATCGGCGAACCTCTAAATATGTCAATCGTAGTAAGGAGTGAAAACGTAAGCTTCATGTGTCAGCATTTACATTTGTAAGATTTCGTCAAGCCAGATTTAGCTTAGGCTTTAATGTCGTCTTTTCCATGCGGTCAGATGAGCGAATAGAAGTATTGCACGCTATTTCCCATCTGAATATGCTTGATCTGTTGAGATTACGTTGTGGATATGTTTTACGTTCCCAATGTTATGAATCAAATTGCTGTTTCGTCCATTTCCTTTCTCTACTTTTTGTGTTTAAATCTTTGTTTGTTTCCGCTAATTGTTCTTGCTTAATTATCTATTACTCAGAAATGGATGAATATTGTCAAGTAATGACAACAAGTGAAATCTTGTTAAAGATTGAAGACATTAAGAAAAATAGAATGAAATAACTGTGATTCGAGCTTTCAGTTTTACTCAGACTCTTCAAATTCAAGACATCAGTTGACATTGCAGTCGCATTCTAATTTTATTTGGTCACAGAAAGAGGCACTGGTAATTAGACAATTAATAACTGAGGAATGCAATATCCAAATCATGTAGTTTTAAAATAATTTTTTCAGAAAATGATTTTTTTTTATTGATTTCTGTAAAATTTATATATTTCAGCACAATTTTAAATGGAAATGTGAACAGGTGCATGTCCTCGACAGCGAAACAAATCTCTTTTGTATATTCAAATTTAACAAGTCAGTTCTGTCCAGTTTCATTGTTTTAAGGCATGAAATTTCTCCTTTTTCAATTTTTTGTCTAATTTCCAAATATTTTTACACAATTAAAGAATAAAAGTTGAATGGTTAGTATGGATTTTTAAAGTTTTCCTTATTTAACTACAGTTATTCTCCTTTTCAGGAAATTCACGGCAAAATTAAAAAGTCAACAAGTAAGTGCTTCTCAATTGACAGATGCCTTATGAAAAAGGATACATACGAGTATTTTTTGCTCAGCACAGTGTAGCAAAGCTCAAAATTTATTTTGAGCAATCTTAAAATAATCAATGTACCTCATTTTTTCCTTCATTCAGTTCGTTTGGAAATTTTGGCATTTGTCATTTTCATATGCATTGTCAAAAAAGGAACTGTTTTATTTCCTGTAGAATTAGTCAAGCGAAGAAATTGATAGAGAAGAAGTCTGTTATTATTATTAATAGTTCTAGCTCTGAGATACGTAACAATAGCACTGCTTAGTTCTAGGAGTAAATTTTAAAAAAATGACTTCATGCACTGATTTAATCTTAGTTTTGTTAAGGCAGAAATAAAATCATCAAAGGTTATTTCAGATGAAAATTCGATAATGTAATTGTGAGTTATTTGAATTTACATTGAAATTTTTTGTGCTTTAGCAAGACTTTGATTTCTATGAGAAACTGCTCTTGATTTACAACAAAAAAAGAAGTGTTAGTATCCCGTAATAAGTGTTGATAAATTGATACGATAATAGTAAACCACTAGTGAAATATTTCTGTATGAAAAATACAAAGTCACTTCTGTTTCTGAAAAAGAATTATTTATTACCATTACTTTAACTACTTAAATCAACATTTAAACGCAACGAAAACTTTACATACCATTTCAGTGAAGATTCCATTAGAGTTTGCTTTGATATATTGATTCGAAGCATATAGAAAACTGCTTTACAAAAAAACTGCTTATTTCTAAAATTCAATGCAGAAAACGGTTCCTAATAAAAATTATGCATTATTTTAACCTTTTTTGGAAATAACCAGAACAAAGAGATTTTTAAGGTAATATGCTGCACGAAAAAATTTAGCTCACACAAAATTTCCCTGAAATTTCGGTTAACATTTCTTAAAATGACGAATTGGAAATGAGAAGAAAAGATAGCGAGAATGAAACTAATTGTCAGATGTATTCAAGATCTCAAATCATTTTGCTATTAATTTTGGTTTCTTTTTCAGTTTTAAATCCAAGTAATTTTAAAAGTCGTATAACAATTGACAACAGAAATTACTTTAAGACTTTGGCAATCAATGATTTAAGTGGGATGAATTAGGATTTCTGAAAAACGAACCCGATCAGGAAGAGCTAAAAACTCGTAGGGATTCCAAGCAAACAAGAGCAGAAGCTGAAGACCAGATTTTAACTATGGCTTCCAAAAGACTTCGAAACATTTTCTTCACTACGGCCCGATAGTTTTCCGCAAAAACATTCGTCAATGGGAAAAAAATCCTGAATAATCATGGAAGTGAAAATACTGCAATCTCAGCATACACAATATCTCGGCCAGTCAGTTATAGATATCATAATGCTGTATTTATATGATTCAATATTGCAGTTTTTATATTATTATATATACGGATCGCATTGATCATTATTATTGCAATTATTAACGACAATCAATAATTACAATCATGAGGATGAAGACTCTTTTTTAAGGAGATGACTAATTCTTTTTGTTTCTGTAACTTAGAATTTGCCTCTCCCCATCAAGTTCCATAGCAGTTAATCATACCCACCTTTCCGATCCTAACTTAAACATAGATTTAGGTCAACAGAGATAGATCATGCTTGAAGATGGAAGAATAATATTTTGTAGAAACTTCTTCCATGTGGCATCATATGAAAATAGGAAAGCATGAATTAAGAAATTAATAATCCAATTTCTCCCAATTTTATTTAAAAGACATAAAGATTGTTAATTTAAAAATAGTTGATACGGATGAATCAGTATGAATTAGACTGATGGACAAAGCGAGCAATGAAAGAAAGATGGACAAAATGATGCCAAAGAAGAGTTCGAGTATTCCAAATTCTTCCATTTTTGAAGTGGCCAAGCTATGTGGACAGTTAAGGAAAGGAATAGAGAGAAAAAAAAACGGAATCATCACTTGAAAAGTTCATAGGCTGCAAACACATATCAAATATTTTTAGCTCAAAGCTTTCATTTTCGTTGGCACTTGCTAACTATTGAAGTTGTGCTTGAAATCGACGCTATGTGAGAGTATAAGCGTTTCATAAACATCTAAAAATAGCGTGATGTCATGAGTTACAGCGCTTTACTCGTCAACAATTCTTTGAACTATTGACTCATTTTATTTGCGCTCGGCAAGAGTTTTGCTGATGAACTATTTACAAGCTTCAGCAACTGGCAGTTTATCGCAAAGTTATATATACAATTTGGTGAAGTAAAATGAGCTCATGCAAACAGAATAAAGTTGCTCTATTTTCAAACAGTAGTTGTAGCGATTTTTGACATTGCACTGCTTGAAAGATGTCTTGAATTTTTTCAGAGATCTCAATTTTCGAAATCTTAAACTGGAAATGACTTCATCTAAATTTAGATTTCTTTAAATATCGTTATTACTATTGCCACTGTCATCTCTCACTATATATTTGCTTTTGACACTATAAGTGATATCCATTCACAATATATTAATAAATCTGTCGTCGTTGAAGTGATATATAATAAGTTTTATCCGTTTATAATATGTAATTTTAATGATAATACTAATATATGTGCAATTTCTTAACAAATTTTACAAGTGAAATTAACAAACGTAAAATTCTATTATTTAAAGCAGTTGCAAAGATTGAATGTTAACTGATCAGAGATCGATCAATCAACTCTTTAATAAAGCAAGTGCTCGAATATAAAAACACAGTAAGGTTAAACTGTTTTTATATTCTTAAAAGGAATGATGAGAAAGAAGTGAAATGAAGTGTCCGGACTTGAATGTGACATGTCCTGCCATACAAATTAGTTTTTTATTCTATGTTGTTTTGGAGAAAAAAACAGCAGATAGATGGAAATAAAGATATCGGAGTTCTCCATAAGTGTCAATCTGTGTTTTGCGTATATATTTGTATATGTGTTTATATGAATTTTGGCAAAATTTGGCCAGTTTAATTAGTGAAGTGGGCTCCGTGGATTGCTTTACTGCAGTGGGCATGTTGATTAGAATAATATATTCAGACAGCGTCTTTACCATCCGTTATGAATCTATGAGTATGTCATCTAAATTCAAAATTCATTTTAACCAAGCCTAATTGCATAGCTTTTTTCTGCATTTGCTTTAATTAAATAAATGCCACTCCAGATCGCCTTACGTACTTTTCAGCACTTTACATTCATTCAAGCCTTTCTCTGTTTATTATATGGTTTGAAGCGTGCGATACTACTATCAAGTTGCATTACTGGATTTAATTTCTCTTTTAACTGTAAATATTTATAACCGATCATGATTTTTCCTTTCTTCATCTGCTTGTGAGTAATTCAGTTTGCAGGAAAATTTTGATGCAAAATATTTTCTTTGAGTACTAATGATCTTTGGAAGTTTTGTTATCAACAAGCTTCTCAAGGTCTTAAGGAATAGATCTATCTCTAATCCTAACCTGCAAATTACTGTGTTAAAATCAATTAGCTAGGTGTTGGAAATGAATAATTGCGCATAGTCATTTCTTACACTTCACGAAAAATTTCATCTAAAAAATTCATGATTTCCAGAATGATTGACAACTGTCGTTTGGATAATTCCAAGTATTGGACTGCAGAATCTAAGAATAGTAGTTTAAATTTTGAACGGCTTGTTGGACAGATAAAAGTACCAGAAAAATATTTATTTTATTTTTTAAGGACTACTTTTTAATTTTCTCTAATGCAATATTTAAATTTCAAGCGTTGCTTGACACACCTATTCGTAACTTTTATAAGTTTTATTAATAATAACTATTTCAGTGATCAGTTTTTCTGTAAATCATTTCCAATTTGTTACTACACAATATTTTTAGCAATAATTTTTTCTTTTTTGAACTGCAAGATTCTCATACTTGTAGCAGTCACGAAAAAATATATGGAATAATGAGAAAGCATGTATTCAACGACCGAAATGAAATGAGAAAGGATGTATTCAACGACCGAAATTAATCCTCTATTCCAATTTAACTTTGGTGTATTTTAAGTGTGTTAATTTTGTTAATTTTTTTTGCTTGATTTACCACAGCACAATGAAGAAAAAGTTCAGCATCTTAATAGAATGAATATTATACTTCGAATACTCTCAGTTCATTAAAAAATTTCTCCACGATTAAAATGTTTATAAGCAAGCAAATCAGATTTGACAACTTGTCCGCAGGAATCCCGAAAGAAAGTTTGCGTGACAATGAAATATTAATGTCAACCGCAAGATTATCATTTAAGCCAACAGAAATGTTCTGATATTTTCGCTCACTGGGCTCATTCCTAAGTAGAAAAGTCTTGGAATTTTCAGCAGAGCTATTAAAAGACTATTAAAAGCAATCATTTGGTTAATATTATTAAATCCTTCGATATGAAATATAAACATTCGTTAAAAAAAAGATTAATGAAGAAAAAAAAACGAGAAATGCACTTATTTTGCGTACTTTTCTATTTTTGATATTTCCCTAAATAAATATTTAACTTTCTCACTTCTATTCCATAAAACTAGAACCTTTTGAATGGAATATATTTTGTTCTAAGCAATTGCCTTATGCAATTATTTACTTTTGCAAATGCTTAATGTTGCGCTCTTCAAAGTATTCATTCTACCGTACCCCAACTCTCCTATATAGAAATACCTGCCTATTCAATCTTGAAATGAAAAATGAAATCATCTTGCAAGTACATTTAAATGAACAGGATATGTTTCCATTTTGATTGATCCCTTTAACGAGGTGCAATAAAAATATACCTCAGTGATTTCAACTTTTTATTATTTTTATATTTAAAAAAATTGCTGAAATATTTCTGCATTATAGTTTTAATTTTAAATAGTTTTTTAAAATAAAAACATGGAACTCTCTCAACTTGTTCATAGCTTCGAGATTAATGAATGCGGTACTCAGATATTAATTGAATAACGACATCTGTTAACAGGTTGGAGTTAATCTGTTGCCAAGGAGATCCTCAAAGAATCGATCGGTTTGTCAAGAAGATCCTTAGCTTGGCTTTTCTTAAGATATCATTATACTCCTTTCACGTCTGGAAAAAGTTGCTAAATGTTTCAGAACTCCAGTTCTATCCTCCTTTGTATCCAAACCTTCGTTGTCTTTAACAGCTTATTTTTACTCTAGATTAGAATAAAAAAAAAAAAAAAAAAAAAAAAAACAGGGATCTCTGGCTAATTTTTGGCGATACAAAAACGCATGAAAAGAAACCGCAGCTGGTATCGCTTTTCTGAAAAGCTATAATTTTAGCAGAGCACGTCATTATTCTTTTGATCGATACATAGTGTTTTTATGACATAATGCTTTTTCCTATGTCTTGAATTTGCACTAGTGCTTCAACAGTTGGAGCCTCAATACAGCGATCCGCAGTCTTGGATTGCATAACAGTATTGTATGAGATCGTACTTATCATAAAAAAGTAAAAGATCTCATGAAGATGTTTTCCATCTCGAGACAACTAGTGCCTTATGAATTCTTTTAGTGTAAATAGGACTCCAAAAATTTCATCATGTATCAGATCAGCTGAGTCGAATCAGTTTTGGACTTAATTTTGCTTTAGGACTATTTAATATATTAAAAAATCCGTCTCCTTTAATGAACTGCTAACAAAAAGAATCGCATCATAATTTGTTCTCCTTTATCCATTTATTTGCTTCCTCTTATGCAACATTTTGGGTACGTGAGAGATCGTCAGATATATCAATACTGCTCTATCAAGTACACTATTCATAAAATGTTTTCAGGATCAATTACACGCTATATGACTGAACTTATTATTTTACGCAATATTACTAGTATTGATCGCATAGTCACATGGAGAAGCCGATGCGTTCACTAAAAAATGGCCACTTTAGATGGAATAATCTTTCCCATATTTAGCTGAAATTTCTCTACTTTAACTTCCAAATTTTGAGCTAAACCTTACAGAAATATTGCACTAGAAAAAATATCTGAAATCTGCTATATCTGAAATTAGAGTCTACAATTCTATTCTGCGGCTACAAATGTTAGGAACGACTCGTGGTGCCTTATTAGGTTTAGGTAAAGTAAATCTATCAGCTCTGGAATCCAAATCACAGAGCCGTGATGGTTACTTGAAAGCTAAAAGAAAGCGAGAAAAAAGTCGACGCATAATCACAACCAAGAAATACGTTCACATTGAGGTAAAACTGCTCAAATAAATCCTTTTAAATAGCGCTGAATTTTTATCGAATTCCACAACTTGTTATTAACAACATCGGATGCAATAGCTACTTCCTTTCATCAACAATACTATCAGTTCCTCTTATTGAGAAGGCTATAGTCCGTGACGTTTGTCAACGACAGATTGTACTCTCACAACATTACAAGAGTTAAGAGAAACAAAGCATGCAGCATGCGACGAATTGATACATAAACAAAAATTGAATTATATAATAAGCAAATAATTTTATCAATTTAACTCCTTCGATAATACATAACTGTAACTTTGTTGTTATGTTTCTTAATAAAGGATTATCCTTCGTACAGTTGAAACAATGCGAAGGAAGAGGTAGAGAAAAGGAAATAATATAGCTGCTATCGTAGCAGTAATGGATAACTGTAGAAGATCATGTGATGCGTACTTGATTGTAAAAACTGACTTTTAGGATTTTTTCCCAAATATATCCATATTTTCAGAGTTAGAGGCGGGATCTGATAAACTTCCTCTAGTCATCATAAAAGTTAAGTTGGCCCTTGGCATGGTCTCTATGATTAACAAGCACCTTTCTTATCTATTCATAGCCCTGCAAAAGTACCCAAATCTATTTGTGGCATCATACTGCTTGCTAGCTTATATCCTCCTTATCCACCTTAATTTTATATAAAAAATTTCATTTCATTCTATCTAGTTTTGATTTCGGAAATCTGGCACCTCTGATGACCAGCAATGAGTAGTTGTTATTACTGATAATTGAAAAAAAATGAGATTCAATGCATGCTGTTCTCCATTCATGACTAAAATTTTACCCATACCTAGCTATAGGTTACCATCGCATACATTACATACATACACACAAACACACACACACACACACACACACACACACACACACACACACAAAATCTTCATATTATTTGGAAAGAAGTTCACCGCGCTTGTGTTACTGTGAAAATTGGATTTGTGGATCTGATATATAGTGATGCAGATGGTGCAGCTATCTGTTGCATTTCTAAGACTGCAAAAACTAAACTTTCTGTTTCGGTAGACTGAATATTAATTGTTATGTGATTATTCTATTTCACA